>CM053029.1:526221792-526686792 GCA_028564925.1 Lithobates sylvaticus
GTGGAACTTTAGTCAGATATGCTGCTGGATCACTTCAGGCTGGTCCCTTTTGCAAGTATAGCTATGCAAAGCATGAAAAATAAGTGCCTATGTGGTTTAAAATGCAGTAATACACTGTCTCACCCTGCTCTGCACATGCTCAGTTGCTCTCTATTTTCAGGCACTGCTGAATTTGTAGAGGCCGATCTGCTGACAGCCTTAAAGTGGTTCTAAAGTCAGAAGGTTTTTCATCTTAATGCATTCTATGCATTAATTAGCATAAAAAAAAAACCTGTGTGCAGCAGCCGCCCCCCCCCCCCCCCCATGGTTACCCTCTCTTGATCCAGCGATGTTGGAGGAGAGCCTCGTCTGTCTGAGGACTCTCCCTCAATGGCTGAGAGAGCAGCGGGTGCTGTTGGCTCCCGCTGCTGTCATAGGCAGCGAGCCAATGAGAGAGAGGGGGTATTGGGGCCGAGCCACGGCTCCGTGTCTGAATGGACACACAGAGCAGTGGCTCAGCTTGCGGCCCCTCATAGCAAGCTGCTTGCTGTGGGGGCACTCAGCAGGAGGGAGGGCCAGTTGGCGAGGGACCAGAGAAGAGGAGGATCTGGGCTGCTCTGTGCAAAACCAACTGCACAGAGCAGGTAAGTATAACATGTTTTTTTTTTTTTTTTTTCGTTTAAAAATAACAAAGAGACTTTAGTATCACTTTAAAGTGGAATTAAACCCTCCGGTCCTTTACAGCCAAGGAAGCTGCTTCTGTTTGATCGGCAACTGCCATGGTGCTGCATATGTGATCAGTTATGACACCAGCCATTTGAGCGTTTGACAGTTTGGTTGAGGACACAAGCCAATGTGACAGTAAGCAATCCCAGCATTCCAGAAATGCAAGTTTTTTTAAACCGTTGAATCAATGGATTTAGTTTTGCTGTATGAACTTTTATTTACTGCTGCAGTTCAGGGGTTCTGGACTTCAGCAAAATGGCAGCCACCAGCAAGAAGAAACAGGAGCAATGCTGGAGGCAGTTTATTTTAGTAGCATTATTGTGGAAAGTATGTTCCCTGCGAAAGAACATTATTTATTACGTTTAAAGAGGAAGTAAACCCTCTTGAAAAAAAATCGAAAAAAAAAAAAAAACCTGCAAGACAAAGGCATAATTAGCTAGTATGCATAGCATACTAGCTATCTATGCATCACTTACCTGAAATCGAAGCCTCGGCATCGGTCCTCTTCTCCCCCTCCGACCGCTGACATCTTCTCCCGGAGTGACTTCCGGGTATCGCGGCTCCGGCGCTGTGATTTGCCGGAGCCGCGATGACGTCACGCGCATGCGCACGAGAGCGGCATATAACAACTGAAGCATCGGCATATAGCGCCGATGCTTCAGTTGTCGCTAGTGCGCATGTGCCGCATGACGTCGGCACATGCAAATACAGGTATATCTCCTAAACCGTGCAGGTTTAGGAGATATCCCTGTTAGCTACAGGTAAGCCTTAATATAGGCTTACCTGTAAGCTAAAGTTGTAAAAGAGGGTTTACTTCCTCTTTAATGGGTAAAGTTATGATTTAACCACATGCCGACTGGGCCATAGCCGAAAGACGGCTACAGCGCGGTCGGCTTATTCTGGGTGGACGTCCGTGGGATGTCCTCCCAGAACCTTGCTCCCGCACGCCCCCTGGGGCACGCACTCGGTAACATCCGTGACCGCCAGGTCTGGAGGACTCGACGCATTGCGGATCACGGTAATATAGCGATAATATAATAATATAATATAAGATAGCGGCCGTTTACCATGTGATCGCTCCGTCAAATGACGGAGAGATCACATGTAAACAAACCGGTGTCACGTCATGACGCCGGTTCCTCCCTCCCCTCTCTGTACCGATTGGTACAGTGAGAGGGGAGAAGGCGGAGAGGGAGAGAGATGGCAGCATCGCTGTGGGCTGAATGTGTAGTGCCAACACTCTGCCATAAATTTTAATAGAAACAAAGAATTATTTATTTTTTTTTTACCAAATCTTCAGTATTTTTTGATTTATAGCGCAAAAAATAAAAAACCCAGTGGTGATTAAATACCACCAAAAGAAAGCTATAGTTGTGTGAAAAAAAGGACAAAAAAATTAATTTGGGTACAGTGTTGCATGACTGAGTAATTGTCATTCAAAGTGTGAGAGCACCGAAAGCTGAAAATTGGTCTGGTTAGGAAGGGGGTTTAAGTGCCCAGTGGGTAAGTGGTTAAGTTGAGCAAAATCAACCTTGCAATGACCATAACTGCCACTTATCTTTATCAAATTCATTCTAAATGTGATTTAAAAAAAAAATTATTCTTGGAACCAGCATACTTTTCGTAAGTATTCTTGATGCAAGAGGGGGTAAAAAAATAAATATTAAAGCAGATTAAATAAAAAAGGGCCACTCACATCCATTGTTATTTTTTTTTTTTTTTCTTAAGCATAATCTGTTTGCAATAACAAACATTTTAATTACTTTGCAGGTCGCTAAGCAACTGCCTCGGGGACAGTTAAATTACTACCAACAAAATAAAAAGTGAAGGCAAAAAAAAGAAGCCGTCTGTCTTCTTTTCTCAGAAGCTTTTCTGCAAGTCTCTTTTATGCACAGGATAAAAAGGTTTCATAGCGATGACCCTACACACGAGTACAGCTATTCACTTATAATTAATCGTAAGGAAATCCTGCTTAATGCAACAATAGGATATTTAAAGACCATTAAAAAGAAAATATATACTGTATTTATTGGCGTATAACACTCACTTTTTCACCATGAAAATCGGGTGCAAATAGTGTGTGCGTGTTATACGCCAATACTTCCATTTTAGATGCCTTGTAGGGGACAGGGAGGAGGCTGCATTGGAGACAATGGTGAGGCTGCATTGATGTGGACTGATGAGGCTGCATTGATGGCACTTGTGAGGCTTCAGATGGGCATTGATAAGGCTGCATTGATGGCAATGGTGAGGCTGCAGATGGGCACTGACCCTTATATTTTCCTTATTTCAAATGTAATTTTTTTTCCCTGAAACTTCCCTCTTCAAATGAATGTGCGTGTTATACGCCTGTGCGTGTTATACGCCGATAAATACGGTACATTAAAAAAAAAAGGTATTTTACATATTAAAGTATAAAGATATTTACAAATCTGATGGCCGATATTACACCCTATTTTACCTACCCCAAGTAGATCATCACCACATCACCCAAGGGTGGAACTGAATAAGTAATTTTCTTAGAAAGCGCCCAAATATTAGCAAAGGTGCAAATATCAGGCAAAACCAGCCCATATCTAGAAAGGCTAAATTCTGTCCAATTATTCATTTATAGAAAATTCTTGTCAAAAGAATTCTCAAACTGAAAATTATATAAACAAACGATGAACATATAGATGACCATGTCGGCATTCATTCAGTAAAAGGACATTTCTCAGGTTATTTAGATTTGCTTTAAACCAACAATTTACGGAGATAATTTCTCACGCTAATTCTCAGTGGGTCTAGGAGTTTAAAATGATCACAATTACATGTACACCTGAGCAAGGCCGGCAAGCAATTATTGTATAACTGTGAACAAGCACTGTCCTGTTGTGAACCCGAGGTTGATAACATGTTTTAAAGTGACATTTAGGAATTTAAACGGTGTTGCGATTGTTAAATTGTTCGGTTCTCCGCACCTCGGAGTTTGCAAATTGAGGTTTCTGAAAGCATGTAATTACAAGATAGAAATGAAACAAACATTTGCTTTCATTCAATTTTATACATTTAAAGATGATAAAGTAACGCACACCTGCTCCCTCAGTCGCTCTGCTTCTCACCTGACTTAACACCACGCGACGGTCTCCTCGCAGTGTTGAGGGCAGGAAGATGGCCTACTGAGATGGCTTTTCTGAACAGCTGCACTAGATGCCGGCAGCAGCAGAAAGCGATAAAAAGATCATCAAGGCAGGCACCTGTGACCTGCAAACACTATCTACCACATTCCTCATCACAAGGAACGCTCGGCTATTCCCTGTTATGCAGCTGTTAACTAGAACATGGCAAAACCCCCCTAGAACATAAAAAGTGTTTAACAATTATAGAACAACAAAAAGAAAGGGGGGGGGGTTCAATTACTAGATGATGCATGTGCCATTTTTTTTCCATCCATGCATTAACTTGGCAGAGAAAAGCTCAGCTATATTGATGGCTGTAACCCAACTGTTTATCAGTATCTCACCGAACATTCTTCATCACCAATAAGGTTCCATTCACACCTATGCTTTTTTAGTGCTTTTTGCATTTTGCAATACAGTCCATTTAACAAGATTTCCTATGGAACACGTTCTGTAGTGCAAATCTGAAAAATGCAAATGCACTAAAACTGCATAGGTGTGAATCAGGCCTTAGACTGCTTTTACAGTGAAAGCACCGGCCGCTGTTTTAGCAACACTTTTGTACCTCGTTTCAGCCGCTAGCGGAGCGATTTTAACCCCAAAAAAGGGTTAAAAACAACCATTTTGTGGCGCTTTCAAATCACTTTTCAGTCGCTGCCCATTCATTCCAATGGGCAGGGCGTTTTGGGAGTGCTAAATACAGCGCTCCCAACCCGCCCCAAAGATGCTGCTTGAAGGACTTTTCATAACGTCTCGCAAGCGCAACGCCCGAGTGCGAAAAGTCACACTGAAACGAATAGGAGGCGATTTTCAGACAGTCCAACACTCAATGTAGAAGACAAAACGAGGTAGACCAGAGGCTCTCAAGCTTTTGTGCATGTAAGTCATATACAAACAGAAGTTAGTAAGTTTCAATAACAAAATGGAAAAAGAAGTCTGCGAAATAAAATCGTTTCTGACTTTACAAATAAAAGACTGTTGCAGGTTTCAGAGAGATGGGTACTTTAATGGCTCATTCACACGAGCATTTGAAACGCCATGATTAGATGCATACAGCTTGCATTTTTTTACGCATCTAAAGACAGCAATATGGTCATCAATGAAGCCATACACATATCTGTGTCTGCAAGTGAAAATGAGCGCTGTGTTTAGCGGCCTATACCGTTACATCCAGAGCCACACAGATCTGCAGCTTTCACAGGCATCTACACATAAACACATGTGAACACAGGCAAAGACATTCCAATAGTTTTATGTGTCTAAACGCTGTATGTATGTAAACGCAAATACTTTAGATGTATTTTACACAGGATCTTCTGCTAGCTCCCACTGCATTCTATGGATAAATAATGCATATGCCCATACATTGCAGAAAAAAAAAAACAAAAAGCACACGAGTCACTGGCTCCAACTACATCATTTGATTTATATTGCCAAATCATTAGCACACAAAAATAATTAGCCTGAGAAAAACAAAAATAATAAAAATGAAAAATTTTGAATGAAGCCATTCAAAATAACAAGCACATGGTGGTTGTAAGCCTGAACAAGGCCACAACATTTACATCAGGGTTGCCCAACCTTTTAAAGAGCGAGGGCCACTTAAGCGACTTAGTAACCAATCGCGGGCCACAATGAGCAGATGACAGTTCTGCGTCCACTCTGCGTATGCAAAGCGGACACAGACACAGCCCACTACTCTACTCTATGGGCCCTCTCATCTGATCAAATGGAAGGGGACGGATCCACTTTCCATTTTTTTAGCAGATCGGATTGGAAGGAGGCAGGTGTAAATGGACACAAGTCTATTTACATCTGCCTCTCCATAGAGGTGAATGGAGGGTCCGATTGGGTCAGACAGATCATGTTAAAGGGGCCTAAGGCTACTTTTACACTGATGGTCTGCGGTCTACCTGCACCTGTGGCTTTCCTGCAGGTAAGCTGTACTTTGCCATAGAATTCTATAATATCCTGCTGGTGTGGTGCACTTTCTGAAAGTGCACCAAACCCGCAGGTAATAACAGAAGTCTATGGCTTAGTACAGGTAAGCCACAGGTACACTGCGCTACACCTGTGGATCAGTTTAAAAGCAGCCCAGTAACCACTGCAGAAAAGACATGTCCATATATACACTGATTTTAGTAATAAACTTCTCAGGCAGAGTGAATTGACAGGAGCCGGTGCTATACAGGAAGCATTGGCTTATGCAGCTCTGCTCCGCAGCTGCTTGCTTCCTCTACCGCTGGCTTCATTCATAACACTGATGCTCTGGCATGGTGGGTAGACAACCTGCAATCTGGGCTTGCCAACCCGCCATCCCAGAGCAGGAGGTCACGGGCCACATAAGAGGGCTCCGCGGGCCACATGTGGCCCCCGGGCCACTGGTTGGGCACCCCTGATTTACATATTCTGAAGAAGCCCTTCTCAAATCGGGGTGCCGCGGCATCCTGGTTGAGAAAGGCTATGAGATCCAACCAAGCTCCCGCTCTGCCAAACTGTACATTGGCAGAGCAGGAGGCAGGATTGGGACAGTAAAGTGAAAGCACCCTAAATATGGGTCTAACATGCAACATGCTCTTAAAGGTGAAAATTCAACAGAGCTGGGTGGGAAATTGTTTGGGTACTCAGACAACCAAACAGTGTTATAGCTGCTTTAATATAATAGTCGGCCAATGGAGATTCCTCCATCCTCATTAGCTGAGAGAAAGCCAATTGTGTACGGCCATCCTTCAAAAATTCTTATTTTTCTGGAACTGATATTTGATTTGTTCCTATTACCCTGATGTCTCTAAATAGCTTATCTGCTCGTAAAGCTTTGCCACTTTACAGGAGAGATGCTTTCATAAGTTCTATCAGAGTTGCGACAGATTCATATACACCTTACAGACAAGTACATGAATCTATTGCAAGTTCCACCTTCTGTCATACTACAGCAACACAGATATCTAGGATACGCTTTATGAATTCTAGGATTTATTTTGTTATCACAATGGCTGCATTCTAAGAACTACGTTTTTGGAGCTCATTTCCCAGACAGAAGTTAAGTGAAAGCAAAAATTTGTACTAAATTCCTGCACAGTCATTGGTTAGATTTTACCTAAGCAATGTCCAGGTACCACAGGCCAAATCCCTTGCACTTCGTGGTATCAGAGCGAAGCCTTCTTGGTTTTCAAAATCACAGCAAAAAGACGCACACTTATGCCCCGTACACACTGATTTTTTCCGACGCATTTTGTCCGACACTGGTGTTGCATACACACGGTCGGACAAAGTTGTCGGAAAATCCGATCATCCTGACCGTGGTGACGTTCGTTGCGTACGACATAACTACGTAGAGGCTATTAGCCAATAGCTTTGGTCTCGTAATTTGATCTGAGCATGCGTGGCACTTTGTCCGTCGGAATTCTCTACACACGATTGGAAAAAGTCCTATCGGATTTTGTTGTCGGAAAATTTGAGAGCAAGATCTCAAATTTTTTCCATCGGAAATTCCGACGGAAAAAGTCAGATGGAGCCCACACATGGGCGGATTTTCCGACAACATGGTCCGATCGGACGTTTTCCAACCGTGTGTACGGGGCATAATAAAACTTCTATCTTTTCAGCATGCTTTACCTTCACAACGTCATCAAGCAGTACCTTGTTAAACTAGTGGTATTATGCATGGTCAGTCTAGCGAAGGATAAAAATATTCTCCATCTCCAGCCACAGAAAATTGGGGAACAGCAACAATGGAGAGATTTTCATTTTCTGCTTATTAAAATAGGATAAAACTATTCAAAAAACTATGCTCATCTTTGCTACTAGCACCAAGAATGCTAAATGATGTATATGTTTTGGCACTGAAAACCAATATAACCTCACCTAAATGTAAATATTTTCTTTAGGCAACTTTACTAATGGCATTTATACAAGTTAGATGCAATAATTACACCTTCCAGCGTTCTTGGATAGCCGACTTCATGATACATTTGTTCACACTCAGCATGTCCAAACAGGATAATCTGTCAACAGCACAGAACACTACCTAAGTACTTAATAGATTAATGAAATAGAAACTGCCTAAAAGAACATATTTGTGGAATGTTCGTGACAAAAGCAAGTTAGAAATAAAACAATATAAAAAAATAAATTAATGCGTGAAAAGGATAAAAATAAAACCCAAATATGGACAGCCATCACCAGCAAGCCGAAACAACATATGAACTTTGAACCACCTTATGACCTGTGATGATGCTCTTATACTGAAAACATAATGGATGAGGACATTTTCATTTAAATTTCAGCTTGTGGGTTTCCCCCGAAGACCAGCTCTACTATGCAATAAATAAGCTCTCATGGGAGTCACAGGGGGGAAAAAAAAAAAAAATTTTTATGCATGTTTTATAGAAACCATTCAGAATCTGAAAAAAACTGTACCATTAGCTGGCATGCCATTTCACTGTACAGTGGTCAGGTGTGCTAGTCCAATACTCCCCTGCCCATTTTATGACAGGGATCTGTTGGAGGCTAGAACAGATAAGTATTTCACAAACACGAATTAGTATGATTGGCCGAGGCTGAAAAATGCTCCCTCTAGTAGTTGAATATCAATAATATGCCATGAATTTTATTAGCTTACAGGCTTTGCAGGATTGTAAACAAGCTAAAGACAATAAATATAACATTAATAGATATGCTGGTTATAAGTTTCATGCAGATACACGTCTAATGATTGCTAGGGAGATCATACATGCTCAGAGGGATGCAATCAACTTGTAACATATGAGAATATCTATTAAGTTTAAAAGCATCATAATTAAATCGACAAAAAGAGAAAGAAAAAGAATGCGAACTCTAAATAGTGCCACTTAAAGAAAATCACAGCTATGGTCAAAACTCAAAAGGGACTTTTATAGTAGGATGTCCTTATAATAATCTGTTTGATGCTAATTGCTTACCCGTGTGCCAGCGGATTGCACGTTTTTCATCTTGGCTAAAAGCAAAGTCCCTATCTCTATGCCTCTGAATCAACAGGATCATTCTGGAATTCATTAGTTGGAAACACGAGCGATGAGCTACATAATAGCTTTGCTGCATGCACAGCACACTTCAAAAATAACTAAATGAATATGGAAATGCATCTTTCTGTGGCAAATTGTTCATTATTGAATCATTATCAACCCTTGTTAGAATTTTCGCTCTCTTCTGGTATGTACAAGATCATTAAAGTGTTTAAGAGCTCCATCATGAAAGACAGTGACACTTTATAATCCACTATCTCTTCAGGCAAATACGCTTATGGCTGAGCATAATACTCAAAATAACAACATCCTCTTGACGTATAATTCCTCCTGTTTTAGTAATGATTCTTTTAAGTGCTAACAGCAGCAGTGAAATATGAGGGCGAAGTCTGCAAATGTTAACACATTCAATTCCTACAAATGCTTACATGAATTCGCAAAGACAAATGCAGTGACATTGCTATAATGCCAATCATTTGGCAAAGCATATTTCGAAAGGTCAAATTCCTATTTCACCTCCCATGTTAATGACTTGGAAAAGTCTGCACTAGATAAGTTCTTAATTGATTTTAAAATTATTTGATTTGCTGCAAGCTTGTTTAAGGCTACTTTCACACTGGGGCGTTGAGAGCGCTGGCAGTAAAGCAATGCTATATTTAGCGGCGCTATTCGCCTGCTAGCGGAGCAGTTTTAACACCCGCTAGCGGCCGAAAAAGGGTTAAAACTGCCCGCAAAGCAGCGCTTTGCAGGCGGGTTTGGAGCGCCGCCCCATTGTTTTCAATGGGAAGGGGCGCTTCAGGAGCGGTAAATACACCGCTCCTACAGCGCTCCAAAGATGCGGCTTGCAGGACTTTTTTGACCGTCCTGCAAGCGCACCACTCCAGTGTGAAAGCCCTCAGGGCTTTCACATTGGAGTGCATTGATCGGTTCTTTCAGGGTGCTTGGCAGGCGCTATTTTTAGCGCCCGCAAAGCGCCTCAGTGTGAAAGGGGCCTTGGTCACTCAATATACCAAGTTAAAGGCAACTTGCATGTCTCAGAAGGTGCAACAGCAGTCTTCATACATCTCTCAGGACAGGTTTCCTTTGAGGGCTCGTCCACCATAAGGTGAATGCACTTTTTTGGATGATCCCATGTGTTGCGTTTTAGGGCAGCCGATTAATTTTAATGAGTTTTTTTGTAGTAATAAACCATCAGTGTAACATTGCTATTTCTTTAAAGTATCTATGGTCCAAATGTAAAAAAATGTATTCATATCTACACTGTATTTCAAATATTTCTAACCTACTCCTATTTATTTGAACAATTTTGACGTTTGAAAACTTATCTTGAATTCTGTGACATGTATTTACTGTGCCCTATTCACCATTTCAGAGCCTGCCTTTCTAACAACAGAGATGCTGAGAGGAGGCGTTTCAAAAGGCGGAGTCAGTACGGGAACTACTGCATGCAGGCAGCAAGGTACTATGGGATACATAGTCCTTAGAAGTTGAAAGTAAACAGCAGTTGTGGAAAGGGATGGACCGAACTCACAACATGGAAGGCGATTTCTCAAATAAGCTTATATTGTTGTCCACACTTAGGCCCGGCCATTTACGGTTCGAATCTCGGCCGGTTCAGCAGGAACCAGCCGAGATTCGAACCGTTAATGGGCAGCCTGAATGTATCAAGTTGATTGATCAATCAACTTGAGCACAACCAGCCTGCCGTATTCCCTTGCAATTATCGCTAGCGGCTCCCAGCGAGGGCGGCTTGCGTCCCCCCCCCTTGTCAGGTTGGGACTAAGAATGTGCTGCAAAAGCTACTGTCTCTGTTTCAATTGTTACCAGTGTATTATGTCTGCTGTCTTGTATGTTGTTAATAAAAACTGAAAAAATACAGTATTGGATTCCCAAAAAATGAGTATTGTTTCTATTGCGATTACAATGCTGATGTTGTAAAATGAAAATGAATGTTGTTAACACACAGATTTTGTTTAGGATCCATGCAACTGGTAGCCAATCTAGAATTTCTCTTTTTTCCTTTGCGTCCTAGATTTACTTTTTTTTTTTAGTAGTTATGTTTTTCTCTTGCCTACATTCTACTCTTTAGTGCTTCCCTGAACTTCCAGTCAGGGTGCATACCCTGAGAACATCACATGTCTAATGACCAGGACTACATGTCCAAGGATTCCTTGTGTGATTTCTTGTGTGCTGCACATGCCCCTTGCACTCCGCAAGACAAAAAAGATATGTGAAAGCTCTACACACAGACTTTTGAAGGCACGATATGCTGGAAAGGTCACACAAAAAAAAAAAAAAAAAAAGGAGACCATGATGTAAGGTATGGTGCTACATAATGCATATACTGTCTTTTTTTTTATGTGTGTGTAATTATATATATATATATATATATATATATATATTAATATTATTTAATTTTTTCTGTATGGAAGGTTTACGAACACTTTTCTTAATAAAGCAGGTAGGTACCTGAAATTTGAATGCCTTATTCAGCAGGTCCCAGACAGAGACAGAAGGAGCCAGTCAGTTGTGCTTCAGTGCACGTGTGAATACAAGGGACATGCTTAAAAGGAGAAGACAGCATATCCTTTTACTATCCAGTCACAGACAGACAAGGCTATGCTATGTGTCAGATCTGTGCAAATCTGAGAGCTGCATGGCCAGAGATACAACTCTTTTAGCAGGTAAAACCACTTTCATATATGTATTTTATTGGTTTTCCTGGATTTAAACTTTAGCTTTTGATTATGATCATGCTGTTAGAAAGGTCATTTATTTTACTTACTTGAGCTTTTAAGTAAAAATAAAATATAAACTTCTCTCACGTCTCCTTAGATCTCAGCAAGGATGCCAGGTCATGGGTAGAAAGAAAAGATCTAAGTGCTCACCACTTAAGTATAAGATAGAATTTTTGTGTTCAAACACAAACTACTCACATAAAGATGATAAAAGCCAACAATCGTGTTAGTTCCGTAGGACGGCAGCGGGTGACGTCATGCGTAGTTCCTCCCCCGTACGCGTTACGTTCAATCAGAACTTTCAACGTCACTGGACTCCTCCCCCTTCCCTTCGTTAGCAGACAGAGGCACTTGGGGAAGGGGAGAGGAGTCCGGTGACATCCATGTCCGTGATGTCACCGGATCTCTGACGGAACTCCCTGAAGCCGGCGGAGAGGCGAGTACCAATCAAAAGAATTTTGATCGATCAAAAAGAATTTTGATCGATCAAAAAAATTTAAGATTAAAATCGAGGAATTAATCTTTAATTTTCACAGCCCTAAATTAAAATATTTCTATTTTACTATGGAGCCAAGGCAAAGTGAGGCTATGTGATTCACATGAGGCTATAAGAGATTCATAATCAGAATTAGTGGGCTGTTGCATGCAAATGCAAGACTGCACAATTTGTATTTTAGCTGCAATCCTTATCCAGTGACATACAAAACATACATCCTGTCACACTATCTTTAGCTCAGGTTATTGGCCCTCCAATTCTATATTACAGCAGCCTTCAAGTTGATATTGCAGTCAAGCACCATTTGTACTGACATTTCATTCATAACTTTGTGTATCCATGACCTGTGAAACTACTTCTTTCTGCCAAGTACCACGCACATAAACTTTTTGTCAGAGCAGAAACGCACCCTGCAATGACATACATAGAAAGTAGTTACTGAAGAGTTACTACCAATAAAGTAGATGTTTACATTCGAAGTACCAAAGCTCCTGCAGTGTTGACACTATAAGGATTTTTACATATGGCCATCATTTTTTAGCTCAGTACTTTGGGAAAGCGAGGCCCCTTTCTATAGGATAAAACATTTTTACTAAAGGGCTGTGTTTTAATATTTATCTGAAATTAACACAAAACTAAATCCACCAATTGATTAATTTCCCAAAACACTTACTAGTGTGTTGGCTCTCAACCAAACTGTCAAGCCATCAAATAGCTGGCATCATAACTGATTACACCATGGCAACTACAGATAAAACATATGCATAAGCTGGGCATACAAGTAGAATTTCAAACAAATTTTTTCGGAAATTTGTACAAATATTCAAACATTCGAGAAATTTTCCATCCTGCTCCTTCAATTTTTATCTTCACTGCAGTCAAATATTGATTTGACCCTACTAATGGATTAGAAAATCAAATGAATGTTCTTACAGTGAAATATGTCAAATAAAATTCTACTAATGTATACCCAGCTTAAAGCGGAGCTCCACCCTAGGTGGAACTTCCACTCATCGGAACCCTCCCCCCCTCCGGTGCCACAATTGGCACCTTTCAGGGGGGAGGGGGGTACAGATACCTGTATAATAGAGGTATCTGCACCCACTTCCGGGCATAGATAGCCGCAGAATCTGCAGAAGCTGTTTCCCAGCTGTCTGCAGAAGCTGGGAAGCCTGCATGCGCAGTAGGGAACCGGGAAGTGAAGCCGCAAGGCTTCACTTCCTGATTCCCATACCGAAGATGGTGGTGGCAGCACCCGAGAGACGATCGACAGATCGGCTTCCGGGTGCCGACATTGCGGGCAAGTGCGGGTAAGTGTCCATATTTTAAAAGCCAGCAGCTGCAGTATTTGTAGCTGCTGACTTTTTAAAAAAAAAAAAAAAATTTCACCGGACTCCCATTTTAAGATGACAGCTTCCTTGGCTGGAAAGGACAGGTTGGTTTTACTTTCACTTCAAAGTGGAACTAAAACAATGAATGTCCATTTGTTCCCTTTGCTTTGCAGTGAGTTTTTCAACTTTTTTCAATGTTTTTGCAATAGCGTTTCTTTAGTGTTCATTAGCGTTTTTTAGCGTTTTCCCGCATTAGCGTTTTTTTTTTCAATGGATCAAAAATGTTAAAAACCGCTGGTGAGCGACGTTTTTGATCGTTTATCGATATTCATCAGCGTTTATCAGAGTTAGAGCGTTTTTACAGCTGAAAAACGACTCTCAGAACCTACTAGTTTTTTTTTTTTTTTTTTACTGCTCAAATACGCCACTGCCCAAAACTGCTGACAACAGCCTATGTGTGCATGGACACATAGGATAACATGATGGAGAGTTTAATGACTGTAGAAAAAAACATCCACAGTCCAAAACAGCGGCTGTAAAAACGTCAAAAAACCTCCCGTGTGCATGAGGCCTAAAAGTTTTGGTAACACTATAGTATGCACATTTGCCTTCACTAAAACTGTAAACTTCTGGTGCAGTTGTGTATAGTAACCAATCAGCTTCTAACTTGTATAATTAAGCTTTGACAATACAATCTGAAAGCGGATTGGTTTCTATGCACAGCTGCACTAGGTTTTGCACTCTTAAGTTTTAGTAAATCCTCCATTTGGTGCTCCCAATTGAGACAAGTCCACAGTTTAGAAGAATATCCTTTGTTCATATTTCATGTCTGAGGTTTACAACCATTTTATTGCATTCTAAGGTAAAAAAAAAAAAAAAAAAAACTTCTATGTGCAGCTCAATGACAACCCCCCCCCATTTATACCTACATGAGCACATTCTCAATCCAGCATTGTGCTTGAGAGAAGAGGAGGATCAGGGCTGCTCTGTGCAAAACCATTGCACAGAGCAGGCATGTATAACTTTTTTTTTCCAAGGAGAAGTATGGCCAAAACCATTTTGGATGTACTTCTCCTGTAGGTCACAGAAGTTCGTTCTGCACTTCTGTGACCCATTTTCAGCTGACAGCCGGAGGATTCCCACATCCACCTCAAATGTGTGGATCGAATAATCGGTTATTTATTTTTTGTTCCTATCTTCTGACTGCCCAGCTTTAGTTGTAAAAATATTCAAAAAGCTAACAAATAGTAGCCGTTCAGCCACAACGCTGCAAAATAGGTTAACTCTATATAACCGCAAGGATAACCTACTAAAAATAACGGTTGCTGCGTATTAGTGACTGAAATGTCAGCAATCTCCATGACGTTACCTTAGTAGACACAAACGTCTTGAAAAAAGATTAACAAAACATATACAAAGCAGGAAGATTTCCAAAAGAAATTGCAGACCACCAGGATTTGGATTTAGCTAATCCACTTAGATTACCATGGCTGCGTCTTAAAGGGACAATACAGAGACAGCAAAATAGGTCACACTGAAAACAATACAATAGCTTACAATAAGAATAAAGACTAGAGAACAGCTTACATTAAATTGTAAAATACGCATGTCCATGTTTCATGTTACCTATTAGCAAAATGGGTATATTGGTGATGGTAAAAGTTTTACTAATGAGAACCTACAAGCACAGAAAAATAAATAGGAGTTGAGACTGCTGATTGTTTTTTACCCATACATGTTTAAGGACGGTGTTTATTTTGATTTTCTGCTTCGGAGTAAAGCGACCCATACATTGATCATATTATTTTTACATTCAACCAGCCGATTGAATGAAAAATATATATAAAAAAAAGAAAAGATCTAATTCTAATTCCCCAGCCACACATTCAAGGTGGCTGATGCAATCCTCTGAGACCCCCCCCCCCCCCCCGTATCATTATATTTTGACAGCGGGGAGCCTTCCCCATCATCATAATACAATGATAGGTGTTGCCGGCTATTGTCGGTGGAACTGATCATTTGGGAACATGTTGATCAAAAGAATCGTAAAAAAAAATACACTAAAGGTAATTTTGGGGCACATAAATTACCCACCATGTCAAACCTTATATTTGCGTGCATCCATGAAATGGCAACAAACTTCAGTATCCTATCTTTTGTATAGGCAACGCTTTAAAAGCCCCTACAGGTCAGCACTTTAGTGCTAAAATTATTGCTCTCACTCTGGTGTGTGCCGCGATATGTAACATGTTTATCACAATCGATATTTTGTGCGTAGGCACCCCCGGCATATGCATTTATGTTTGTACATGCGCGAATGTGGCGGGCCTTAAAAATTATGGGGGGAGATTTTATGTGCAATTTTTTTTAGCCAAAAAGTCCCTAGTATTATTATTTTAGCGACGGGTTCACTTTAATGAGACATCCGTGGTCTAAAACACCCTGGATGTCTCACCTATGCTCCAATAAACCAAATTCAGTGCAGATCGGAGAAAGTGAAATGGGAACCTGGAAGTGACGTTTTACATGCTGCTTCCAGGTATGCAAGAAGAAAGGGAGGATGCATGTCCGCTCAGTTCTTTCCCCCCCTACCGGTGCCACCCGCCATGCCACTCCCAGGCCCACAGATGGGCAAGTGAAGACCAGGATGCATGGCGGGGGACCGGGGGGTGTAAAACAAAGTACTTCTCTGGCAGCAAAAAAAAGAACCTGTACCAGAATATACACCAAAATATCTCACTGTTTCTGGACTAATTACTAATGAAAAAAAAACGTACAGCTTGTGACATCACAGGGAAGACAGAACTGCTCAACAGCATAAATGTCCAAGGTTAGTGAATCAAAAGTGCTGAAGGCTTTGGATCAGCTTATTGAGAGAACTAGAAATTCCAGAAGCCAAAAAAGGTATTTTCTTAGAACAACTGCCTTTGGTAAAATTGCCCTTTAATTCACCCCACCCTGCAGAGTGCTGTTTAGATACTTATATAAAGAACTGATCCAGTGATGTGTGTGATGCAGTCCTGCCTGAGGCTGAGCAGCATTTGAAAACAACGTTTCTGGCCAGTTCCTCTGCAGACCGCTACCTCAGTCACTCCTATGGGACAGCTATACTCACAGCCGCCTCTAGCAGTCTCGCAGAGTACAGCCATCCCATAGGAATAAACGTGACTGCATTACGCAAGGTGATGAGAAGCCAGAGGTCATCTTTGCCCGGTCAGTATGACGCGTGGGCGCAAAGCCAACATGACTGGACTGGGGCTGAAGGTAAGCTACTAGGTGGGCTGCAATCAGGGAGGAGAGGGGAAGAAGAAGTGAAATTGTCCTTTCAGGAACCTCGTAGACACAGATTACCATAATTTTCACTTGCGCAAACTGTGCCAAAAGACATCATAAAATGATTAGAATGCGTTTACTCATCCTGCCTCTCTGAAGTCTTTGGCCAACCTTTAATTTAGGAACCCTTTTTTTTTACTGTCTAATGTTTTTTTTTCCAAAGTACCTCTGAGGGATAAAATGGCAATACTCGTTATCTGGTTCAGACCCATTTCAAAAGCTTTCAGAATACACTTTAATAAAAAAAAAAAAAAAATAAGAGTTCACTGAATGCAAGATGACATCATAGGATGGCACAGTTATGAAGCTAGTTTATGTATTTTATTAGGCTACAGCACCAAGCTGCAGAGGCTGTTAAATTTCGCAGCTCCAGAAGAAAACTCTTCATTGTGATAATGGGCAACTATGAAGGAGACAATAAGCCCGGGTTCACACTGATGCGGTGCAGGACACATTTAATTCGCACAGGAATCACAGCACATTGCTGTGCAATTTACATGCAGTGTCTCTGGGGTGCGATTTGAGCCATGGATTTGTATTGCTCAAATTGCACCAAACGTGCAGGACCCTTTTTTGTCTGCACCAGAATCAGATTGCATGGGTGTTCACATCAATGTGTTCTGATTCTGCAAATCACACTGCGTTTTGCAAACAGATTTCGGGGTGTCGTTAGCTTAAACACTCCACAATCGGTTTGCATGAATGGGTTGCGATTTTGATGCAGTGTGGAATACGGAGCAATTTTGCTGTGAATTTACATCTAATGTGAACCGAGGTTGAAGGCGCAAGCAGCAGCAGTCTGCAGCTAATGGAATACACACCATTACGTGTAACAGTGTTTGGTGCTGAAAAAAAAAAACACCTAAACTTTAGCTTTAAGTTAACCTGTGTTTTTATACCGACCCGAAGTTAACAAGTTAACTTGTGTTTTGCACATGCAGGGCAAAGCAACATGTTTATTACTACTGCACTGCTGCTGTACAGTATGGATGTCCAAGCCAGATCAAAAGAACCAACAGTGCTAGCTCTACGTATAGAGGCAAGGAGGCAACGTCTACCAGACCAGTTAGAACAGAAAATAAACAACAAAAAACAAAGTAAAAACACTCAAACATTTTTAATGCAAATTCAGCTTTATATAGCAATGTGAGCCTTTCCAGGCACTGCTTCCCAAAAGAAATTCCAATGGGACATTGGCCTTATCCATAAACAGAAGGGGGGGGGGGGGGTGAAATGACAAATATTTCTGGCATTAATATAAAAAAACACTTGTGTATGCACACCTTAATATACTGGAAGTACATACCTACAAACATAAAAGTAACTTCCAATGCAAAAAAACAAGCAAAATTAAATGAAAATATCTAATGCCCTCATGTGTGTGCAACATGCAGACACAAAGGGATCAAACTGTCTCCCAAGAAAAGCGGCTTTGAGGGGTGGTTGCTCCAAAGCATTACCTACTTACCCATCAGATTTGAGTTCATGAAAGGTGTCGGGGACAATCCTTCATGGGGCCCTAATCGACTGTCATTCAAGTGCTCACTGTAATGAGGGCTGTCTGCAAAACCCTAGGGAAAAAGGAGAACAGAGCATTAAGCAGATTATGTGGCAGCCTTGCTAATTGAGTGTAATGACACTATTAATTCATGTATAGAGTTGTAATTGGCCACTGTCATGATAAAGTTAGCTTTTAGCCTTGGAGGCCATCAAGATCATATTCACACATACATCCAACACCACACAATTTTAGCTTGTATATACACTGTGCATAAAGGAAAAACAAACAACTGTAAAATAAGCACGTTAAAAACTTGTTCTGTAAAGTCTGAGGAAATGAATCATCAAAGAAGCCAAGGAAGTAAACAAATATCCAAAAGGTTCAGTAGGCCTCATGCACACTGGATGTTTTTTACAGCTTCTTCAGGTGGGGTTTTTTTCCTGCCTCTAAACTCCCCTGCATGTTGGCCTATGTGTCCATGCACACATTGGCTTTTAGCAGCATTTAGGCCTGAGTCACACCAATGCAAGTTGCTGTTTGCATAATCCAGATGCATTTTGCGTTTTTCAATACATGTTTTTGATCCATTGAAGTCTATGGAACCAAAAACCAGAAAAACGTCCTTGGCCCTTTCCATAAAATGCACAGATGTGAACTACATCCATAGGAAACCAGGTTAAATGGACTGTAGTGTGTTTCTGCAAAACTGAGGAAGGCACTAAAAAATCCATAGGTGTGAACCAGGCCTAAGCAGCAGGGGCTTTTAGAGGCAGGAAAAAAATCTGCTGAGTTTGGGCACAAAAACACGCTTGATGCTTACTAAAAGCTAAACGGGGGCGTAACCGGAAGTTGACCTGCATGGACGCTTGAGCTCTTAGCTCTCTCATAGCCCACAGCTCCACGGCATCTTAAGGGGACTTTCTGCACCCGTACATGGGTGGATCCAGGAGAACCTGATCCTCCAAAGCACAGGGATCACCCCAACCTCCTCCCGGTTCTTCTACGACCTTCCAGGGCTACTTTTCACTGCCTCCCATGCCACCCGGCGGGACGGACAAGATGGCGCCAGCTGCCTCCACCTCCTCCATGCGGTCTCCACCACAGCAAGCTTTCCAAGCTCCGGCCCATCTGCGGAGCACACCCAAGTGTGCATGGCTGGCACCCAGGATGCAACCATCCCCGATGGACAAAGTGAGTCACCCACAGCACCCGGCCTCCCAGGCGGTGGCACCACACAGGACACAGCCCGCTCCACTGGGCCTACCCCCGCCTCATACACAGTGTACAGACACCTTCACACGGCTGCTGCTCACAGCTTCAGACCCGGTGTGACCGCAGGGGGTCCCAGCTCTCCTTCAGAGGACTCCCCACACCTATCAGGCCCCATGCACACGCAGGACTCTGAGCTCTCACAGGCAGAGCCCCAGGAGAGACTTACGCCATGCCAGGCCTACTCCATTGCTCTTGCCTCCCCAAAATCACAGAGACAATCCCGCTCCAGGGACCCTGGATCTTCTGGGAGGGGTGCAAACTTCACCGCTACCTATGCCCAGGCAGTCAGCTCTCCGGTCTCCGCTCATACAGGGGACGCGATGAGGCGGCCCTCCTCTCCGTCCAAGACCACGGCATGGAGTGACCCATGGGACCCCCAAATGAAGCCAAAAATGCAGGCCCAGACCACCACTTCCTTGCAACCTCAACTGCCATCCCCTCCTCTTCACTTCTTAATGCCGCAGATGGCTGTGGACCCCCAACCACCAGCTGCACCTCTCCAGGCAATCATATTTCCAAGCCATACCAACCAAAGAGGACTTTAAAAAACCCATTTAGGATGTTAAATCCACTTGTCGTGCAGAGATTCAAACACTACATGCTAATTTCAAACACTTGACAGAGTGGAGATGGCAGGAGGAGGAAATACAAGGAACTAAGCTGGCAGTACACCGCACTCAACTACAAGGTGCAGACCATCGCATACTGCTGAGACATATGCAGCGCCATGTTGAGGACCTGGACAACCGGGGGCGCAGGAACAATATCGGAGTCAGGGGCCTGCCTGAATCGGAGGACCCAGAAGACCTGCAAATCACCCAGCAAACCCTTTTCAACGACCTTCTGGGAGAACACCCGGACAAACACATTAAAATGAATACAGCACACTGTGCCCTGCGCCCTAAAGGCACTGCCTCCAAACCCTATGATGTCATTTGCAGAGTTCACTCTTACCCTATAAAAGAGGACATCATTCGCAAGGGCCACTCTATCCGCAAAGTAGTCTTTGACAATGCATCGGTACAGTTATACCCGGACCTCTCTGGGATTACCCTGCAAAAGCACAGGCTCCTCCAACCCCTTCTCCTCTCGCTGCAGGAAGAAGACATTGTGTACCGTTGGGGATTCCCTTTCAGCCTCACAGCAAGACTAGGACAATCTGCCGTGCTATGCAATCCTGAATAAATTATTTACTCTGGCCAATGGAATGAATTAACGCCCAAGAGCTTAAAGCCTGTAAAAGCTCCTAAAAGCTTGTAAAGGCTTTTGGGCTCATGCACACTGCAACTCAAAAATAAATGTACAAAAGGGGGTGCACCATCTGAGCCCACTTTCTTGGGACAGTGGCCAACCAGCCTTGGTTAATGGTAAGATGCAGGTTAGCTGTATAGGTTTGGAGTGTTCAGGATGGTGGGTGCACTGTCTCTTTAAATATATACATTAAGTTTTAGGTGTGCAATTGGAATCCAGGGAATTTTCTGGAAGTCCCTGGGGAAGTGATAAAAGGGACTGCTGATGGTCTCTACTTCCTCTTGCAGCGGCCAGACCTACAGGAGAAGAAGCTCCCTCCCTCCCTGTCACAGTATATTTTATGTGGTTGGGTCACCCCAGAATCCGGGGGGGGGGGGGGGGACACACATATTTCTTTGTTAAATAAAGTTGTGTAGCCCGTGTTCTGAAAACTGGGCAAAAGTTTGCTGTATATTTGATTTCATATGAATATTTGAATATGTTTATCTGTATGAATATTTTAAACCAATAAAATTACAGCGGCCAAAATATTGTGTGTGTGTGTGTGTATTACTAAGCTACACGGTTGTATCCGGGAACTAAGGTAATGGGCAAGGTGTGGCCTGCTGTCCCAAAGAAAAGCTGCCTTTACAGGCATTTGAGCTTATATTTTTCTGCCTAAAAACTTAAAGAAGTTTTTGCTTTTTGTACAATTTTATTGAGCTTTTTTGAGCCTTTTTAAGCATAAGTGTATTTTTTCATAAACCCTCCCCTTTTTTCCCCCCATTTTATGTACCGTTTTGGGCCTTTTCACACTTTTGCGTTCTGCCTGTAAACACCTGAAAAAGCCCTAGTATGCATGGACAAATTGGCTAACATGGAGGGGCGTTTCCAGGCAAAAAAAAAAAATGAGAGCTCAAAAAAGCTCAAAAGCCTGTAGGAGCCGCTTCTTTAAACTTCTTTGGGTTCATGCATACTGCATCTCAAATTAGTTTAAAGAAGCTACTCCTTCAGGCTTTTGAGCAAATTTTTTTCTGCCTGGAAACTCCCCTCCATGTTAGCCATGCACAATTTTGTCTTTTTCAAGAGTTTACAGGCATATGCGTATACAGTCAGATAAAAAAAAAAAAAAAAAACACTAAACTTGCGCTTTTGAGAGAAGCTGTCGAGCAGAAGAGACGTCTAAGTGCTCAAAAACGTGCAAAAGGAAGAAGCTTGAAAATGCACAAAAAGGAGATAAAATGAGCCGAGGGAAGGATTTGTGTTAAAAGAAAAAAAAAAACTCACTTATGCTCAAAAAAGCTCAAAGAAGCCCTGGGGTACTTTGAGATTTCTTCAGGGGTCCCTTGGCAAAATGCCTAAAAATGTAACAAAAATTGTATAGAAGCCAGCAGGTGGATCAAGTCTGCCTTTTAATCACACAAAGTCACAGGTTTTTATTATGCACCATTACGACTTTGTAGACAATGGCATCCTAACAACCAATGACGTCATCAGTTGATAAGGAGGATGTCCGTTGCCTTCACAGCATCCTTGTTTGACCCTCCTGTGCCCCTCTCCCTCAGAACTGGGATCACATTAGCTGAGAATTGAGGGAGAAGAGAAACATGGAATACTAGTCAGTACCAGTGTGCAAGCATGTATTTGCTTTGGAAAATTATATCACCTCTAACGTGTGTCCTACGTGTGGATGTTGCTGCATTATGTAAAACTATTAGAATAGTTTTTTACATTTTAGAATAGGGTGCCTCGAGACTGTCCATTATTATACAGGCAGCTTTAGCTTGTATAAGAAAAATGTGTATACATGCTTTTACAAAGATATCAATAGGCTTCCAGCAGTTTTAATTTTTTCTCTCTCTTTCTGCTCAGCTCTAGTATGGGGGTGTAAACACAAATGTAAATGGGACTGCAGGATGTCCCTTTAACCACCTGAGATCCAGGCCAATTCTGACATTTTTCTCCTACATGTAAAATTCCAAATTTTTTTGCTAGAAAATTACATAGAACCCCCAAACATTATATATGTTTTTTTAGCAAAGACCCTAAAGAATACAATGGCGGTCGTTGCAACTTTTTATCTCGCACGGTATTTGCGCAGCAATTTTTCGAACGCGTTTTTTTCAGAAAAAAAAACAGTTTCCTGCTTTAAAAAAAAAAACAAAACAGTAAAGTTAGCCCAATTTTTTGCATAATGTGAAAGATGAAGATACGCCGAGTAAAAAGATACCCAACATGTCACGCTTCAAAATTGCATGCGCTTGTGGAATGGCGCCAAACTTTGGTATTTAAAAATCCCCATAGTCGAGGCTTTAACATTTTTTACTGGTTACATATTTTGAGTTAGAGGAGATCTAGGGCTAGAATTATTGCTCTCGCTCTAACGTTCGCGGCGATACCTCACATGTGTGGTTTGAACACCGTTTTCATATGTGGGCGGGACTCAGGTATGCGTTCGCTTCTGCGTACGAGCTCGCGGGGACAGGGCGCTTTAATTATTATTATTTTTTTTTTCTTTTTATTGTTCATTTTACTTTATTTTTTTAGTTCAACAACAACAAAAATATTTGATTACGTTTATTCCTATTACAAGGAATGTAAACATCCCTTGTAATAGGAATATTACATGATTGGACCTATTTACAGTGAGATATGGGGTCAATAAGACCCCACATCTCACCTCTAGGCTGGGAAGCCTAAAAACAAAAAAAAAAAAAAAAAAAAAAAAAGATCACCGCTTCCCAGCCGCGGTGCCGCCGTTTTTTGAATGCAGAGGCCGGGCGTGACGTCATAACATCACGCCCGGCCTCCGAACGATCATAGAGACTCCGGCGACCATCTGGTCCACCGGAAATCTCTATGATCATCATCCGGGGGCCGGCGGATCCCGAGTCCGACCCACAGATGGAAGCGGTGAGTCGGTAGAAGCACCGGAGGGCGGCGGGAGGGGGGGCGTCCCCTCCCGCCGCCCGTAAGAACGATCAAGCGGCGGAACAGCCGCTATGATCGTTCTTATGGTGCAGGGAATCGCCGGCTGAAACCGGCAATATCTGAATGATGTCTGTAGCTAGAGGCATCATTCAGATATACCCCTGAGAACAAAAAGACGTCATATGACGTATACTGGGTCTCAGGTGGTTAAAGTAATTGCAAAGTCTCAAAGCTTTTTTTTTTTAAAACAACAAACATGTTATATTTACCTGTTCTGTGCAGTGGTTTTACACAGAGCAGCCCCAATCCTCCTCTTCTCAGGTTCCTCTTGGGCTCTCCTGGACCCTCCCCCGCCTGTCGAGTGCCATCACATAAAGCAGCTTGCTATGGGGGCACCCAAGCCGAGTCACAGCTCCAAGTGTCCATTCAGATACGGAGCCCCGGCCCCGCCCCTCCCCCTGATTGGGTAACTCACTGATTGGCAGCCACAGGAGCCAATGGTGCCGCTACTGTGTCTCAGTCAATCAGGAGGAGAGTCCCCGACGGCTAAGACGCTCGTGGACATCGCTGGAGAGAGATGGGGCTCAAGTAAGTAATTAGGGGGTGCCTGCTACACACAGAAGGTTTTTTATCTACAACTCTTAAGCAAGCTGACATCAGGCTTCAAGATGCCGTCAGCAAACTGCAGTGCTACTTGAACTTGTTAAACCCGCTGGCAGCTTCTTAAAAAAGGTAAAAACAAAAAAGGCCTAAAAAATATGAATGATGCCATTGCCAATAGCTTGAACATGCTAGCTGCCTGGCTGTCTGACTTAAAGGCATGTTCCACCTTGCTCTATGGAGTGGCGGATGTCAGTGGACACATGTCCACCAATACCCGCCACCATCCAATCCAATCTGCCAAAAAAATAGATGGATGGGGGACCCCCATCCGTCTGACGGATTGGATGGAAACAGACAGGCAGTCAGTTTCCAATCTGATTGTCCCACAGAGGAGAGTGGGACTGTGCCTGTGTCTCCTCTGACACCAGGAAGAGAGGGAGGCTGAGTTGGAGACAGCACTGGATGGATGACTTTAAGCCAGGTAAGTGGTTATGGACAGGTAGGGGTAGAACAGATAGTGGGGCATTTTTACCTTACTGCAGATGTAATAAGGTAAAAAAAGAAAAATGTAAAAAATTTGACTTTAGAACCACTTTAAAGCCGTATTAAACCTCCAAAAGCAAACATATTGCAGCTTAATATTTCTTATATGTGATGACTGCATTCGTTTTCGTCTTTTGGGCTCCTCCGCTCGTAAAAGAGCTGCAAGAAGATAGCGGAGGAGCCAGCAGAAGAGCGGGAGATGGCGCCGGAGAGCGGGAGAAGAGGCCGGCCCCCAGGAGAAGAGGCCGAGCGGAGAAGTCAGAAGAAGGCCCCTGAAGTCGGAAGACGACCCCCAGAGCTGATTAATAAATTACTTTAAAAACCCCATACTCATTCACATAGGGTGGGGAGCTGGGATCTGGGGGCCCCCTTATTAAAGGGGGTTCCCGTATTCCGATAAGCCCCCTGACCGCAGACCCAGACAACCAACGGCCAGGGTTGTCGGGAAGAGGCCCTTGTCTTCATAAACATGGGGACAAGGTGCTTTGGGGTGGGGGGGCCACAGGGCACCCCCCTTCCCCAAAGCGCCCACCCCCCATTTTGAGGGCATGCGGCCTGGTACGGTTCAGGAGGGGGCGCTCGCTCGTCCCCACCCCCTTCCTGACCGGCCAGGCTGCGTGCTCAGGATAAGGGTCTGGTATGGATTTTGGGGGGACCCCCACGCCGTTTTTCGGCATAGGGGGTCCCCATTAAAATCCATACCAGACCTAAGGGTCTGGTATGCTCATGGAGGTGGAACCCATGCTGGTTTTTTATTTAAAATTTGGCGTGGAGTTACCCCTCGATAGCTGATTTTTCTGTGAGAGAGGCGACACTGTCGCTTCAACATAGATGGAGATCCGACTTGGAGGCGACTTCCATTGAAACCAATGGGTACAAGTCGAATAGAAGTCGGATTGAAGTAGTACAGAAACCTTTTCTGAAGTCGGAGCGACTTCAGTAGTGTGCATTAAGACGGCTTTGATTCACTTACATTGATTTTTACATGTAGCGCAACTTGAAGCGACTAGGGGCGACTTGGGGCAACTTGAAGTTGGATCCAAAGTTGCCCCAGTGTGAACCGAGCCTTAAAAGGGAGAACAAAAAAAAATAAAATTCAAAAGCGGCAGCCAGTAGCTAAAAGCAGATGTCCAGTATGTGAATATGCCTAGGACTGCCGCTAGGATATCCACATACCAGGAAGCGCATTAAGCGCATGTGATAAATCCATAAGTGGCTTCAGGAGACAACAAGAGGTATGTCCTGACAGCATATTCTGTCATCTAGCTGCTATGTTTTATAATTTAGCTTGCCAAGAGATTGCTTTAAAGCGGTATTAAACCCAAAACCACACATATAATATATTGCAACTTAACAATCATCATGTTGTGGCTGCATTCATTTTCTGTGTTTAGGCTTTTTTTTCCCCCTCGGTTTCCACATGGTGATCTGTCCAGTAACACCTTCTGTATTGGAGTGCCCCCATTCCGGATGAATGAGCACAGCATACAGCAGCACTGGCAATTTAGGGGTGGGGGGGGGGCATAGTGTTAAATGTACTAGCATGTTTAAATACACTAACAAATTGAAGCAAAAGTCCAGCTCACATGTTCTAATCAGTTACAACAAACAGTAATTTCATTTTGGGGAAAAAATTTTTACATGAATAAATAAAAGCTGATCATTGTAAACACCCATGCCAGTGTTCAAGGGTTTGTCTCATCCCATACACTGATACATGAGAAAGCAAGCTTGTTCTTTTGAAAAACCGATACTGGCCAGATCACCAGGTGAAAATAGAAGAAAGCCTAAAAAAAAAAAGAAAAAATGAATGCAGCCCCCACACCTAAGAATTAGTATGCTGCAATATAATAAATGTTTGCTTGCTGGATTTAACGATGCTTAAAAGTATACTGCACACCGTTATAAGTACTGCATATAAAAAAAAGTACCAAAACATTTGGACAACTATATAGCCCAATTTAGTAGGATGGTTTAAGGACAGAGAAATATGACATGATGCCCAACTGCATAGATATGTCGGTGTGCACCTGACAGCACTTTGTAAATGGTATGTACACTTCAATGGGTGTTTATGGACAAACAATACTTTGACATCTGTCAGTTAGATGGAAGGGAGGAAAGTTCTATGTCAATTAACATTCATACCCAGCATGTGGGAGCCATAAACTCAAATCGCTAAACGTTTATCACTTTTCAGCCCATAGGCCAAGAGTCTTGATAACATTCAGATGAATATATCTATTCTGGCTGGAACTGAGTGAAACCTACCACAGGCATTGTATCCACAGGCTACAAAAACAACCGACCACATGGCTACACTGTGTGTAACCGCTGCTGCTTCTACAAGGTAGGTTTGTGGAGACGCAATGTCTCAAACTGATCTACAGCCCTATTTGCAAGTTATAAAATGGATGACACAGAAGAGTGATGGACATGAAGACAGAATCACTGTGACATTTACAGCTTGATCATGAATGCAAAAGATCTCCTCTGGTAACCAATGCTGCAGATTCGCATATCAAAAAGGCAGCCTAAAGCAGCAGCTGCAAAGGAAAGCAAGCGATTTCCAGCCCAGGTTAAAAGCGTTTACACCAACTGTTGAAGTTTGAGAAAAGCAAAAAAGATTGTTGGCTCTATCAAAGTTATTAAAGGCGTTCTAAAGCAGGGGTATGCAACCTTTTGAGCAGTGTGCCGAAAAATATTTTCAAAGAAACTGAGTGCCAGCTACGTAAAAAAAACATAACATTCTAAAAAAAAATTTTTGGACAGAGTGAATGCTGTATAAACGGCATAAATAATAGTAAAATATTATTGAGCTTTCAGAGATCAATGGCAAGTGGTGAATTAAGTGATAACTGGTACCCTTACTCTGAGGGGATGATCAGGGATTTTTATTTCTATTAATTATTTTAACAGCAAACAAAGTGTAACACTGTAAGGCTCCATTCACACCAGCGTTTTGAACCACGGGCAGATTTGCTGAGATTTTGCCATAATTTGAAAGCACCGATTTATGAATGACACAATCGGGAATCGGGACTCGCATTTGAGATGCCATTCATTTAAATGACACCTAACCTATGACACCTGCAATTGTCCCGCGATAGCTACGTAGTGTCTATGAGCACACATGGCCCGCTTCGGGATCGAGCCCACAAGTGTGCGCCACCATAGGAAGCATCTTTTTATGGTGGTAGACCTAGAGAAGGATCCAGGAGCACCAGCAGGGGACCCCAGAAGAGAAGGATCAGGGTTTCTCTGTTCAATTCTATTGCACAGAGCAGGTAAGTATAACATGTTTATTTGAAAAAATGTATAAATTAACTTTACAATATCTTTAAACTTGCCTTTCTTTTCGACTATATTCCAGAACATAAGGGTAAGTTTTAGCCCCAGTCAGCATTCAAGCAGACTGATGAAAGCATTGGCAATCCATTAGCTAGAAAAGATATTAGCTGACTGAAAACTCTGCCCTCACTCCCGATTATAGTTGCACTCCAGGCATGAATACTTTAAATTTAAATATATTACGCAACAGCCACACAGGATATAAATCTACTACAGTGAGGGAAAAAAGTATTTGATCCCCTGCTGATTTTGTATGTTTATCCACTGACAAAGAAATAATCAGTCCATCATTTTAATGTTAGGTTTATTTTAACAGTGAGAGACAGAACAACAAAAATATCCGAAAAAAGTTAGAAATTGATCCCAGGTGTCTTCTATACAGGCAACAAGCTCAGATTATGAGCACTCTCTTAAAGGGAGTGCTCCCAATCTCAGCTTGTTACCTGTATAAAAGACACCTGTCCACAGAAGCAATCAATTAGATTCCAACCTCTCCACCATGGCCACAACCAAAGAGCTGTCCAAGGATGTCAGGAACAAGATTATAGACCTACACAAGGCTGGAATGGGCTACAAGACCATCGCCAAGCAGCTTGTGAGAGGGTTACAGCAGTTGGTGCGATTATTCGCAAATGGAATTAACACAAAATAACTGTCAGTCTCCCTCGGTCTGGGGCTCCATGCAAGATCTCACCTCATGGAGTTTCAATGACCATGAGAAAGGTGAGGAATCAGCCCAGAACTACACAGGAGAATCTTGTCAATGATCTCAAGGCAGCTGGGACCATAATCACCAAGAAAACAATTGGTAACACATTCAGAGGACAACTGGTGGTCAGACAAATATCTAGCACTTTGACATCAACTCAACTCGCTGTGTTTGGAGGAGGAATGCTGCCTATGACCCATAAGAACACATCCCACCGTCAAACATGTGGGTGGAAATATTACGCTTTGGGGCCGTTTTTCTACTGGGGGGGGGGGGGGGGTGACAACTTCCCTGCATCAAAGGAACCATGGATGGGGCCATGCAACATCAAATCTTGGGTGAAAACCTCCTTCCCTCAGGGCATTGAAAATGGTTCGTGGATGGGTATTCCAGCATGACAATGACCCAAAACACATGGCCAAGGCAACAAAGGCCTTAAGAAGAAGCACATTAAGGTCCTGTAGTAGCCTAGCCAGTCTCCAGACCTTAATCCCATGGAAAATATGTGGAGGGAGCTGAAGGTTCGAGCTACCAATCAGCCTCGGAACCTTAATGACTTGGAGAGGATCTGCAAAGAGGAGTGGGACAAAATCCCTCCAGAGATGTCTGCAAACCTGGTGGCCAACTACAAGAAATGTCTGACCTCTGTGATTGCCAACAAGGGTTTTGCCACCATGTTTTAGAAAGGGGTCAAATACTTATTTCACTCATTAAAATGCAAATACATTTTTTACTTTTTTGAAATGTGTATTTCTGGATTTTTGTGTTGTTATTCTGTCTCTCACTGTTAAAATAAACCTGCTATTAAAGTTATAGACCAATCATTTCTTTGTCAGTGGGCAAACGTACAAAATCAGCAGGGGATCAAATACTTTTTTCCCTCACTGTATGCATTTACCAAATGTCTTTGCATATAGTACCTTGTAAAAGTAGCAGTCACAGCATGTGCAGAGAGCAGAGCTGGGAGAGGAGCCCAGCAGGCCCAGATTGTCTGAAGAAAACTACAAGGGGGGATATACAAGACTAGTCCCCATCTACAAGTTGAAAGCAGCATTGACAAGTCTATTACAGGAAGCTCCTACACACAAAGGTCCACGCTTCATTACTGCAGAGATCTGGTAGAAATACACAGACACTTGTGTGAAGGGAAAATCAGACGAAAAATACTGCTTTCAAACTGATGGTACAATAATCTGAACTTTAATACACAGCTTTCGAGAGCCGATTACAACAGTTTCATCTGATATTATCTGAAAGGACAAACCCAAAACTTTTTCTGGTACGATACAGAATCATTTGATTTTTATTTAATCAGTACAGTTTTCATCCAAAAAATTAAAAGAGCAATACCACGCATGTTTGGAAACGAAAGAATGCAATACCGTACAATACATCACGTCCAAAGTTGTATTCTGTCGTCCGAAAATTTTCGTAAGTTGAGCAACCTCTTTATTTTCAATATGAGACTAGCATGCAAAAAATAAATAAATACATTTAAAAAAGGCACGATCATTTGTCCGATATTCTCATTGTGTGTACGAGGCTTAAGATTCAAATGAGAATAATAGGCCTCTAGTATTTCAATATTTGCTTATCTCCGAGTCCTACATTATACATGATCTCATGGTGCATATATAAAATGTTTGTAAAGTGTTTGTTGGAGTTGCAAGGACCAGTGAGACAGAGCTTTGGGCTGTGTCAACAAGCTTGCTTTTGACACCTGCTTGAGGTGCTTCTGGGATTTAGAATTTACTGAAAAAAGTGTATTTGACCTGCAGCTGACCTCCTTTTGACCCGCTTCAAGCTGCTTTTTCATTCTTTTGCCTCACCTAAACGTGCCAGCTCTTAAACTCTGCATGGACACATAGGTTTTTATGGAGTTGAGTTCAGGCGCTATGGCAAGAAAACGCCAAAAGCTCCTAAACTCAAGTTTAGGAGCTGCTAATGTACAGGAAGCCTTAGGCAGGCCATACATGGGTCGAATTTCGAAAGAATTTTCGTTCGTATTTCGCACCATTAGTGAGCTGCAGCAACAGCCGATTTTCATGCGGCCATCGAATTTGAGTAATCGGACATGTTGGAAATTTTTCGAAAAACTAACTAACTATTTTCTAATCAATGATGGGAGAATCGTGCAAGAAATGTAAATCGAAAAAGAAAGAAAGAAAAGAAGATTCCCAGCCACAAAAAATCTTTTCTGTAGCAACATGGTTGGTGGAATTACGAAATCAATGGTGACACCATCGGATCAGAAAACGCACACATTCTCTGATTTGCAGAATGGCAATGCATACATACTATGGGGTTAATTTACTAAAACTGGTAAGTGCAAAATCTGGTGCAGCTCTGCATAAAAAACAATTAGCTTCCAGGTGTTCCAGCTTAACCACTGGAAGATTTTCCCCCCTTAGGGTCGGTTCACACTGGGACGACTTAGCCACCTGACAAGTAGCGTCCCGTTCTGTACAATAGAACCAGAGTCGCTCCGACTTAGAAAAAGGTTCCTGTACAACTTTGGGGGCGACTTGAGGCGACTTGCATTGACTTAAATACAGAAGTAGTTTTGCAGTGGTCGCCGCAGTGGTCGTGTCCAGGTCGCCTGAGGCAGTCACGCTGGAAGTCTTGCTGCCTCAGTGTGAACCGGACCTTAATGACCAGGCCATTTTTTGCAATGCAGCACTGCGTCACTTTAACTGACAATTGCGCGTTTGTGCGGCGCTGTACCCAAACAAATGTGGCATCCTTTTTTCCCCACAAATAGAGCTTTCTTTTGGTGGTATTTGATCACCTCTGCGTTTTTTTTTTTTCCGCTATAAATGTAGCCATGGTCCCTGACCCCTAGAGGCCTAATGGTGACTTCCAGAGTCAGGGAGAACAGACATCCATCTTCACAGCGTGGGTTACTAGGCATAGTCGGTGTGGGATAGAGTAAGTTGGGCGCCAGACACTTTGAGAATGCAAAAAGAGATTTATGATCTCTTAACAGAACTGGGGAGAGAGGGTTAGGGCCTGAACACCCTTGGGCAGATGCAAAATGCTTGTCAGACTCCGAGACAAAAATAGGAATAGAAGAACAGCTATACAGTTCAAGGGCATTTAAGCTGAATTGCAGCAAACTGCATCTGTAGACTGCTGTCTTCTATAGCAACTGATCTGGTAACTTCAACACTGTCCCACTGGGTCCCCGACTTGGCTCTTCAGCCAACCTGCTGAATACTCTGCAAGCGTCACCCACACTGTTCCGCTGGGTCCCTAGCTTTACTCTGCTAAAGCTTTCCCAACTTCTTTACCGTCCCCGGCTAGTGAAAAAGGCTGCTCTGGTACTTCTTCAGTCTCCACAGAACCTGGCCTCTGATAACAGAAGAGATTGTCCCTTGCTGGCGACTGTGTCCCCTTTACCTCTGACGACAGGAGTGGTCATCTCTGATGGCAACCGCTTTTCTTCACCTGTGGCAATTACCTAGTTCTCCAGCTGGCAGAACCCCCTGTAACTTGGTTGGGCTCCAAGCCCCAACCCCGCGCTGCTTGCTTCCAACCTGGATAGGCCTCAGACCGCCTAGCAGCCAGGAACTCCCTTGATAGGCACCAGGCTTCTGGCCTAGCAGCCGGGAGCTTTTAAACACATATCAACCCAAACAGCCGTCCAGGTGGCACCTGACCCCTCACAAATAAATAGGCTCCCCCAGCAAGAAACCCTGCCACTTGGCTGAGACAAGCCATCCACTCCTAGTCCGGATTTACTAAGCCCTTGTCAATCTAATGCCACCTAGTGACAGAAGAGAGAGGTGCATCCAAACCTCATTTAGGAAAGAGGTCAGTGGATCTCCCCACTAATCATACAGGCTGGTTACCGCAGAGCAAACTAAGAATACATATTGGCCTAAACTGATGAATTATTTTCTTTGGATGTTTATATAGCAAAAGGGGGCTAAACAAAAAAGACAGACAGTTTAACCACTTCCCGCCCGGTCAATAGCAGATTGACGTCCGGGAAGTGGTTTCGTTACCCTGACTGGGAGTCATATGACGTCCTTCAGGATAACAGCCGCCACGCGCCCGTGGGGGGCGCACATCGCGGCGATCGGTGGAGCGGTGTGTCAGTCTGACACACCGCTACACTGATCTCGGTAAAGAGCCTCCGGCGGAGGCTCTTTACCACGTGATCAGCCGTGTCCAATCATGGCTGATCACGATGTACACAGGAAGAGCCGTTGATCGGCTTTTCCTCACTCGCGTCTGACAGACGCGAGTAGAGGAGAGCCGATCGGCGGCTCTCCTGACAGGGGGGGGGTATGCGCTGATTGTTTATCAGCGCAGCCCCCCCTCAGATGCCCACACTACATCACCAGGGAAGCCCCCAGGACCACCAGGGAAGCCCCCAGGACCACCAGGGAAGCCCCCACAGCATGTGGATGGCCAGGTACATACCCCATGGCCATCCACATGTTAAAAAAAATGCAAAAAATATGCCAATCAGTGCCCACAGATGGGCACTGATTGGCACATCATATTTAATTAAAAAGTTTAAAAAAGGGATGCGCAGCAATGCCACCCATCAGTGTCATCAGTGCCACTCATCAGCGTCCATCGGTGCCACCTATCAGTGCCTATCCGTGCCCATCCATGCCACCTATCAGTGCCCCCTATATGTGTGCATCAGTGCCACCCATAAGTACCCGTCAGTGCCGCCTATGAGTGCCCATCAGTGCCGCCTATGAGTGCCCATCAGTGCCACCTGAGTGCCCATCAGTGCCGCCTGAGTGCCCATCAGTGCCGCCTGAGTGCCCATCAGTGCCGCCTGAGTGCCCATCAGTGCCACCTGAGTGCCCATCAGTGCCACCTGAGTGCCCATCAGTGCCACCTGAGTGCCCATCAGTGCCACCTGAGTGCCCATCAGTGCCGCATACCAGTGCCACCTATCAGTGCCCATCAGTGCCGCCTATCAGTGCCTATCAGTGCCCATCATCGGTGCCACCTCATCGGTGCCCATCAGTGCCGCCTTATCAGTGACCATTAGTGCCGCCTTATCAGTGCCCGTCATTGAAGAAGAAAACGCACTTATTTACAAAAAAAATTAACAGTGACAAAGAAAAAAACTTGTTTTTTTGCAAAATTTACGGTCTTTTTTTGTTTGTTGCGCAAAAAATTAAAACCGCAGAGGTGATCAAATACCACCAAAAGAAAGCTCTATTTGTTGGAACAAAATGATAAAAAATTTGTTTGGGTACAGTGTAGCATGACCGCGCAATTGTCATTCAAATTGCGACATCGCTGAAAGCTGAAAATTGGCTTGGGTGGGAAGGTGTCTAAGTGCCTGGTATTGAAGTGGTAAAAAAAATAATTTGTTTACAACTGTGGGTCTTTTTTGTTTAGCCCCCTGGTGTTAGGGGGCTAAACAAAAAAGACTGACCGCTTAAAAAAAAAAAAAAAAAAAAAACAATTTTTTACCTTTTGCTATATAAACATCCAAAAAAAATTCATCAGTTTAGGCCAATATGTATTCTTCTTCATATTTTTGGTAAAAAATAAAATAAAATCGCAATAAGCGTATATTGATTGGTTTGCACAACATTTATAAACGTCTACAAAACAGGGGATATATTTATGCCCTTTTTTTATTTTTATTTTTTACCTAGTAATGGCGATGATCAGTGATTTTTAGCAGGACTACAATGTTGTGGCGGACAGATGGCGATGATCAGTGCTAAAAAAAAATGCACGATTACTGTATAAAGGTGTTCCCTGGGAGGCGTTTCTAACTGAGGGGGGAAGGGACTGACTGGGAGTACAGAGAGATCACTGTTCCTAATCACCAAGAACAGTCAATCACTCTGTACTTCCCTGTCAGAAAGGGGATCTGTTTATTTACATTGACAGATCCCCGTTCTGGCTCCTTTATGGGAGCGATCGTGGGTTGCCAGGGGACAGCGCTGCTACCGGCCACACGCATCAGCTCCCATGTCGTGCAGTAGGCACGCGCCCCTACTATAGCTGTAAAAAGGACCAACGTACAGCTACGGGGATTCGTGGGAAAGAGCCGACCTGCCACAGTATAATGACGGCGGCTGGTCGGCAAGTGGTTAATTGAACAGGCTGACGTTAGAGACTGATTGGTTTCTATGCAGGAGGTGCACCAGATTTTGCAATCTCCAGTTTTAGTAAATCAACCTTTATGTGTTCTAGTGTGTTGCATTAACATGGGTTGTAATGTATGTTTACAGACATGAATAACTGAAGGATCCCTCAAGGAATTTAGGGTCATTTTACTAAACTAGAGCATAAGAAAAGCAAAGTCACAAAGTGTTAGGACCATTCAGTGCAGTGTAGGTTAAATACAAAGCTTGTATACATCAGAATATCTAACCTATGCATCAACATGTGATAAGCAATCATTTTTGAGCACTGCAGGCTACAACCGTATATAAATGGTACTCTGGTCTTCGGAGGGCATAAAAATGTGAAGAGCGTTTTTACTAGAAATACATAAACGGTGCTATACTCTCATACACCATTTATGTTTCGCAGCTTTACCAGGAACACATTTTCTCAATTTCACCATTCTATTCAAATCCTCAGAATTTTCTAACAATTAATTTTAATAAAACGCATTAAGGCTCCATTCAAACCCGAGCGTAGCGATTTACTGGCGTTTTTATGGGCATTTTTGCAGCTTTTTACAAGCATTTTTAAAGCATTTTAGAAGTGTATTACAAGCATTTTTGTTTAGTCAGTAGAAAGCACTAGAAGGAGGAGAGGGAGTGGAAATTAGGGGTGGAGAGCGGCTATTTGAGAAAAAAAAAAAAAAACGCTTGCAAAACGCTTAGTTCAGGCGTTTCTATTGAAGTCTATGGGGCCAAAAACCCTTGTAATTTGCCAAGAAGCTCATGTATTTTGAGCGAGAGGAGTTTTGCTTCAGGTGACAGAACAATCGCGGTAAAAATGTGCAAATAGATTGCGACGCGCCCGTTGCCCAAAAGAAGCTTCAGTATTTCTTTTGGGTGAAAGGCGTCCCGTGATTCTGTTCGCGATTGTCACCCGACAATTTGCGGGAAAATCGTGCCGCGTTTGGGGTGCTATTGGAATTGACAGGCAATGCACCGGGAACGCAGGGCATCCCACGATTTGCCACTATTGTGAATCCCGGGCAGAATCGCTGCTATCCCGCCCACGATTTGGAGCGTAGAGATGCGCACAGAGCCTCAGATGTGAACACAGGCCATTGAAATGAATGGGGTTTGGCTTGTTGAGCGTTTTACAGCTATGAGTGTCAGTCCCGGTTCACACTTGTGTCATGCGGGAACCAGCGCAATTCCTGTGCGGGTTCCCACATTACATCTCACTCGCAGGCAGTTAACGCCACTCTCTGGGAACCACTGCAGGTTTCAATGTAAAGTTAATGACACCCCCAAATTGGTTCGCAGATCGCAGTGTGAAATCAGACAGGAATGGAATGGAATCAAATTGCCGTGCAGACCAAAGAAAGGGCCCTGCACCATTTTGGTGTGACTGAAGTTTGTATGAATTTGCATTGCACAGACATCGCATTTGATGTGCACAGCAATGCAGTGTGAATCACATGCAATGGCTGGCATCGCACTAGTGTGAAACCAGCTTAAAGCTGAAAATCACTCAGGTGTTAACAGGCCCATCCAAGATCCTAAAAGTCTTACAAGAAATGTAAAAAAACATAACTGAATTATTAAAATGTTACTTTATTCACACTTCATTAGACAATAGGGATTGCTGAACCAGGAGTGTGCAAGTCTGGTGACTTTAGTCAGCGTTCTTGTGATATACCAGACTCAGGCTGGCTATACAAGCCATCCAGGACTGTAGGATTTCAAGACAGAAGCCAGATCAAAACTCCCACGCCAAGTGACTAATGCCACCCTCAGATCAGAAGTAATCTCCTTAGGCTTCTGCCATCTACAAGGGAAAAACCGTGCGGCCTTATCCACTACAAGCACAGAAATCTGAAAATGTTACGCAGTTTTGGCCAACAAGGGATAACACTTAAATTCATAATAAAGGGCATCATGGCGATGCTCAAATAGCTTTGCATGTAATCATTTGCTGGACATACAAATTCTCTATATTAAAAACTTACTAAACCCAGGACCCTGCATTCACTAGATCTGGTCTCCCACAGTACAAAGAACATAGAAATGCAATCATTTTAGTAAATATAAACTGTTAAATACCTTTTCTCATCAGCAGTATATAGCAGTCTTATGACTTCTATTAGGGTCTGGTTTCAGCTAGAAGGAGGAGTTTTCATTCTGCTCTGACTGTCCTAGGAGGCTGCAGGACTACTGATCCTCTGTCTGGACTCAACTCCGCCCCCCCCCCCCCCCAATCCAATCAGGCCAGATAGAGGGGAATCAAACCCCTTAAGTTTGTTTTTCACGGATCAGATCAAAGGTAGCTCAGTGTAAACAGACACAAATATGTTTACTTCCAACTGCCTATAGAGAAGGATGGAGGGTCCGATCAGGTCCGCCTAAAAAAAAACAAAAAACGAGCAAGCGGACCCAATTGGACCTCTCACATGAAAGGGGCCTTGGGAGTAGAGAAGTAGTGAAACTCTTCAGTGACTCCTATTGCAGTCTATGGAAATGTCATAGATATTCACCTTTTCTGTTTGCCCTGGTGACTATTTTCACCAGAACAGATATTGATGGTTACATAATGTAAATGGGGGAAATAAAAAAAAAAAAAAAAAATTTTTTCTGGTGACAATTAAGAAGGATTTCCCCTTACTTTGGGTTGACCTTACTTTCTGTGGCGTTCCTGGGACTGGAGACTGAGACAGGAAAATCTCTCTCAGAGGAAAAGAAAAAAAATCCACTGGGGATTTATCAACTGTTTATACTATCCAAAGCTGATAATAATAAAAAACGTTAAATAAAAATGCTTAGCAGAACCCCACAAGTAACTACGGCTGTAATACAAATATCAAATGATTTGATAAAACAAAAAATTAAAAAAAGATACAAATATGTATAAGTATTTTCCAATCATTTTAAAATTTGCAACACAGCTGTTTGGCTATCTGTAATATGATTTTTGTCTTTTGCTGTATGCGTATTGTAACCTACAACTAACATACCAGTGGTTGTGAAGTCCTTACCATTTTCTATGACATCTGCCAAAAATGGGCAAGACGACATTCTATAGTAGTTGAGAATAACTTCACTACAAGTCAAACATAACGCGACAATTTTTTCCCCATGCTGATGTCCTCATCAAGTTGTATATTTTAAGAATACGAGAAAACTGCGGCCCTTGGGTGGTCTGCGACCAAGCATTACCATAAGAGAAATTGTGTATTTAGATTGACCACTAATAAAACACATCTGCTGCTGCAGATGGTTTTAGTACTAACTACATAATGCCAGAGCCAACAAAAGCTTCATGTGAAGATAACCACATAAAAATCTAACAGGAACCAATGGCTCAACAATGGAGACACATTTAACATGGAGTCGCTGTAATTATTATATAACATGTACAATAGACATTCACCTCTAAACTACTGCTACTAACTTAATTCAGGGCTACAATACAAAGGAAGGAAAACCGGCTGCGATCGAGATGGAAGATGGAACAAAGGCCTTTAAAGTAAGGCCCCTGTTCTCCCAATACATTGAAAAGTAGCAACATGAATATACTTTGGAACCTACACACTTTTTGCCCAGTGTATTCAGGTCACACATTGCTTAAAGTGGTTGTAAACCCTGTTACACCACTTTTACCTACAGGTAAGCCTATAATAAGGCTTACCTGTAGGTACTGTGAATATCTCCTAAACTTGCAGTTTAGGAGATATTCACTGTATCTGCATGTACGTCGCCATCGGCATATACACACTGAAGAAACGGCCCGCTTACGCCGTTCCTCCAGTAGCCGTGCTGTGACTGGTGGCTCCTGCGAACCCGGAAATCACTCCGAGAGACATGTCGCCGGTCACATCGGTATGCGGGACCGCTGCAACAGCTTCAAGCTAAGGTATTTCATAATCAGCTACTATGGGATTCATACTAGATGATTATGCCTTTGCCTTGCAGGGTTTTTTTTTGGAAACAATTAGGACAATTAAAATAAAGCTTACTGTATTAATGGAGTAAAAAAAAAAGTGACAAACAGGCACCTAATAACGACTGGAACTCTAGGTAGCAATACTGGCCTGACATCTGTTAAATGTCAGTTGCTATGTAGGGCTGCAACTAACGATTATTTTCATAATCGATTAGTTGGCCGATTATTGTTTCGATTAATCGGTTAATAACCTTAAAAAAAAGTGTGGTGTATAATTTAGTTGATATGTAAAATTAAAAAAAAAAGGCAATTTATTCTTAAATATCTCTATGCAATGGTTAATATAAATAACCAACTATATGGTTAGGAAGCAAAATATCTAATCCACTCTGAGAATTAACAGACAGAAGAGATATATACTGTATATACTATTAGAAGAGATATATACTGTATATACTATTAGAGGAAATATATACTGTATATACTATTAGTGGAGAGATATACTGTATATACTATTAAAGGGTGAATCTGGTAAATATCAGACTCAGAGATCAAATTTTTCTTCCTTCAAAAAATTTCATTTTAAGAACGTTCGTTCTATTTTTTTTTGACGGAATATTCTCATCTGAAATTTGATCTGTGTGGCCAGCATAAGGCTTAGTACACACCTATGCAGTTTGTTTTTGATCTGTTTCTGCAGTGCTTTTGCTGTGCGTTTTGATTTTTGCGCACACGTGATTTTGCTGCGATTTGCGGTTTTCTTTGGCCAATTTGTTGTTGCTGCAAAAACGCATTAAATGCTTTTCTGCAGCTTCTCCATTGAAGTATATTGAACCAAAAACCTGACCCTTTCCAAATACGCAGCGGCTGAAAAAAGCATAGATGTGAACGTGTCCCATAGGAAACCATGTAAATGAACTTAAGTACGTTTCTGCAAAAAGCACCAAAAAAACACATAGATGTGAACCAGGTCTAAGACGATTAGTAACATAATGGGGTTAAAAAAAAACAAAAAAATAGCCCTTTTATAGTACAAACAAAGCAATAATCACTACTGTAAGGGTTTAATTTTTTTTTCTGTTGAACTGTGAAAGTAATATTTACAGTAGTGATGATTTGCTCTTTTTGTATTATAAAGGGCTAATTTTAGTTTTTTTTTTAACCCCATTATGTTACTGGCCGATTAATCGATTATGAAAATAGTAATCGATTAATTTCATAATCGATTAGTTGTCGATTAATCGATTAGTTGTTTCAGCCCTATTGCTATGTATTCTTGTACTTTGCTTACTACATCATTTACGAATCTTAAAGGTTACCGCTGGATTATGGTGCCAAACCCAGAGAGCTTGCACCTCTATATTATATAAAAAAAAAAAAAAAAAGTCAGCAATGAACTAGACTCAACACTAGTATCCATAAATCTGTAGATTACAGTTCCTAAAAACTTGTACCGTGCTGAAGGGTATTGTGTGTCCCACATTTGACAGCTAGCAGCATACACTGACAGATGGGGCTATCAATGACAGCTCTGTGCTTCATTAAAAAAAAAAAATGGGGGGGGGGGGGGGGGGGGGGAAACAGTATGGTTTCTGATCATGCGATTGGCATAACAGCTTTGGCATGGTGACCACACAGGATTTGCTGGAAAATAAATTTCTTAGTTTCCGTGGTCAAGATTTTTATTCTGTATGTACAGAAAAAAAATCATGTTTTTTTTTTTAAAAAGGAGACCATCACAATGTTATAAAAAAAAAAAAAAGGTTGAAAAAGAATTTGGAATTTTATCCATTTAACAGCTTATCGTAATAAATAGGGTACCAGTATTTCAAAAATCAGTGTACTAAATGAAGTATATTTACATAAAATAATGTTTGGGTAGGTAAATTAGTCAAAGCTGCAGTTAAAGTAATCAATGCATATGGATGTGGTTTTAAGTCCAATTCCAGGAAAATTACAATTCCACCCAAGCAGTTGGGACAATACGGTAAGGGTTTATTTCCAATTTAGTCTAAGGGTAGAGGATTTTGGCATAATATTTGCCTTATGCCTCACTTTGCCTTCACCTACAGTTGCTCCGTTGCAGCCCAATATATTACATAAAAACGTTGATGCTCCACCTACAGACTGGAGCTTTGGGTTAATGAAGGGAATGCTGGAGTGAGTAATCAGGCCAGTGAAACAATGTCTTCTGTAATCCCTAGACCGTTCAATTTCCTTGCTAAGCATTTATCATTTAATGTCCTCCTGGTAATTTAACCAAAAAATATGCTTGCCTCCCTGAGGCATTACCACTAGGGCATCCTGAATTTGGTATACTGCTGGAGAGAGTGGTGCTGATGTCAGCACCGCTCTCCTACAACAGCCAAGCCTTCACAGACCTGAAAAGAGAAGCAGTTCTGCATCACATGGCTAGCCTGAAGACCCCAGCACCCCATATCTCCATACCCCATTCCCCCTACCTCATATCCCCTTACCCCATTCCCCCCTGTCCACCCCTGCCCCCCAACTTTCACCCTTCGCACCAAACCTTTCTCCTCCTTGTCCCCCCCCGCTCCATACCCTACACCCATCCCCACCACCCTTCGCACCAAACCCTCCTCCTCCTCCTCACAGATCTTTGTGTGGCACACTGAATTGGGATCCTTCACCCATCGATGATTAGCATGAAGCAACAGGTTAGTAGTAAAATATCAATAACCACATTTTAGTACATTTTTATTTATTTATTATGCCCCTCCTATACAATATTTCTGAATGCCAGTTGCCAATAGACATACATATTGATTTTATCTTAATGTTTACTGTTATTGTATTTACTTTTATTTTTTTGGTAATGTGTTTCTATAATCGACACTCATTTATAGCATCTGAATATCATATTTAGACCAATTTTTTTCTGTACAGTGCTTATAGGATTTTATTGCATTTGACATACATCTATCTAAACTATGTTTTTAGCTTCCACCTTTCCAGTTCCACATATATACACTGCTCTATATCTAGCTATCTATACACACAGTATCTAACAAAAGTGAGTACACCCTCACATTTATGTAAATATTTTATTCCATCTTTTCATGTGACACTGAATAAATTACACTTTGCTTCAATGTAAAGTAGTGAGTGTACAGCTTGTATAACAGTGTAAATTTGCTGTCCCCTCAAAATAACTTAACAGGCAAGTATGTTTTTTTTTTTTTTTTTATTATTCATACTTGCCTAGGTGGCTGGAGCATCAGACCGATGCTGCAGCTGTGCCCCACTGTCTCTACACTTAGAACTGAGCCACCCAACATTGCCGATGTTCTGACAAATCCCAGAGAGGAAAGCTGTTAGTCAGCGTCTCTCCTCTCTGCTTCTCCACTCACTGGAGCGCTGAGCTGTGGAGGGGTGGGAGAGGCTGTCTCAATGGCTCGCTGAGACACAGACTACCATCAATCAAGGCAGCTGGCAGATCTAGACTTGGAAGTTGGGATGACGCGCTGCCTCAACTGATGGCAGTGGAGAGCGAACTTCAGACCGCTCTCCGCTGAAAACGGGTCACAGGAGTGCAAAACGAATTGCACTCCTGTGACCCATATGAGAAGCCCAGCCTAAAAAGTGTTGCAGAGTACGATTGCTGGGTGCAGCGGAGTTAATTCAGATTAGACGTTGTGGAGTAACAGGAACTGGCTTCTTTATTGGAACATAACCACACTAGTAAAAATGTCACCTCACATGGTAAGAAGAACACAGACAGGAAAAAGAAACCAACAAGTACAGCATTACATACAGGAAATACAACATATCATAGAAAACGTATAGCATAGCATATCACTGAGCATTAGTGACATCTAGTGTCCTGTTTGTGAACTGCAGTCAATAGGCTAAGCTGAAAGTTGTTGTATCTCCAACAAAAAGCTCAGGCTGGACTTCTCCATTAACACACAGCCATTGATGTCTAAACCGTTGGCAACAAAAAGAGTACATCCTTAAGTGAAAATGTCCAAATTGGGTCCAATTAGCCATTTTCCCTCCCCGATGTCATGTGACTCGTTAGTGTTACAAGGTCTCGGGTGTGAATGGGGAGCAGTTATCGCTCTCACTCTCTCATACTGATCACTGGAAGTTCAACATGGCACCTCATGGCTGTCTGAGGATCTAAAAATAAAAATAAAAATAAAAAATGTTGCTCTACATAAAGATGGCCTAGGCTATAAGAAGATTGCAAAGACCCTGAAACTGAGCAGCAGCACGGTGGCCAAGACCATACAGCGGTTTAAGGCCCCTTTCAGACGAGGCGGACTCCGCTTGCACGGAGCCCGCCTCTGTCCGCCGGCTCAGCGGGGGATCTGTCCGTTGATCTCCGCTGAGCCGGCGGATGACAAGCCTCTCTCCGCTCACTGAGCGGGGAGGGGCTTGCGAGCGCCGCTGATCTCTATGGAGAGATCGGATGAAAACGGACAGTGTGTCCGTTTTCACCCGATCTCACCCGATCTCACCCGATCCGACGGATCTGGACGTGTGGTCCATACGTCTGGATTTGGCGGATCGGACCGGATCGGATGTCAGCGGACATGTCTCCGCTGACATCCGACGCTCCATAGAGTAACATGGAGCGCCCGTTCAGATCCGCCGTCAAAACTGACAGGCGGATCTGAACGGGCCTTCCGTGTGAAAGGGGCCTAAGAGGACAGGTTCTGCTCAGAACAGGCCTCACCATGGCCGACCAAAGAAGTTGAGTGCACGTGCTCAGCGTCATATCCAGAGGTTGTCTTTGGGAAATAGACGCATGAGTGCTGCAGAGGATTAAGGGGTGGGGGGGAGGGTCAGCCTGTCAGTGCTCAGACCATACGCCACACAATGCATGGCTGTCGTCCCAGAAGGAAGCCCTTTTCTAAAGATTATGCACAAGAAAGCCCACAAACAGTTTGCTGAAGACAAGCAGACCAAGGACATGGATTAATGTAACCATGTTCAGTGGTCTGATGAGACCAAAATATACTTATTTGGTTCAGATGGTGTCAAGCATGTGCGGCGGCAACCAGGTGAGGAGTACAAAAAGAGTGTCTTGCCTACAGTCAAGCATGGTGGTGGGAGTGTCATGGTCTGGGGCTGCATGAGTGCTGCCGGCACTGGGGAGCTACAGTTCATTGAGGGAACCATTCCAACATCATAACGACACCGAACACACCTCCAAGACGACCACTTCCTTGCTAAAGAAGCTGAGGGTAAAGGTGATGGACTTGCCATGCATGTCCCCAGACCTAAACCCTATTGAGCATCTGTGGGGCATCAGGAGCACAAGGTCTCCAACATCCACCAGATCCGTGATGTCATCATGGAGGAGTGGAAGAGGACTCCAGTGGCAACCTATGAAGCTCTAGTGAACTCCATGCCCAAGAGGGTTAAGGCAGTGCTGGAAAATAATAGCGGCCAGACAAAATATTGACACTTGGTTCCCAATTTGGACATTTTCACTTAGGGGTGTACTCACTTGTTGCCAGGGGTTTAGACATTAATGGCTGTATGTCGAGTTATTTTGAGGGGACAGCAAATTTACACTGTTATACAAGCTGTACACTCACTACTTTACATTGTAGCAAAGTGTAATTTCTTCAGTGTTGTCACATGAAAAGATATAATAAAATAGTTACAAATATGTGAGGGGTGTACTCACTTTTGTGAGAAATGAGTGGGAGCTCTGCTGATTTCATCATCCAATCATGTGCAAGCTAAAATGCTGTTTATTTTCCTTGCATGTCTCCCTTGGATCTACAGCGACTTTACTTCCAAGTGCACTTTCAGTGCAAAGTGGATTTTCCTTCAGTAAATAACCCCCACTGTATATATCCAGTTGTACTGCCGCAGGTTGGCACGGCTGCGCGAATCAGCGTCATTGTACGTCGGCTCTTTAAGAAGGCTGAAGAAGGCGCGTGCGTGCCGCGTCCCTCGAGCCGATGCCCATGGCTGGCGGCCGCGATGACCGCCGGCCACCCGCAATTGCTCCTCACAGAGACAGAACGGGGATCTGTCAATGTAAACAGGCAGATCCCCGTTCTGTCAGGGAAGTAGAGAGATCTGTAATCAGGAACAGCTTTCTCTCTCTACTCCCTGTCAGTGCCACCCCCTCCCCCAGTTAGAAACACCTCCCTAGGACACATTTAACCCCTTGATCGCTTCCTAGTGTTAACCTCTTCCCTGCCAGTGACATTAATCAGTGGCTATTTTTAACTGTGATTGCTGTATAAATGTCAATTGGTCCCAAAAGTGGGTCAAGTGTGTAAATGGAAGTATATATATATATATATATATATATATATATATATATATATATATATATATATATATATATAATATATATATATATATATATATATATATATATATATACACACACACACACACACACACACACACACACACACACATATATATATATATATATATATATATATATATATATATATATATATATATATATATATATATATATATATATATATATATATATATATAAATGCCAGAAATCCATTACCCATTTTGTAGACACTATAACTTTTGCGCCAACCGATCAATATACCATCAATATACGCTTTTTGCGATTTTTAAAAAAAATACATATTGGCCTAATCTGATGAAGACATTTTTTTTTTTTTTTTTTGATAGTTATAGCAAAAAATATTGCTTTTTTTCAAAACTGACAGTTTTTTTTGTTCGTTTATAGCGCAAAAAATAAAACCCACAGAGGTGATCAAATACCACCAAAAGAAAGCTCTATTTGTGGGAACAAAATGACAAAATTTTGATTGGGTACAACATCGCACGACCAAGTCCACAGTGCAATTGTCAGTTAAAGCGATGCAGTGCCGTATCGCAAAAAATGGCCTGGTCATTAAGGTGGCAAATCCTTCCTGGCCTTAAGTGGTTAAAGCAGTATTGAACTCAAAAATAAAAATGTAATATACTGCAATCCTTACCTATCCTTAAAGGAGTTGTAAAGGCAGAAGGTTTTTTATTTAATGCATTCCATACATTAAGATAAAAAACCTTTTGTGTGTAGCAGCCACCCCACCACCCCCTCTAATTACTTTATTTTTTAAAGTATCCCTGAGTCCATGCAGCGATGTCACAGAATCATGCCCGTTTTTAATGCAGTGCCATCTGAGGGCCCCAAGATCATGGGCATCCAATATTACGTTTCGGCCTTGTCCCTTGTGCACAGAGATTTCCCCAGTTCCCCAGAATCTTTTAAACTATACACTGTAGATAATATATTTAAAGTTTTTACAATTTGATGTTGAGGAACATTATACTGAAATTGTTCGTCAATTTTTTAATGCAGATTTTCACTGATTGGTAAACCTCTCCCAATCTTTACTTCTGAGACACTGACTCTCCAAGATACCCTTTTTTACCCAATAATGTTACTGACCTGTTGCCAATTAATCAAATTAGTTGTAAAATGTTCTTCCAGCTCTTCCATGTTACTACCACTTACTTTGCCAGCTTTTTGTTGCCCTGTTCCAACTTTGAGACGTATTGCTGCCATCAAGTTTTTTTTTCTTAAATGGAATATTTTCTCATTTTAAACTTCTTATATGTTTTCTATTGCAAACATATAGGTTTATGAGATTTGCAAATTATTGCAATCTGTTTTTATGTAGATTTTACACAGCTTCCCAACTTTCTGAAATTGGGGTTGCAGATGAAAAGCGGACCACTCTAAATCCTAAATGGTTTGTCTCAACCCTCTCACTTCCACTTTTGCTGCACAGTTTGGTCCGTTAGCTTCAGGATCTGGGTTTTCGTAGGGATGGCCCTGGACCTTTAAAGCATCCTGAGGCTGACTAAACTCATTGCACCAAGTGCCGAGATGAGCAACCAAGAGGAATCCAGTGCCTGAAACATTACAGGCTGTGCCCACATCATGGGGTCTGGGTGCAGTTCTCAAGATTTTACAGAGGTTTCAGCAATCCGGGTTGCACTACTTCTATTGTATAGTATTAGAAGACAGTCAGGAGTTTGATTGATGAGTTGATTGAAGAGTCTTAAGTAAAATAATAAACTAGTTAAAAGAAGAGTGACTCCACCATAAAAGGAGAACAGGTACTGGATACTGAAAAAAACTTGGGGACTCTTGAAGTAGGATTATAGAAAGGCTACCCAGGGAAGTGTCCTTCTAATCTTTGCCAGTGCCAAGTCACCTGAAGGAACCAACCTATAACTCTATACTCAGACTATAAAGACCAAGCCTGTATCCTGTACTGTACAATTAAGATATAACAGCAGGATAAACAGGCAAAAAATGAAGTAACATGGGGATGCAGGAAAACAGACTGCTTTAATTATCTTAATGATAGACTGAATCATGTACAGGACATATTTTTTTACTTTTCCCAGCTATACCAATTTACTGCAACACAAGACAAGACGTTTGGGCATTTAAAAAGAAAAATATAGGTGGCCATACATGGATCAAAATTTGACCTGCTCAGCAGGAACCAGCCGAATATCGTTCCACGTATGGGCAGGCTGGTTGTACACAAGTCGATCTGTTGACTAAAAAAAAGGTGTGTTGTATGGCCACCTTTAAAATATTGAAATTTCACATAATAGGTCAGAATTAGTGGCAATTTATTTGGACAGATTTTGCAATAACAGATACATGAAAGAAGGCTTAAACCTTAAGGCTGCATTCACACCTGAGCGTTTTGTAGCTTGAAGCCTGAAGCTACAAAAGCTAGAGGGGAAAAAATACATTATTCTCTATGGAGATGGTTCACATCTCCACTCCAAAACGCCTGAAGCCCTACGCCTGAAGCTCAAACAAGTTCCGGACCCTTTTTTGTCGCGCGAATGGGGCAGATTTGGGCGTTTTTATTCCTTTTACATTGGTGACCTTTTGCTCTGCACAAAATTCGCGGCAAAACGCGGTAAAAACGCAGCGAATCGCGGTAAAAAACCGCCGCAAATCGCGGTAAAAAACGCCGCGAAAAACCGCCGCGAAAAACCGCCGCAATTCGCGCGATTTTCTGCCTGAAAAGCTACGCTCAGGTGTGAATGCAGCCTAAAACAATGTTACAGAATTGGACCACGAGTAAGAGCCATTAATTAAAAAAAAATAGAAGAACATAAAAATGGGAATCCTTTACAATATGCTCATAGCTTTCTAATTTATGCATTGAAAGTTAATGCACATTGTTCATCCTTATTTTTGTATATTATATATTGCCCCACTGAAGACAAATTTAGAGTATCAAGTACAAAACACACACTTACCCTTGAAGATTCGTAAGATGGGCTCATCTGATTGCCAGTTCCCCATGATGAAGTACCAGATCTTTCATCTATGCCTACAAATTATGAAAAATAGTTAGTTTTTTTGTAGGCAATACATAAAAAAAAAGAAGAAAAAAAACAAAACAGTCACCCCTTGTAAACTAAACCAGAAAGAACAGCTTTACCCAGTATCAATATACCGGCCATTTAAGGTGGTTGGTGGGTTTAGTGAAAGTTCAATTTAAAGAGAGTGCAGCAAAAAACAACAGGCTTAACCACTTCCCACCTATTGCAAAATGATGGTCCAGCAGGACTTTTGTCATTCCAGGTGGATGTCGTATGATGTCCTCTCGGAACATGCCTTGCTGTGGGCGCTGTCACTGGCAGCGTCCAGACACCGCGGATGACAGATCACTGTACTGGCCCGCTGCCGGTACCATGAGATCTCGGTGACCAATCACAGTAGATCATATGACAGTAGTGAACAATGGAAGGCTTCCTTTAATGCCATCTATTGTGTACAATTGTGTTGCTAGCTGTAAACAGTCACAGTGATGACATGATACAGACAGGGCCAAATCGCAGCCCATCTGTACCATGTGATTAGCTGTGGCCAATCAAAACAAACCACAACAATACTCACTGAATGAATCGGTTTTATTCAATAAAAATGCTTGCTTACATCAATAAAGTTCATTGGTATAAAGCAATCAATGTGTAAAAAATATATATATTCTTATCGCTTCTCCCGAGTATTAGTGTTACTATGGTAACACTGTATTGCTCTGGTTAAAGTTTTTTGTAAACACAAAGTAACAAAAAATATATTTTCTTACTTACTGTCACCAGTGTGTCCCTGATCACCGCCACATCAGTTATATGATGCTGTACTGCACTGGTGACAGTATACAAAAAAATATAAAATATTTGTGAAAAACACAATCATTTTTTTTTTAATTTGTGACAAAAAAATTACAACTTCAAAAGTTGCCATGCCTCTTACTAAATACCTTGGACTGTCTACTTTCCAAAAAGGAGTAATTTTGGGGATATCTTTACTGTCCTGGTGTTTTTTTGGAAAAAACACACAATAATAAAAAAATAAGACAACAGAAAAGTTAGCCCAATTCTTTTTTTATATTGTGAAAGATAATGTTACGCTGAGTAAATTGATACCCAACATGTCACGCCTCGAAATTGCGGCCGTGGAACGGCGACAAACTTTTCCCCTTAAAAATCTCCAAGGCGACTTTTAAAAAATTCCACAGGCTGCATGTTTTGAAATACAGAGGTGGTCTAGGTCTAGAATTATTACTCCCGCTCTACCGATCACGGCGATACCTCACATGTGTGGTTTGAACACTGTTTTCATATGTGGGCGCTGCTCACGTATGCGTTAGCTTCTGCACGTGAGGCGGAACGGGGTGTGTTTAAATTTAATTTTTTCTTGTTAATTTAACCTTTTATTTTTACACTGTTCTTTAAAAAAAAAATTGTGACACTTTTATTCCTATTACAAGGAATGTAAACACCACTTTTGTAATAGAAAAAAAAAAAAAAAAACATGACAGGACCTCCTAAATATGAGATCAGGGGTCAAAGACCTCAGATGTCATATTTACACTAAAATGCAATTAAAAAAAATAAATAAATAAATAAAAAGTTGCTTTAAGAGCTATGGGCAGAAGTGACGCCCTGGAATGGTATGGAGACAGGTGGGGGCCCATCTTCCCCTCACTCGTCTCTACACCAAGCCAGGAAGAGGACCCGATTACCTCCGTGGCTATCGATGGCTCCGGTAAGTGGCGAAGGGAACCGGAGTGCGGCGGGAGGGGGAACCCTCTCCCGCTACCGATAAAAGTGATCTTGCAGCGAATCTGCCGCATAGACCACTTTTATCTGAAACCAGACCTCTCACTGAAGAGGATACCGGGGTTATGGTAGCTAGCTGCTGCCATAACAACCCTATCCCCCTTTAAATTGCCAATGTATATAAACGTGAGCCGGTCCAGAAGTGGTTAAGAAATGACAGGCAATAAGTACATCAGGACTGATTAATTTTTAGAATACATTTTGGCTTAAATTTTTGAAGAAAGATGATTTGCAAAATTTTATAACAAAGGAAGGTGAATAAATACCACCAAAGGAAAGTTCTATTTGTGTAAAAAAAAAAAAAAAATCTCATAAAATTTTCAAATGGGTACAGTGTTGCATGACCGCGCAATTGTCATTCAAAGTGTGACAGCGCTGAAATCTGAAAACTGGCCTGGGCAGGAATGGGTTGAAAGTGTCCAGTATTGAAGTGGTTTAAAAAAACAAAAAAACAAACACACACACACACAATTTTTGTATTTTGATCAGAGCACAATAAATGCTTTACTGTTACCATAAGTTACTAAGCATGTCTCATGAAGATATAAGAATGCAACCTTCAGATAATATGATAATTGAGCAAGATAGTCATCTTACAACCTGGCAAATCAATACATTTAGAATCCAATTAGAATTTTATAACCCTTTTACTGCCACAATTTAAACGCACAAAGCAAAACAGAACCGCTTCCAGACGACCGGGTCAGTAGTATGCCTTATTTAGGCTGCATTTCCCCTGCTCTAAAGAGGAGTTCCGCCTGGGGAAAGAAAAACAAAAAAAAAAAAAAAAAGTCAACAGCTACAAATACTGCAGCTGCTGACTTTTGATATTTTAACACTTACCTGTCCAGGGAGCCCACGACGTCGGCCCCCCAGCCGATTTTCAAATTGGCTGTAGGGTGCTGCCGCGGCCATCTCCACTAAGGGAAACTGTGCATGCACAAAGTGCGCTAAGGGGGGGGGGGGGCAAACTTCCGAAGGACGGTGCCGCAGTGCCATATCCCAGAAGTGAGGACGGGAACATGTCAAAAACAGGTCCCCTTTCCCTCCTCCCTCCTGAAAGGTGCCAAATGTGGCACCATAGGGGGGGAAGAAGCAAATAAGCAGAGGTTACACTTTTAGGTTGAACTTCACTTTAAGCTCATGGCCACTTTAGTTACCGCTTCAATAGCTGTCACTGCCACCTCCTGGCTACGTAGTAAAGCGTAATGCATCAAAATCAGGTTAAAAGCCAAAGACTGCAAGTCTGAATCATATGATAGGCTGTAAAGGCTCTGGCTTTGGTTCAGAGATGGTAACAAGGGCCTCAGACACACAAACACCTGAAGTTATGCTAAGGCCAGAATTTGATTCGGCCATGCAGAGCTTCTGCTAGCAGACTGCTCCATTAAATGGGCATATGTCAGTCTACGCAAGAGGCTTTGCAGACACATTGTGGGTCTCTGGCCCACTCAGCAGAGCTATAGAAGCTGCTGATGGAGGTGATCTTATAGAAATAAGGGTCCAGGATTGAGGTTCCATGCATAGGTTCCATCTGGGTATACCGGTGAATCGCCTCAAGAAACAGTAGGCGAGTGAGGGAAAATGTCACCGTCAAAGTGGGACAGTCATTAGGGAGTCCCTGAAAAAACATGCTGTACCACTTAGCAAAACATCTACTAGGCCCAATGTAAACCAAGGCCTTGCGTACTCCCAGACCTAAGCAGTTAATACTGGTGACTGGGTTCAAGGTGGTCGGAGGGTACTAAGACACTGTAGGTGGGCAGTGGGAACAAGATCAGAGATTGGATGAACTACAATTTGCTACAAGCAACAGTGGAAGGTACTTCTAAGCATAATGGTAGGAAAAAAAAAAAAAGAGAGTAAGCAGCTGCCATACAAACAAACACTTGAAATTAAGCCTTTATTTTTTGTGGGCAATAACACAGTGTGGGTGGATTTCTGCCAGTCACAGACTGTGTCCCGCCCCTTCAGCCTGCGTCTTAGGCTGTCATTTACTACTGCGTATACGCCCACAAGTATGACTCTATAGTCACATGGGATGCTCAGATGCGATAGGTAGAAAATACACTGAAAACGGTGCAGAGTTGCCCCAACAGCTGCAAAATCCCTAGCTGAATTGGGAACATGGCCAGAAGGTGGAGATGGAAAGCAGCAGGATCAACCTGGTTTTTAGCAGAAAACGAATCCCATAGTGACTGAGTGAATACAAACAACATGTGATAAACCATTTATTGATAGTTTTGTATGATGTGGATTTAGTGCTGGTTCACACTACCGTGACTTGGGATCCGACTTGTCAGACCTCAAGTCACCCCAAGTCGCTTGACATCAGAAATTCCATTGAAGTGAATTAGAGCCATCTTAATGTACACTACTGAAGTCGCTCCGACTTCAGAAAAGGTTCCTGAATTACTTCAATCCGACTTCTAGGCGACTTGTACCCATTGATTTCAATGGAAGTCGCCTCCAAAGTCGGATCGTGTCTTAACTGAAGCAACAATACAGGAAGAGAAAATTGTTTTCTCAGGCAAACCCCTCCCTCCCACAGAGCTGATTAATGTTTAATTGGCCACTGGAAAGTCACCTGTCCTTGAAGTCGCCTTGTAAGTCGTGCTGTGGTGCGCGCTCAGGTGGTGTCCAGGTCGCGTCACAAAGTCGTGTTGCCCCTGTGTGAACGGGCACTAAGTGACACTACGTTTTTTTTTTTCTTTGCCAGTGCCCCAACCTCCTGATGGTGGCAGTATAACCCAACTGCCTCAAATTATACACAATGCCAGTGTACCTCAATGCATAATAAATTAGATTTTAAGCATATTGCTTTACCCTAAAGCACACATTAAATGTTACTTAAAAAGCTTCAAAACCTGAAATACAAAAATGATTTCCACCCAGAGAAGCATAGATCACACAATCAATTGAATTTTAAGGGAAAATAAACTGATAGCACCTCAGACAAAAAAACACGACAATAGACAATATATGTTTACCAGCTGCTACATGTGGATTAAATAAGAATTTCTAACCAAACAAAATCTAATTTCTCTGTTACACCAGCTATTGTAGGTAGGAATTCCCATCTTATCCTCTGCTTTTCTCTATTAGATTTGTCTCAGGAATGAATATATTGCTTTATGATTAAAAAAGTTTGTGCAGCTTGTGAACACATTCAAATTTTACTTCAATCTTGCAACATGCAAAAAATATTTGCATATATGATCCAACCATATACAATTTGGCAGAATGTTAAAACCAAATGAATGCCTCCTGCGCAAGCGGTTCTACACCCATTTCATTTAGTAAATCTCTTTGCCTTCCAAATCAGGCAAAGAGTACTAAATGAAATGTTTTTTTTTTTTTTTTTTTTACTTACCTTGTAATTGATGACTTCCGGTCTTCTCTCTCTTTGGCGGCGGGCGGGGTCTCTGCGTCGATCGTCGTCACGCCGCACTGTCTCCTGGGATCTGGTGTCATTGATCCCAGGAGTCAGTGCGGGCATCTTCCGAAATCTCGCGAGATTTCGGCCACATCTTCCGAAATCTCGTGAGATGTCGGCAGATGTGCCGTTACTGCGCACGCGCGAGTAACGGCGGTGCATGCTGGGCCATCTAAAGTGCCTGTGGGGTTTCCACAGGCAAGATGGACCCCAGCAGACAAGAAGAAGACAAGAAGAAGATGAAGATGAAAACCGGCGGCGATCGAGATGGAAGATGGAACAGGTAAGTCCCCCAATTGAGCTATATGCCCTTGGCATATAGCCCAAAAAAAAAAAAAAAAAAAAGAGTGCAGAACCGCTTTAAGTGTGGTATTCAGATACTATAGACTCTTGCCTCTTACTGTTCCATTCTTGAACCAAATAAAAGCACCACGCTTTGCTGCCCTCCTAAGATTTGGGTAGTCAGTATGCTGAAACTCCTGCATATCCTTTCATAACAAGATGGAACGGCACAGGTCTGGACTGCTGACACTTTGAGAGACATACCCATTTTATCAGAGCCAAGGGACCTCTCACTTACAGTTATTTTACAAAAACGGTGCATCTGGAAAGTATTCACAGCACTTCACTTTTTCCACATTTTGTTATGTTACAGCCTTATTCCAAAATGGATTAAAATTCATTATTTTCCTCCAAAAAAAAAAAAAAAAATCTACAACCAATACCCCATAATGACAATGTGAAAATTTAGCAAATTTATTTAAAAAAAATAATCCCATGCATGTATTCACAGCCTTTGCTCAGTACTTTGTTGAAGCCCCTTTGGCCCCAATTACAGCCTCAAGTCTTTGAGTATGATGCTACAAGCTTGACACACCCATTCTTCCATTCTTCTTTGCAAGCTCCATCAGGTTGGATGGGGAGCGTTGGTGCACAGCCATTTTCAGATTTCGCCAGAGATGTTCAATCCCGGGCTCTGGCTGGGCCACTCAAGGACATTCACAGAGTTGTCCCATACCTACTCCTTTGTTATCTTGGCTGTGTGCTTAGGGTCATTGTCCTGTTGGAAGATAAACCTTCACCCCAGTCTGAGGTTCAGAGTGTTCTGGAGCAGGTTCATTAAGGATGTCTCTCTCTACATTGCTGAATTCTTTCCCTGTATCCTGACTAGTCTCCCAATTCCTGTCACTGAAAAACATCCCCACAGCATGATGCTGCCACCACCATGCTTTACTCTGTAGGGATGGTATTGGCCAGGTGATGAGCGGTGCCTGGTTTTCTCCAGACATAACACTTGCCACTCAGGCCAAACAGATTCAATCTTTGAAAAAGGGTTTGGGTAGTGAAAAACCGAAGACAGGCACCACCACATCCCTAGAAATAGATAATTTCAAGGATACAGGAAGTACACGCTATGTATGTAAATTTAGTTTTTGCTCAAAACTATAGTTAAGTTTTGGGGTTAATTGCTCTAGGTTATGCTTTGGCATCAGTTTGGCTGGGCTGTATTGAGGTTCTGCCTGTTCATAGGTGGGTGAGCACCTGTGATTCAGGCCTTAGAACGCAGTCTGGTTGGACACATTGGGTACCAATCTCTCCCCGGAGCCAATTAGTGGGCGGTTTGTCCCGCTGTGTATTCCGGGAGAGGGCACTTAAGGTGCTGAAGTCACGTGGTTTTGGGTTCCGGCCTGGGCTCTGTTCCGTTTCGGGTCCAGGAGTGTCTGCTGACTCTGTGGTCCTGGTCCTCCTGACCAGCCCCAGGGGGCCCTCATGGTCTGGGGTGCGGATCCATCAGTTTCCGAGCCTCGGAACTGGCTAGTTTGAGGCGCAGTAACTGAAGGAGGATTCTAAGGTGTTCCGGTGCCATCTCAGGATTGGAGAGGCCCAGCAACTCTACATGCGACCAGGGGAGGACTCTTCGGAGGAGGGCCACGCACGAGGCTGGCTGCTCGGTAAGAGCCTGGAAGCTGAGCTGTAAGGACACTGATTGAATCCGCATTTCTTACGGTATCGCCGGACCGGCTGCAAGATACTGGTGCTGTAAGAAAAGTTCCTAACCTATCCTTCAGTTGCAACCAAGTTCCTGTGAGAGACTTTTGTGTTCATTTAAAGTTTCACAACCAAGTCTGTGGCAGAGACTTTGCCAAGCTAAAAAATCACTTGTTGGCTGCTAGATCTATAAGCAAGGATTTATCCAACAGTTGAGTTATCCAGTTGCGAGTGGCTACTCCCTGGATCATCTAAAGAGAGACATTTACTGAGTGTCAGCAGTTCTAAAGTGCCTGAGCTTCTATACCCTTACCCTCTATTCCCAACTGAGAGACTGTGTTTCTGTTCAACATTTTAAGCAAATAAAAATCCTGAAAAGGAATTCAAGTGTCAGTCTTCGCAATTACCGAGTATCAACCCTGAGAACCCCTAGACAAGAACGACGAGCTACAAGGCGGAGGAGGTAATTGGTAAGCCCAGAAAAATCCAGCCGCCCCCAGGGGTTATTTCGCTACATACACATATATATATATACATATATATATATATATATACATACATACATATATATATATATATATATATATACACACACATACATACATACATACATACACACATATATATATATACACACACACTTATATATACATATTTATATATATATATATATATATATATATACATACATATATACAGTTTAATACTGCAATTATACAAATTGATTATTGAATGTATTTTGTAAACCTTGTTATTCAAATAAAATTCATATTTAAAATATATATATATATTGTTTATTCAATTGGCACCTTAACCACTTCAGCCCCGGACCAATTGGCAGCCAAAGGACCAGGCCCCTTTTTGCGATTCGGCACTGCGTCGCTTTAACTGACAATTGCACGGTCGTGCGACATGGCTCCCAAACAAAATTGGCGTCCTTTTTTTCCCACAAATAGAGCTTTCTTTTGGTGGTATTTGATCGCCCCTGCGGTTTTTATTTTTTGCGCTATAAGCAAAAATAGAGCGACAATTTTGAAAAAAATTCAATATTTTTTTACTTTTTGCTATAATAAATATCCCCAAAAAATATATAAAAAAACATTTTTTTTTCCTCAGTTTCGGCCGATACGTATTCTTCTACATATTTTTGGTAAAAAAAATCACAATTAGCGATTATTGATTGGTTTGCGCAAAAGTTATAGCGTTTACAAAATAGGGGATAGTTTTATAGCATTTTTATTAATATTTTTTTTTTACTAGTAATGGCGGCGATCAGCGATTTTTATTGTGACTGCGACATTATGTGGCGGACACATCGGACATTTTTGACACATTTTTTGGGACATTTGTCATTTATACAGAAATCAATGCTATTTAAATAGCACTGATTCCTATGTAAATGATAGTAGTAGTGAAGGGGTTAACCACTAGGGGGCGGGGAGGAGTCAGTGTGACGTGTGTGTTTTTTTTTTACAGTAGGGGGGCGTGGCTGTACGTCTGACGTCATTGATCGGCGTTCCCGATGACAGGGAACCGCCGATCACTGACAGTCAGTGTAGGAAGCGCGGGGAGAGGTTTGTTTACACAAACCTCTCCCCGTTCTTCAGCTCCGTAACCCGATCGCGGGACACCAGCGGCGATCGGGTCCGCTGGTCCCGCGGCGGGGTCACGGAGCTCCCGACCGGGTCGCGAGCACGCCGCTGGCGGCGCGCACGCGACCCACAGGCAGGAACATGCACGATCACGTACAGGTACGTGATTCTGCCTGCCCGTGCCATTCTGCCGCAGTATATCTGCGTTAGGCGGTCGGGAAGCAGTTAAAAGTCCCACTTCCTGTATCCTTGAAATTATCGAGTTCATTATTTGTTTCATCAGACCATATTAATTTTGTTTCTCATGGTCTGAGAGTCCTTCAGGTGCCTTTTGGCAAACTCCAGGCGGCTGATATGTGCCTTTTACTGAGGAGTGACTTCCATCTGGCCACTCTAATATACAGACCTGATTAGTGGGGTGCTGCAGAGATGGTTTTCCTTCTGCAAGGTTCTCCTCCCTCCACAGAGAAATGCTGGAGCTCTGTCAGAAATACCATTGGGTTCTTGGTCACCTGCCTAAAACCCTTTTCCACCGATCGCTCAGTTTGGCCGAGCAGCCCACTCTAGGTCCAGGTCCAAGAGTCCTGGTGGTTCCAAACTTCTTCCATTTACAGATGATGGAAGCCACTATGCTGATTGGGATTTAAAATACTGCAGAAACGTTTTTACCCTTCCCCAGATCTGTGCCTCAATACAATCCTGTCTTGGAGGTCTACAGACAATTCCTTGAACTTCATGGCTTGGTTTGGGCTCTGACATGCACTGTTAACCGTGGAACCTTATATAGAGACAGGTGTTTGCTAGCGCTGCACGATTCTGGCGAAATTAGAATCACAATTTTTTTGCTTCGAATAAAGATCACGATTCTCGCGGCGTAGCATCATCTTTCACATTATACAAAAAAAAAAAAAAATGGGCTAACTTTACTCTCTATTTTTTTTTTTTTTTTTTAATTCATTGAAGTGTATTTTTTCCCCAACCAAATGATACAGTGTTTATAGTTATCTCAGCATAGAGAAATGTTGATAAACATTTGCCGGATTTTTTTTTTTTGACAGCTCTGAACAGAGAACGGCTCTGCACTTGTTACATAGAATCATTGAAATTCAGGCTTGAGATCGTAAGGGGGGGTTGAATCGAGATTGTGTTTTTTTTTTTTTCCCGATTAAATCGTGCAGCTCTAGTGTGTGCCTTTCCAAATCATTGCCAATCAATTGAATTTACCGCAGGTGGACTCCAATCAATTTGTAGAAACATCTCAAGGATGATCAGTGGAAACAGGATCCAGCTGAGCTCAATTTTGGGCATCATGGCAAAAGCCATGAATACTTATGTAAATTTTTTTTTTTTCGTTTTTTATTTTTAAATTTGCAAAGATTTCAAACTTCTTGGAGTACTGTTTGTAGAATTTTGAGGAAAATAATAAAATGTAATCCATTTTGGAATAGGGCTGTAACATAAAATTTAGAAAAAGCGAAGCGCTGTGAATACTTTCCGGATGCATTGTATTAGTAAAATAACTAGAAGTGGCAGGTCTCTTGGCTCTGAAGAAGGGTATGTCTCTCAATGTGTCAGCTGAGGATATAGCATCAACCACATTAGTTATGTATGATGGTGTGTATCCAATGCCCTGCAGGTTGCTGCTTCTTGTAAAAATTCTTCCTTCTGATCATTCTTTACAAATTTTGCGTCACCATTGTCTGTGCACCCTTGTCATATAATAGTGTTAAAAAGGTAACAGGTGCAGGATAGATGGCGAGTAAAAAACACCATAAAAACTTGACAGGGGCTTTAACACTTATCTATAAACACTTGGTTACATACATAGTTGGTAAGGTTGAAGACAACAGTCCATCCAGTGTTGGTGTGTGTGTAGAAAATCATTTCCACATACATTGCTTTTTTGCTAAGATGCATGTCCAAGAGTCTTTTAAAACTATCCATACTTCCTGCCAACACCACCGATAGTGGAAGAGAGTGCCACATCCTGAACGCCCGGGCAGTGATAAAAAAACTCCACGCAGCTTAAGGTTAAACCGCTTCTCTTCCAGTCTCCTGTGGCCCCGGGTCTTCTTACACTCCCTGGGACTGAAAAGTTTCATACTTGGGCTAGGATCATTATTGAGATATTTGTATAAATCGCCATCATATCTCCTCTCAAGTGTCTCTTTTCCAGGGAGAATAAATTTAGCGCTTGTATTCATTCCTCATAATTGAGGTCCTACAGTCCCCATATTAATTTAGTTGCCCTTCTCTGGACTCTCTCCAGCACATCCTTTCTGATTGGTGACCAGAACTGGACAGAATACTCCAGATGTGGCCGAAGCAGAGTCTTAAAAAAGTGACAGTATTATAGCTTTATCTCTGAAGTAAATTCCCTTTGTTTGCAGCAGCTTGACACTGCATGCTATTGCTCAATCTTCTACTAGGACCCCCAGATCTTTCTCCAACATGGAATCCTCTAGGGCGGACATCACTAAATGGTGGCCCGCGTCCGGTCCAAGCTGCTGCTCTTCCCAGACTGCCGCGATCGCGCCATTTAGTCGCCACTTTAGTCCCCAGCCTCCTCCGCTATCATTAGTGGGGTAGAGAGCAGTGGGAGGCGGGACAATTCTGGATTGGGGGTGGGACCAGCACGGCGTGGAGAGAGGTAGCTGCTTGTCACGTTAATAGGGAGGCGATTGGCTGCTAGGAGGCAGACCTAGCAGCCAATCACCAGTTTTCTAATATGAAAAGTCAACCCGGCAGATCCCGTGCCCTGCCCAGTGCTGCTGTGCCTTCAGTTTAGGATTGTCCTGCCTCCTGCCCTCTGCTCTGTGAAAAGTAAGAGAGTGAAGGGAGGAAAATATATGGAACTGAAGGAGGGAGAATGGGACAGTGCTGTGTGGGGGGTCATGTAAAGGGGCAATACTGTGTGGGGTGATATGTGAAGGGGGGCAATACTGTGTGGGGTGATATGTGAAGGGTAGCAGTGCTGTGGTGGGGGAAGGGGACCAGCAGCTGTACACAAAATGAGGTGCTGCACAAAAAAACGTGCAGGGGTACCATTGACTCTTATGATGTAAAGAATCTGAGTCAGCACACAAAACTGCGATTCGGACCTCGGCTGGAACAACATTTTACTAAATCGGATCTCCGGAATTTTAATTCAATACCCCTGCTCTAGGGGTTCTCCCCCTAGTGAATAACTTGCGTTTATAATTTTTACCTCCCAAGTGCATTACCTTACATTTACCAATGTTAAACTTAATTTGCCATCTAGTTGCCCACTCCATTCATTTATTCAGGTCCTCTTGTAAATTATATCTATATCCAGTTGTGGGTGGTGAAGTTTTATGATGGGGGTGCCAGACCCCGCCCTTCTTTTGACCACTCCCACTTATCATAAGCCCCACCCCTTATAGAATCCACCCACTCTGTATTCCACTTGCTTTCACCCATAGTGTCAGGGGTATCCAGACTCAGCATGATACAGGTCAGGGTATATTGCTCAGCCTCACAGAGGTATTTTGCTCAGCATGACACAGATGAGGGTATATTGCTCAGCATGACACAGATGAGGGTATATTGCTCAGCATGACACAGATGAGGGTTATATTGCTCAGCATGACACAGATGAGGGTTATATTGCTCAGCATGACACAGATGAGGGTTATATTGCTCAGCATGACACAGATGAGGGTTATATTGCTCAGCATGACACAGATGAGGGTTATATTGTTCAGCATGACACAGATGAGGGTTATATTGCTCAGCATGACACAGATGAGGGTTATATTGCTCAGCATGACACAGATGAGGGTATATTGCTCAGCATGACACAGATGAGGGTATATTGCTCAGCATGACACAAATGAGGGTATATTGCTCAGCATGACACAAATGAGGGTATATTGCTCAGCATGACACAAATGAGGGTATATTGCTCAGCATGACACAGATCAGGAAATATTGCTCAGCATGACACAGATCAGGGTATATTGCTCAGCCTCACAGGGGAATATTGCTCAGCATGACACAGATCAGGGCATACAGCTCAGCAGTTGTGGCCGGGGGCTCGCGGCACTGACAGCTTCCCCCCACCAACAGCGGGACTCGCGGCACTCTGAGGGCACACCCCCCCCCCGCGCGTGCGGGAGGTCCGGCACTTACCGGGCTGTGGAGTCCTGTGTCTCCACGAGCATGTGTCGCCTCTGGCTGCTGGTTTCCTCTTCCCAAGTGCTAGGCATCCAATAGGATCGCATTGGCGCTTGGCCAATCGGGGAAACAGGTTTTGCGACCTGCCTCCTGATTGGCGGGGAGGAACTTTAGTGTGAAAAGAATAAAAATGTATTTGCTATCGTCACACAATTGGGTGGGATCGGTGCGCACTATGCGCCCTGAGTCCACCCTTTATTTTAGAGTCTCTGGCTCTAATCAGGTGCTTCAAAAAACACCCAGCCATAGGAATTCATGTGCCCGGCGTCCTGAAAGGGGTCGGTCGCATTGGATAGGGGGTGGCGGCAGGGACGGGGGGCCGCCACTGTCTATACCCTGCTGTGATGGCATTGCCCTATTATTTTTGTGTCGTCAGCAAAAGCTTATAAGAGAGAGAAGTGTGGTTTTATTTTTTAATAAGCAAACATTCATATAGGTAGATGCAGCATTAGACTAATGCTACACTTGTACCCCACCGCCTTGAAAACAAAAGAACTGAGCTAATAACCACTTCAGCTTCTGGAAGGATTTACCCCCTTAATGACCAGGTCACTGCGACGTTTAACTGTCAATTTCACGGTCGTGCAGTGTTGTACAAAAATTGAGGTATTTTTTGTCCAACAAATAGAGCTTTCTTTTGGTGGTATTTGATTACCTCTGCGGTTTCTATTTTTTTGCGCTATAAACAAAAAAAAGACTGACAATTATGAAACAAAATATATATATTTTTTACTTTCTGCTATAATACATATCCCAAAAAATGTATATAAAAAAAAATGAATCAGTTTAGGCCAATATGCATTCTGCTACTTTCAAAAATTGCAATTAGCGGTTAAGTGTTCCCTAGGGAGGTGCTTTCTGTCAGGGGCGTGAGCTCACTGGGAGCAGAGCGAGATCGCTGTTCCTGATCACTAGGATCAGCAAATCTCTCTCTCCTCTCCTGTCAGAACAGGGATCCGCCTTGCTTACATAGGCAAATCCCCGTTCTGCCTCTATTCACCTCGATCGTAGGTGGCCACTGTATCAAATGCACAGACTGATGTACAAGTACATTGGTTCGAGCAGCCGGGCAGCCCTGCCACAGTATATGTGCGGTGGGTGGTCCGGAAGTGGTTAAAGACCGCTGACTGCTCAGTTCTCAGGTCCTCTCTGAGTGCAGAGTGGTGACTGGAAGCATCTCAATTACTCACTGGAGCACCAGACTGAGGAAGGAGCGGTTGGCTCAGGCTCTCAGCAGCTCACTGGAAGGCTGAGCCAAGCTGCTGGTCAGCCATCTGGGTAGATCCCGACATTAAAGTCAGGTTCCCTCCAGAGTCTGGATCGCCTAAGTGATGAGCTTTGGTCCTACTGCTCCTTTAAAATGCCTGTTAACAATATCAGCCACACAGGGAAAAACAGAGTTAGGTACCTGGTAACTCTTTTTCTGAGAAGTCTTCCAGGGCAGCATCTGAGAGATAGGCTCCTCCTACCTAAGAACAGGAAACACAATTGTCCACCATTATAAAAGTTAGTCATACCTGTATGCCTCAGTATTCATAAAGTACCGACGGAACCCCAGGTAACCTAAATGCCCTGATGCTGATTAGATCTGACAATTAGGGTTGGAATGAGTGCTGCCCTGTAAGACTTCTCAGAAAAACAGTTACCAGGTACCTAATTGTTTTCTCTCAATCGCCTTCGTCTTCTGAGAGGATGTAGCAAGCAATACCTTCTAAAAGCGGGGATAGGACCTGTAGCAATTTTCGACCAAAGGTTAGATCCTGACTGAACAGGCAGTCGATTCAGTAATGCCTAACCAAAGTTTTGAAGCTTGACGTGTCGCTGCCCTGCAGACCTGCTTCAGCGTTGCCCCTGCTCTTTCTGCAACCGAGGAAGCCCAAGCCCTGGTAGAGTGAGCTTTGATCCCACCTCCTGTGGATCCGGAGGAAACACAAACAACTGAGGCATACAGGTATGACTAGCTTTTTATAATGGTGGATAATTGCGTTTCCTGTTCTTAGGTAGGAGGAGCCTATCTCTCAGATGCTGCCCTGGAAGACGATTGAGAGAAAGCATTTTTTTTTTAATTGTGAGTAGCAGGACTAACATATACCCAATGTGTAATGCAATGTGAATTTAAGGGAAATAAAAAAAATTACACATAATGTAATTCCCATATGTGGCCCGTCTGTAGTTACTCCATGTCAATAAAATATTTTTTTCTAACACACCTAATTATGACCAACTACTATACTTTATATTATCCATGTACTCTAATCAAACTGAAAACTGCATATGGTGGTTTGCAAAAACATTACAATGTCTGAATGGACACACAGAGTAGTGGCTAGGGTCAGGTGCCCTCATAACAAGCTGCTTGCTGTGGAGGCACTCAGCAGGAGGAAGGGCCGGGACCCGAGAAGGAGGATCTGGGCTGCTCTGCGCAAGACCACTGTGCAGAGCAGATAAGTATGCATGCACAGTAGGAAACAGGCTATGAAGGCTTCACTTCCCGATTCCCTTACAGAAGATGCCAGCGCCTCCACCCGGAGCCGAGTGACGGGTCAGCTTTGGGTGAGGACATCGCGGGCGCTCTGGACAGGTCCTTATTTTAAAAATCAGCAGCTGCAGTTTTCTTAGCTGCTGACTTAATTTTTTTTTTGCAGGCTGAACTCTGATTTAATCTCACTTTCAGGTAAAAATGTACCTTTTGACTTTGGAATCACTTTAAATTGGGCTGTTCATTAAATAAGTTCTTCATAGTGTGCAGCAACTACTATTTTTAAAAGGCTAAAACAAAAAAGGCAAAACAATATGTCTTTGCTTTTTAATTAGTTTGGTAAAAACCTAGGTTTTTTTTCTGCAGAATAACGGTTGCAAAATAAGATTATGTAAAAATACTGGTAAAGTAAAAGGGACACATAACAGGGATGCCAGTAAGTTGCCAGTCTATTACTATGCATGGCACATGTGAAGGGAAATGAAAGGTTACCATAATGGCTCGCGCATGAGTAATTTTACTGGGTAATATCTACATCCACTAGATGTTTTTTTTTTTTTTTTTAAACACAGCTTTCTCTTGTTCTGCCAACAGTAGCTGCTTGATTGGGAACTAGCAGTCAAAGGGTTTCATATGGGAACACAGTGCTTAAAGTGGAACTACACTGCATCTGAGCACCACAAACCAAAAACTCCATTTACTTCATTTTTAATATTCAAAGCAAACTCCCCCATCCATGTCTCCATGCATTATTTTGCTAAGAAATCACTTTGAAAAACACCCTCTAGCATTTCTAGCCATGGCAATCTTGAGTAAGGGCACACGATTCATGTAGTATTTACTTCCTTGAATGCATCTGCCCTTAGCTCAGATATGCAGGCAGGAGAATGTGAGAAAGACCAACAGAAGCATATACATGCAGCAGCTTTGAGCATTCTCTGCCACTGCTTTCTGGGCATTCATCACTGAACACATAGGGCACCTAAAATCAAGCACCACTTGGTACACCATTTTAGCCACAGCATATTTCAGTCTTCCATAGACTTTGAAAGACTGCTGGCACTCGGGAATATTAAAATACCAGAACTGCACATATAGGAGCTAAATACTCGGGGTGTAGGGGGCCAAATAAGGCTGAAGCCCACACCTCCCATCTTCTACATATGCCTATTAGCCAGAGAGACAGCTCATCATAATACTAGGGCAATAAAAATGTGGTGGGGGCAGGGTACCGCTTGGTGTCTAAAGCTGACCATATACTGTATGAATTTCCTGGGGAACGAGTCGAAATTTACTCAGTGGGTGGCCTAGTCAGCCCCCTCCCAACCGACATCCCTCAACTGAAAAAAAGGAAGGAGCTAGGTGGAAAGTTGTTGCACGAAAAAAGTGGCTGCATGCAATCAAAGGCGATTGTTCGGGTGTTTTAAAAACCGGCTGTCAAAAATACAATAGCTGCAGTGGTAGATTTGTCTACCTGTGCTGTATAGCTTGGGGGGAGGAACCCTTTAGAATTTTTTGTACAGCCTACAGGTTTAACAAAAAAAAAAAAAAAAAAAAATGGCATCAGTGTATGGCCAGCTAAAGTTCTTAAAGGGAACTCAAGTTCTTCTTGGACAGGATGCAGATGGGTTAGAACCTACTGTACGTCATGATTTTATTGATGTCTGTGTCCCCGGTTTTCCAGTGATGGTGAGAACACAGTAAGTGATGAGAAAGTGCCCCTGACAGGAACAGACGAAAATTTAAAAAACTGACAAAGATCCAAACATTCCACATGCTCCTTAAAACTAAAATATACGCACATGTACTCCACCAACATCCTTAGCTCCCAGACATATTTTTAAATTACATACAGCAGGGCTCAAAATTTAAAGTCCTGCGCTACTAGCAAGGCATTGTTACTGGTCACCAGTTGCCCCACCCATTCCACCCCTAACCATGCCCTCAAATTATCTCATGAAATTACACCTAAAATGTTTTATGCAGAAGTTACAAAAATAAATATTAACAACAACTTTATCAGTGCCCACCAATGCAGCGCTCTCATTCAACTCGGCCTGCCAGCGGTGCTCGCCCCCCCCCCCCCCCCGAGGCAGCCCACATTCTGCACTCCTGTGACCAGTTTTCAGCAGATGAAAGCCCGCTGATGTCACAGAGCCGGTCCAGGCTTGGGAAAGATTGTGACAATATGGTGGGGATCCGCCCACAACCCTGGAGCTACACCTGGCCAACCGCTGCCATCCCCTCCACAGTCCAGCACTCCAGAGAGTGTGCGGGGGGGTGTATCAGAGCAGAGAGCAGGCGGGGGACAGAAGCAGTATCGGACTGATTTGGCATCGACCTAGGTAAGTATGATAAACATAAAATTAATAAATAAAACTTCTATTGCTTTGTGTGCCACCATTTAGGTGATTCACCCTTTCTTTGTCCTGTTTACCATTAAAAGTGAAAAGAAAATCCAAAATTTTGGATTGTCCCCAGAAAAGTAATAGAGGGGAAATTTTCCAATGGGGAAACTGAACCCACATCATAAACTATCAAATGCTTTATTACATTCTGTTCATACTCATTTCAGTCACCATGACATTAGATCCTCACCTTCTGTCCATGTCCCCAATTTAGCTAGGGATTATGCAATGCAGTGTTGGCAGCTCTGCACATGCTCAGTTTTCAATGAGTTTCTATGCTGAGCATTTCCTACTTATCACATCTGAGCAGCCCATGTGACTATAGAGTGACACATGTGGGTGTATACACAGTGGTCTATGACAGCCCCCCCCCCCCCATGCCCACTAACCAACACAACTGGGGCAGGAAATTACATGTAGACTGGTTGAGGCTTCACCTCACTAACTCAAAGACACAGACTGAAATCCACCCACACCAAAAAACAATAGGATTTGATTTCAAATTATATATAATTATATATCTCTATATATATATATCTCTATATCTATATATATATATATATATATAATATATATATATATATATATATATATATGAAAATATATATATATATGAAAAGGGTTGTTTCTTTATTTTGAACATGTGACCAGCAAGAGGACTAGAATGCAGGGAAAGACCTGGGTCATGTGACAGCTGTATATCGATTAGGGGGAAAAAAAATAAGTTAAAAATTAACTACAGTGCCATCATTGATATACCGAAATAGAAAGGACAAACGTAAATTAAACAGTGCATGTTTAGTACCACTTTAATTTGCAGGGATTTCCTCTCACTTCCTGTTTGGCTATGGGGCAGGAAGTGAAGGCAAATTTCTCCAATGGGACAAAGATGGCAAAAATAAACCTTATAGGGGTATAAATATACATTTTGCCTATAGTTCTACTTTAAAGAACACATAGGGCACAGTCATAATTTGTGTGAATATTCGCTTCAATTATCCAATAACAAAAACCATAGGAATCGGAAGTTGCTTTTCACACGATGGATAATTGAAGTAAATATCTGACAAATTACTGAGAAGATTCCTAGTAAATCAGCCTCACAAACTTTAAGAATAACAGTTAAAAAAACAGTATGAAACAAAAATGTATAAACCTAGCTCTGTGGTAACAGCAGTTACATTTTTCAGTATTTACCCACAAAAACCACCCTTTAAAGGACAATACTGTATAGAAAAACCAGTATGTCGCTCACATCTTCTACCACTGAGTGAACACTAGTGAGATTAAAATGTCTGACGCAAGCACACCACGCATCAACTATGCTCTGTTGTTCAAACATTAGTCTGAGTGTTGTGAAAAGGTTAAAAATAGAAAAATCATTAAAAGACCTCTGGCCTGGGGTTCTGGTCAGAGTGCAGCCTCACACAAGCGTGAAACGCTGTATTGTTCAAAAATAAAGCTCAATTATTTTTGCTTGAAAAAGGGAGTGACCTTTTTTAGTGTTTTTATTAGAGGTTGCCAAAATTAGCTCATTTACATGCAACTCTTGTCAGTAAGAACTTTTCATCAGCATTCTTCTGGCTTAAGCAGTACATTTTGTTATTTTAGAATTGACAAATAACCACAAAAATGAAACAAAATCAGTTTCATTTAAGTCGCTATTCTGCAGCATCAAAATGATAAAACAAAAAGACATACTGCATAGAAGACTAAAGAAAAATGTGAACGTTAATCAGAACACACAAACAAAATACAAACTAAGTTTTGTCATTAGGGAACTTAAATGGAATGTATAAGTTTGATACATAACTATGGTCAAGACTTTAAAAATACAAAAAGTAATTCCTGCCGAATTTGGCTGAAATTGAGGCCATGGGTGGCCCTGCAAGCACCACCAAGCTCAAAAGTTGGTTTGAAAATCATCTGAGCAGGAAAGAAACTTGGCAGAAAAATGATTGCATCCTATCAAATGCAGTCGCTGTACTCAGGCAGCCTTTCACTGGTGCTGCGGCTGCCTGATTTCAATAGCCAGCAGTGCAGCAATAACTTATCCTTCATTAGAGGGCTAAGAACTAGTTGTGATGAAACCACAGTCACAATGCAAGCGCTGCTTGTCATTTATTAAAATGTTTGTTCTAAAAGGCTAAAGGCTTGAATATACGATGGTGGTTAAAAAGGTATGAACATTTTTAAAAATGTATAAAACTTGTAAAACTAAAATCAAATTGACTGAATGGAATGGAGCAATGAACACAGAAATATTTAAACTATGTAAAAGACAGGAAAGCGCAAATTTCTACACCTGCACTACGCGGGGGAAAATTATATTTAAAGCGGACCTTTCTGCACTTTTACTAATGCGGATATGAAACTCATCTAACCTTTGGTTTGTTTTTTTACTTACCTTTCTTGTGCCCACTTCCTGGTTTCCCTGAGGGCACTGATGACGTAGCCCCTCTGCCGCACTGATGCCCTTTGGGAAGGCAACATCAGAGCTTACAGCGAAAAAAATGTAAATAAAAAGCCTTCAAGACCCTTAAGAGAATCCGGCAGGCTGGTTGCACTCAAGTCAATCGATCGATCCTGCTAAACTTGGCCGAGGTTTGGAACCGTGTATGGCCAGCCTTAGGGCTCTTTCACAAGGACGTGTCCGTGTACGGAGCCCGCTCTGCTCAGTGGGGGATCGCGCCGTCGATCCCCGCTGAGCAGGTAAATGACAGGTCTGTCTCTGCACTCTGTGCAGGGACGGACCTGTCAGAGCGTCGCTCTCCCCTGTGGCGGATCGGATGATGACGGACCATAGAGTCCGTCGTCACCCAATCCGATGACGGATGGAAAAATAGGGTTTTCCTCCGTCACACTTTTTCGGATCGGAGCGGGTCGGATGTCAGCAGACATGTCACCGCTGACATCCGACTCTCCATAGAGGTCTATGGAGCATCCGTTCAGGTCCGCCTAAAAAAAAACTGACAGGCGGACCTGAATGGACCGTCCGCGTGAAAGGGGCCTTAAGGTAACGGAAAAGGTTTGAGGGCCTTTAGCCTCAAGGGAGGCAGGTCTTCAGTTTCTGTGTCTAGTGTCCACACATATATTAGTTCTGCTATTTTTGTTTTATTTTTTTTAATGGGCTATTTATTTTTATCCAGTTTCTGCTACACTATTGACCTTTACTGACATGGTTACACACTAGTGCTTTTACAATCTTTATGACATTATAGCATATGTTATACTGTACATTTGTAGACTAACCACTAGAGTGGTTTGTACTAAGTCCAAAGACATGCTGGTAGGTTAATTGGATCCTGTCTAAATTGTCCCTAGTATGAGTATGTATGAATGCGAGTTAGGGACCTTAGAGTTTAAGCTCCTTGAGGGTGGGGACTGATGTGAATGTACAATGTTTATGTAAAGCGCTGCGTAAATGGATGGCTCTATACAAGTACCTTGCACTGAGCCTACCTATACGTGGCTCAGTGCAATCATCTACTTGAGCGAACTTGTCAAACATTGGGCCAAAATGAGAGCACCAAAGCTTCAAAGGGGCATGAGCCCACAGTATGGGGGTGTAATATGGCATTTTGGAACTAAATATAGTGTACTATACTATCAGCAACTGTTTAATGGTGCAACTAGTTTTTAAAAATGTGGCTGCAATACCTTTCAGAAAAGGTCCCTGCACAAATCACTCCAATTTAAAAAGAAAAAAAAAATGTGCATGTGGCATAATTATTTCTACAAGAAAGGCAAGTGGATTTTATAAGCAAGTTCATGTCGAGGGTTTTCCCAAAAACGAGCCTGTTAAAAATAAAATAAATAAACTAATAAATAGGCAACACATGAACCTGAACAGGATTTCAGGCTGCAGAACAAAAAAAAACATATGATCCGTCAGTCTATGAATCAAAGCACTATAGATCGGGAACACACTTCATAATTGTTTGAATATTTGAGGCACACAATTACTGGGTCAATAAGCTATACATAAAACATGATTTAAAACTATATATGGCACAGCAATGTTTATTGCTCAATAACCAAAATTATCAGTGACAATCAATCATCAAATATGCAGGGCAAGAAATGTTATGTGAACCCCCAGGAATGAACGTGTTTTCTGCAGCAATTTGCCATGTGATCCGATCCTCATCCAAGGCATTATATCATTTTCTTGGTCAATTTCCATTAGATTTATCTTCAACTATGTAGAGCAAAGGCCTGCCTGATTGCATACAAATTTAAAGTGTTAAAGTGTTAAAGTTTGACCTCATATTCTGTGGTTTTGCTAAATCTAAAGGAAAATTGTACAGGAAATTTGTATATTGTTTGGCCAGCCTAAGTCACGACAATAGACCAACACAATGTGCTTAAGCGGATAACACAAACAATTGAAATTTCTCATGTTTTTATTGAACACACCGATTAAACATCATCAGTGCCGGAGGAAAAAGTAAGTGAACCATTGGCGTTTATAGATGGTTGAGTCTCCTTTTGGCAGCAAGGACTTTGAAGTAAGTGCTTTCGGTTGCTCTGGATCCGACCTGCACAACTATCAGGAGAAACTTTTGACCATTCCCCTTTCCAAAACTGCTTTAGCCCAGACACATTTGTAGGATGTCTGGTGTGAACGGCTCTCTCAAGGTCATTCCACAGCATCTCTATGGGGTTAAGGCTGGGTTCACGCTATTGCAAATTGGATAGGAGTATCTCGGCATCCAATTCGCATTTCAGGAGCCTGTGACCTGCTCTCAATGGAGCCTGTTCACACAGCTCCGGGACAACCCCCCATAGAGATACTGTGTAATGACCTTGAGAGAGCCGTTCACACCAGACATCCTACAAATGTGTCTGGGCTAAAGCACTGGAATGGTCAAAAGTTTCTCCTGATAGTTGTGCAGCCTAAAGTGGATGTAAAGCCACTGATCGAATTCCTGCCAGCCCCTCTGTAATACTAAGGTATACTTCATAGTGTTTTATGTTTTTAGAAGATCTGGCAGCTACATACCTTTTTTCACATATGTAGCTTCCAAATTTTTAAAAAACAAACACACTGAAGTATACCTTGGTATTATAGAGGGGCTCGCAGGAATCTTACTGCTGCACAGGCTAGTGGCAGGAGGGGAGAGAAGAGGGGGGGGGGGGGTCAGTTCACACACAGGAGCTGACAGACAGGTAGGGGGAGAGGGAGAGCAGTGGGATGACAGAGGCACGTAAACTGACCACGGTATCATGGTTCAACAGCCACAGAGGGACAAAGTGAAATGGCAGGTAAGGATGAGCCCCAGTGTGTTCGCACAGCCCACATGCAGAGCCCGCCAGGAAGCTGGCATTGCGCCAATCACAGGCAGTGAGACATTGTCCCAATGTGCAGCTGCAGATATCGGGAAAGGTCTCACTGCCTGTGAGTAGCGCAGTGCCGACTTCCTGGTGGCAGGCTCTGCACGTGGACTGTGCAAACACGCCAGAGCTCATCCTTAATGGCAGGATAAATCATTTTTTTTACATTGCACAAAAGGGAAAAAAACGACACCACACAAGCACTGTGCATTAAAAAGGAACAGGATTTTTTTTTGGGGGGGGGGGGGGTACAAGCTCTTTAAGTTCTGAGCTCTGCTGACTGGGCCACTCCAAAAAGCTGCATTTTCTTTTTCTGGAGCCAATGTGTGGTGGATTTACTTAGATACTTAGGGTCATTGTCCTGCTGCATCACACAACTTCTAAGGTTCAGCTGACAAACAGCCACCCTGCCATTATCCTGTATAGTTTGGTAAACTTGGGAGTTCACTTTCCCCTCGATTATGGAAAATGGTCCAGGTCCTAAGGCAGCAAAGCAAGCCCAAATCATGATGCACCATACTTCACTGCTGGGATAATGTTTTGATGCTGTAACCAGCAGCTTCCTCTGTGGTGTTTTGCCATGGACACGCTGCCTGTTCAAAGACTTTGGTATGGTAGATTCATCAACAGGGGTGTTTGCCAGTTCCAGTGAGGTATTCAAGCCTTTAGCTATTTCTTGTGGATTTTTCTTTGTGCCTTGGAGGTCATTTTGGCTAGGCACCCACTTCTAGGAAGAGTAGTCACAGTACTAAAGGGTCTTCATTTATAGACAAATTGTCAAATGATGGATGCCTAAAACATTTTAAGGTTGCTTTTTAATCCTTTCCAGCCTTATGCAGATCAACTACTCTTGACCCTATGTCTTCAGAGCGAGGCATGGTTGACATCAGTTGATGCTTCTTATGAATTGCAATATTATAATGTTTGAGTATATTTTATCAAAGAAGCTCTAAACCATATCTCCAAATTACTTTCACAATTAGACTCGAGGTGTGCAAACTAGTCTGTGGGTTCAATTACTTTTTCCTTCAGCACTGTGAATGTTTAAATGAGTGTGTTCAATAAAGACATGAGAATTGTTTGTGTTTTATCAGCTTCATCACATTGTGTTAGTCTATTACTGTGATTTAGATGTGGATCAGATCACATTTTACAACAAAATTACTACCAGAATACCAACGGGTTCATATTTTTCTTGCCTCTGTAACTACTTTACCTGTAATGCATGTAAAGGTCACAATATGCGTGTTATTATAAAATCTGATTACTACACTGATTTCTCATCCTCCATTTATAAAAAATGTAGTTGTCTTGTGAACTGTGGACATCTTTACATAGCATTTACTATTCCTATTGCTTTTAGCCCCTGCATAACTTAATAAAGAGAACCTGTCACCAAAAAAAACATCACATAGGGGACTTTTTTCGCCTATGCGATGAAACAAAAAAAAAAAAATAAAGTTACACTTAAGCACATAAAATCCCCTTCCCCCCAAAAAAAAACCACCCCCACACGTATGAACGTAAACACGTGTCAGTGTGCCTATGTGTGAAGACCTCTGTAACACTAAACTGATACCTACAGAGGCTTTTGACACGGCACCTTTTAAAAATATAGGGTACTGAAGTTTGACACCATTTCACAGGCGCACAAAAATTTTAAGGTTTTGCATGTTGGGTATCTATTTACTCGGTGCAACCTCGCCTTTTCTATTTTACCAACAATTTGGGTAATTTATTGCGTTTATCTGCCCTTTGCGGCAATATCATGCGACAAACAATTGGAATTTCCACCATTTTATTCTCTAGGGCATCTGCTTTCAGAAAACATTTGTGGGTTTTGTGTAATCTCCAGGCCTAAAAAATTATTTTTAGACGTGTGCAAAAAAACACAAACACAAACACTGCTCTGGCAGCGAAAGGGTTAAAACCAGTGCTGACGTACTGTATGTAAAAATGTACAAAAAATATATATTTGAAAATACATAGCTTATATATGGCAAAAAACTAAGTGACTCAAAGCAAATAACAATGAGCATACATCCTAATATGCCAAGTATGCACAGTAGTTACTGTTTTGTTACCTCTGGCTACATCTGAAGCTTTCTAATTATAAGATGCAATTATATCCTTGCTCATAAAGGCACTTGTTAAAGCCATGTGGCATATATTAAACATGTTCTGCCTCAGCATATACAACTACTGTAACATTATTAGAAAGAACTAATGAAGGACACACCGTGTGTAAACCCTCTGCCCATGAGCGGTAAAGAGGAACTCCAGTTTTACAGATATCTAAAACAAGGAAAGCTCATTTTATTTATGTGCATAAGGGCCAGTGCCGATGGGCTATGAGCTGAAAATGTATGCACGCTTTTAAAGTGGAACTAAAAAGTTCTCCTGTAAGAAACAGAAAGCAGGTAGGCTTTTAGACCGCTTTTACATTGGGCGGTTTTCAGGCGCTTTAGCGCTAGAAATAGCCTCTGCTAAGCGCCTGAAAACTGCCTCATTCATTCCAGTGTGCTTCTTCACACTGAGGCGGGTTGGGAGCGCTGTATATTGGAATGAATGGGCAGAACTTTCAAAGTGCCTTAAAAGCGATTTGAAAGCTGCACAAAACAACCCCTTGTTTGAGGTTAAAAGCACCCCGCTAGCAGCTGAAAAGCAGCGGTAAAGTGCCTCTAAAACGAGCGGTGCTTTAGCATTAATACAGCCCCAGTATGAAAGGCTTCTTACTGCAATATCTCTGCCGCATTAAATGTCCCACCTGGCTGCTCGCTGCTTTTTACGGCGCCGTTAACTGAGCACCGTGCCAGGATGACCGACTCAGGAGTGTCGTCATACCACACCAGTCAATGACAAGGCTCGAAGACCGGAACTCAGAAAAAGAGGTCGTGGGGGGCTGTTGAAATAGAGGGGTATTAATACCTTTAGTTCCACTTTAACATTAGTTTAGGAAGTTTCCTAAAACATTCAGAATTCATTACAGGTGAATATACATGCAGTTCACCCCCATTGACTTTTTTAAGCTGCTTTTCCAGATGCAGAGAGAGAAGTAGTTCTGACCGGAAAAAAAAAGTCCATCAACACGGGGCCTTACCCTTGGTTTCACAATCTAGAGATATTTGTTAATAAAGCTCAACAGTCAGCATGCTTGTTTTATTAGCGAAGCACTCCACAGGCATATACATACAGCGTCTTGAAAAAAATATTCATACCCCTTGAAATTTTCCACATTTTGTCATGTACAATCAAAAACAAAAATGTATTTTGTTAGGATTTTATGCGATAGATCAACACAAAAAGTGGAAGGAAAAATTATAGTTTTCAATATATTTTACAAATAAATATGTGAAAAGTGTGGTGTGCATTTGTATTCAGCCCCCCTGATCAATACTTTGTAGAACCTCCTTTCCCTGCAATTACAGCTGCAAGTCCTTTTTGGGTCTGTCTCTACCAGCTTTGTACATCTAGAGAGTGACATTTTTGCCCATTCCTCTATGCAAAATAGCGCAAGCTCTGTCAGATTGGATAGAGAGTATCTGAACAGCAATTTTCAAGTCTTGCCACAGATTCTCAATTGGATTTAGGTCTGGACTTTGACTGGGCCATTCCAACACATGGATATGCTTTGATCTAAACCATTTCATTGTAGCCCTGGCTGTGTGTTTAGGATTGTTGTCCTGATGGAAGGTGAACTCATGTCTTTAGCAAACTAACTGATTTTCTTCTACGATTGCATTGTATTTGGCTCCATCCATCTTCCAAACAACTGCCCAGCTTCCCTGTCCCTGCTCCAGAAAAGCATGGTATGTTCAGGGTGATTTGCAGTGTTAGTTTTCCAACACACATAGCGTTTTGCTTTTAGGCCAAAGAGTTCAATTTGACCAGTGCACCTTCTTCCACATGAGATTGCGGTGTCCCCCTCATGGCTTCTCGCAAACAGGACTTCTTATGGCTTTTTTTTCCAACAATGGCTTTCTTCTTGCCACTCTTCCATATAAGGTCAGATTTGTGGAGTGCACGACTAATAGTTGTCCTGTGGACAGATTCTCCCACCTGAGCTGTGGATCTCTGCAGCTCCTCCAGAGTTACCATGGACCTCTTGGTTGCTTCTCTGATGAATGCTGTCCTTGCCTGGCCTGTCATTTTAGGTGGACGGCCATGTCTTGGTAGGTGTGCAGTTGTGCCATACTCTTTCCCCATTTTCTGGGAGATGTTAATTGTTATTTATAACCTAACCCTGCTTTAAAACTTCTCCACAACTTTATCCCTGACCTATCTGGTGTGTTCCTTGGCCTTCATGATGCCGTTTGTTCACTAAGGTTCTCCAACAAACCTGAGGGTTTCACAGAACAGCTGTATTTATACTGAGATTAAATTACACACAGGTGGACTATTTGCTAATTACGTGACTTCTGAAGGCAATTGGTTCCTGTGGAATTTTAGTTAGGGGTAACAGAGTAAAGGGGGCTGAATACAAATGCACCCCACACTTTTCAGATATTTGTATAAAAAAAAAAAAAAAAAAACAACACGTTGAAAACCATTTATCATTTGCTGTCCATGTCACAATTATGTGCCACTTTGAGTTGATCACATAAAGATTCCAAGAAAATACATTTACATTTCTGGTTGTAACTTCAAGGGGTATGAATACTTTAAGGTATATATATATATATATATATATATATATATATATATATATATATATATATATATATATATATATATATATATATATATATATATATATATACACATATATACATATATACACACACATATACACTTTTTTTTTTTTAGATAGTTTGGTAGTTACATAGGTTGGAAAAAGACACAAGTTCAACCATAAACATAAATGCATAAGAAAATATATATATATATATATATATATATATATATATATATATATATATATATATATATACACATACACACACACACACATACATAAAAATTATATATATTTTTTTTTATGCATTTATGTCTATGGTTGAACTTGTGTCTTTTTCCAACCTATGTAACAATCTAAAAAAAAAAAAAAAATAATAAATATATATATATATATATATATATATATATATATATATATATATATATATATATATATATATATGTGTGTGTGTAACTGGGTTGGACCCCTTTTGCCTTTGGAACTGCCTCAATTCTTCGTGGCACAGATTCAACAAGGTGTTGGCGACATTGCTCAGAAAGGGGTATAAATATGTTTTCAAGGCACTGTACACAGATCTGAAAATCAAATCTGGTATCAGTGTGCTAAATGTAGAAGTGCATTAGCTGGCAAACTTTGCACCCAAAGAACTTAGGATCCAGGGGAACAGAGGTAAATGTGATGCACATAGAGCATATACCTTACAAAAAAAAAAAATCACACAACATTTTTTTTTTGTTTTAATATATATTGCAGCTTTCCAGGCTCCAGGCGTAAATAAGCTAAAAACAAAAAACAAAAAAATCTAACAGTGATAACAAGGCTGGATGAAAAATACTCAGCATTTTTATGCCAGCTTTTAGCAGCATTTTGGAAGCAGTTAGCAGCAGTTAGGAGTGCTCAAACCAATAAAACAGCGCTGGCAAACAAAAATTGTGACAAAATAATAAATGATCCCACAAAATTGACAAACATCAATAATGTGTGTGAAGTGGTTACATGTCTGACACAAACCAATCCCATAAAAAATAAACTAGCATCAAATAATATGTGTGATAAATTATTACATAAGTGACATGATTGAATAATAACCATAAAATTATTTCATAGATACCAAAATTGAATAAGTGATCAATGTGGTATTTTTTGAAGGTTATAGCACTTTCTTATCAGCAGCTGCACATTTTTTGTGTTTTCTTTTTTTCGTTCAATATTGCACACGTCTATTCCAGCGCCGTTTCTTTGTTTATATAGCAGTTAGGAGTGTTCAACATTTTTTCCTGCTGGCAAATTGCTCGCAAAAATGCAAAAAAAAAAATATATAAAAAAAAAAAAAAAAGTTCTGCTCCTAGAAGCTGAAGCTTCAAAAAACACTTCTAGACTAAAATAGTGTGCATAGACACATAGGATAACACCATTTGCTTCTAGAAGCAGAGAAAAAAAAATGCTCAAAAGCTGCTGCTAGGAGCGTTTTTATAAGCTAGTGTACATGGAGCTTTAGATGTGCTGACTGCATTATTTTTTTCATGCTCAGGACATTTTCTGAAGTTAGAGAAAAATAACTGTACACCTTGCCATAAATGCATCCATTTCCCAATTTTACAGATAAATCAACCTGTTACAAGAAACACCAACACCGGACTAACTAATGTTTTTGCTACAAACAAAATGTGGTTGCCAAGACTGCTTTCACTCCAAACTGACATCAATGGAACATTTTCAGCAAGTACAGTGTAGCCCCCCAGTCCTAAACAGGGGCTACTATGTCAATTTAGCTTTTGGCTGTAGTTGGCTCAGACTGATTGTATTGTTTTTCACCTGGATTTTCCCCAAGCCTAAATTGGCTTGTGATTTCTTACTGTCGCCAGTCCTCTACTGGTATCACTGGGCATAATATGAGATTTCACAATGAATATTTATATTTCCTTCAGCCAATCCAGAAAGTTATTTAGGCTACTGGTGCATGCTGGGACAGGCCATGCGCGCACTTTCTCCCTGGACTGAGGCCTAGGGAGGTGCTGCTAGATGGAGCTCTGCTGTTAGGCCCAATACCCTGGTTTGAGGTCTAACATATGGTTAAAGTGGTCCTGGAGCTGTCCTGCCTGGTATGGAGAAAGCTGTGCCCTGGAGGGGACCCAGGGAGGCCCCTTACTGAAGAGAGCCAGAAAGAAAGCTGGTCTTTCAGAAAGGTCAGGTGACTCACTTAGGAACATGCTTACAATGTTGCCAGGTCAGCTTAAAGGTTCCGATACTGAAGCTAGACACTGATCTGGAGAGTCTAAGTGACCCGTTACAGAATTTGGGACCCCTCATACTCACCTCCTTAACTGTTCTGCAATAAAAAAACTTTAAAACAACAAAAGTGACTGGCGCCAAATATCCTCGCTCGGCCCCCCATTATAGCCATGGACTCAGCCATGGGGTGAAATAACAGGAGGTGCTACAACAGAAAATACTTATTGATTTTGCCATAAATGAAGTATTCTTTCCACTTCCTGTGAGCTGAAAAAGCACAAAATGTTTCTTATGTAAACCGATGATCACATTAACCCACCATGTAATGGAGATGAACAAAGGCATAAATATTGCCAGTCTGTGCAACAACCATATCATATCACACAATGGAAAAATGTGTTTACACAAAGTGGAGAAATGTGTGTAGGCACAAAGGCATAGTAAATGTGAAATTTGCAGGTTTACCAGCTGAAAAAAAAATAAAACTCCTGAATATTATACATTTTTGTTGTTGGATTTAGATACATTTTAATTTAACTTCAAACCCATCTTAAAGTGGAAATTTATGCAAGAAAAATGGGGCAAACTGGCAGGATTTTTATGCAGTAGTGCTATGTCTTTCCTGTATGTCCTGCACACTGAGCCCAGTGTATACATTTCCACACGGCCGAGATGAACGCCAACACGGGAGTGATGTCATCTTGGCAGGGCAAATGAAAATAGTAAAAGATTTGTACCCAGAAGCTGATCTGGCCGAAAGTCAACGGCCATTGAGGAGCTCTGGGAGATTACAGTCCTGGATAGAAAGAGAGTATACCTCCACATTAATGCAAGCCTGTGCTATGCCCACGCAAGGCATAGCAACGGATTTTATTTAATGGCACTTTCCTCAGCGCCATATACTTATTTTGCCTTTTGCCCCCTCTCTGCTCCAATTAGCTGCTGGTAGCTAAAGAAGCCCTGTGCATGCTCCAATTCACTCCAACTTGAGCTTATAAGGGGCTCAGAATTCTCTCCTCTCCATGCACCACTGCTAGGCCAACAACCAAGCAGTGTGGCTTGCAAGTTGCGGAGCGAGACACACACACCTGAAGTACTGGGAATTTCCTGTCATTTCCCGCAGCTAAACAGAATGACAATGGAGCAAAAGGGAAAGTTGGAAGTAAAGTAAACCTGTTGCTTTGCACTGCAAGGCCATAGCAGGTTTTGAAGCAGAACTCAAGCTTTGTCCAAATCGCATTGCTGGGATTCATTGAACCAGGGAGAAAAAAAAACAAAAACAATGCTGTACCAAAAAGTGGCATGTTTGCTGTGGACAGTGATGAAAAATAATGCTGCGAAAGCCACTTTTGTTTTTCATTATTATTATTTTTGTTACCATACTGGGCAACTTTTTTTGTGGCCCTTCAGTTGAGCTGTGTATGTGTAAAATGCAGCTACTAATAGATACAAAGACCTGCAGCACTAAGGGATCTGCAGTTTATGGTGTGTGGCCCTAGCTCCGTTCAGTTGCATTGCAGTCAGTGCATTACTTTTTGAAACAGAGCAATCATGAGGTTTTTTTTTGTTGTTTTTGGTTTGTTTTTTCCATACTGTCTATGTGCTTTGGGGTGCCATTCAAAGTGACATTACATATACTATTGCTTTATGGTATGTTGTGCATTACATGGTACATGTCACAATGCAGAGAACCCAGCTAAAGACCTGACAGTGCTTTACATCTTTGCGCATTCCCAACAAGAATACAAGGTCATTGTCCACAGCTACAGGACTGAATATGTATATTCTACATATAAATGTAATAATATTTGGCTTGATAATGGCCATGAGTACTTAAATGAGCATCAAAAAAGCCAATATATACTTTTGTTCAGCTGTGGAAGGTGTGTAATGTGCAAAACGTCTAAATATAGAACTAGGAAAACATTTGAGTTCACATCCCAGTCTTCCGTGGAATCCTTTAAGATAAAAAAGTTTATTTCTTGTGGTACTACCCATGTTACTTACCTTTTATCCTGTCTGTGCGGTCTACAGTACATGGGCAGGACCACCAGAGTATTAGGGGTCCGTTTATGCGAACATGTTAATCGGATCAAAAAGGGTTTTAAACACCACAGTCTGTCCAACCATTTTAGGTTATTCCACAATAGGGATCCCAGTGGCCTTACTTTTTGTGGTATTGACAGAATTAACCACCTGAGACCCAGTATACGTCATATGACGTCTTTTTGGTCTCAGGGGTATATCTGAATGATGCCTGTAGCTACAGACATCATTCAGATATTGCCGGTTTCAGCCGGCGATTCCCTGCACCATAAGAACGATCATAGCGGCTGTTCCGCCACTTGATCGTTCTTACGGGAGGCGGGAGGGGACACCCCCCCCCCTCCCGCCGCCCTCCGGTGCTTCTACCGACTCACCGCTTCCATCGGTGAGTCGGACTCGGGATCCGCCGGCACCGGATGATGATCATAGAGATTTCCGGCGGACCAGATGGTCGCCGGAGTCTCTATGATCGTTCGGAGGCCGGGCACGATGTTATGACGTCACGCCCGGCCTCTGCATTCAAAAAAACGGCGCCGCCTCCGCTGGGAAGCGGTGATCGTTTTTTTTTTTTTTTTTTGATTTTAGGCTTCCCAGCCTAGAGGTGAGATGTGGGGTCTTATTGACCCCATATCTCACTGTAAATAGGTCCGATCATGTAATATTCCTATTACAAGGGATGTTTACATTCCTTGTAATAGGAATAAAAGTAATCAAATTTTTTTTTTTTTTTTTTTAAAGTTGTTGAACTAAAAAAATAAAGTAAAATGAACAATAAAAAGAAAAAAAAAAAAATTTAAAGCGCCCTGTCCCCGCGAGCTCGTACGCAGAAGCGAACGCATACGTAAGTCCCGCCCACATATGAAAACGGTGTTCAAACCACACATGTGAGGTATCACCGCGAACGTTAGAGCGAGAGCAATAATTCTAGCCCTAGACCTCCTCTGTAACTTAAAATATGTAACCAGTAAAAAATGTTAAAGCGTCGACTATGGGGATTTTTAAATACCAAAGTTTGGCGCCATTCCACAAGCGCATGCAATTTTGAAGCGTGACATGTTGGGTATCTATTTACTCGGCGTATCTTCATCTTTCACATTATGCAAAAAAATTGGGCTAACTTTACTGTTTTGTTTTTTTTTAAAGCAGGAAACTGTTTTTTTTCTGAAAAAAACGCGTTCGAAAAATTGCTGCGCAAATACCGTGCGAGATAAAAAGTTTCAACGACCGCCATTGTATTCTTTAGGGTCTTTGCTAAAAAAACATATATAATGTTTGGGGGTTCTATGTAATTTTCTAGCAAAAAAATTTGGAATTTTACATGTAGGAGAGAAATGTCAGAATTGGCCTGGGTCTCAGGTGGTTAAAGCCCACTGGCGAGGAGGCAATCTCAAGAGAGCCATTTCTCGCAATGAGACCCAGTGGATTCATTGTTTGGGAAGGATGCACCGCAAGGGGTTAAACATCGAATTGGATCTGAATTGTTTTTTTTAATCTAATTTTTAATCATTTTCTACAGGGGTTCAGATAGTTTAACATTATCATTATTTTTATTGCTAATTTCATTTAATTTATTTTTTAATTTTATTTTCATTTTTATTTTATTTCTTTATTTTTATTTTATTCAAATTTTATTTTTATTTTATTCAAATTTAATTTTTATTTTATTCAAATTTTATTTTTATTTCCATGTTTATTTTTACTATTCTTATTTCCTTTTATTTTATTATTGTTTATTTTCTAATTTATTATTATATATTTTTTCATTTTTTCTTAATTTTCCTTTCTATTTTTACATTCAATTTTTATTTTTATTTTTTTCATATTTTTGTATGATTATATTTTTCTTTTTGTATTTATTAAATATTAAAAGTTTTGAATTTTATGGTTTTCATGACACCGGAACTGATGTTCAAACCATGTTGAAGTTTTCCAACCAAAGTCATGGTGTTTTTGTCTCCCATATGGATTGTGCTCTATCCATATGGGGACATGTTTTTCCCAACCAACAAAATGGCTGCTGTTGTCTATCTGATTGGTGGGATAAAAGGGAGGGGATTCCCTTTTTGCTATTTAAGGTATTTTGTCCCAATCGGAAACCAGGTCCTATGATGACGCCCTGTGGGAGGGCGAAATGCATTGATGCGACACTTCCGGTTCGGACATCACTTCCTGTCTCGTTTGCTGCAGTTTTATACCATTTCCAATGCCTACTTTTAACTTACGTTTGTAAGTATGCCCTTGTATGTGCAATAAGTCCCTTTTTCCTAGCATACTTCACTATTGTTATCATCTGAGCCCTGATTGTGACGGGCTAATTATATTGCTACTGCTGTCAATTGCCGTTCCCTTTAGGGGTTCGGCTGGTTCTAGGTTATGTCAGGTGGACAAGAAAAAAAATATATAAAATAAACTACATAAACAATTTATATATAAAATGAGGGGATTGTGGTGACAAATGCTATTAGCCTTAGTTTATCATATACCCCTAATCATTCTTATCTGTAAATGTGAAATAAACTGAAAGTGATTATCTCCTAGTAAAAACCCCTGTGACAAAATCAAAAGTTTTTTTCCACAGGAATATTGACACAAAAGTACAGGTTGTTTGACACATTTGTTTTCCTTTGTAGGATTGGGAGATTCAGGATTGCAGGGGTCTTTATAGTGATTTTGTCACAGGGGTTTTTACTAGGAGATAATCACTTTCAGTTTATTTCACATTTACAGATAAGAATGTCTAGGGGTATATGATAAACTAAGGCTAATAGCATTTGTCACCACAATCCCCTCATTTTATATATAAATTGTTTATGTAGTTTATTTTATATATTTTTTTTCTTGTCCACCTGACATAACCTAGAACCAGCCGAACCCCTAAAGGGACCGGCAATTGACAGCAGTAGCAATAAAATTAGCCCGTCACAATCAGGGCTCAGATGATAACAATATAACTGTGTGATTGGCGCAATTCTCCACTTATATAATACAATCTCAATCAGTAAGCGTACAATTAGTATCTTTACTTTCTAGATTGCAGCCTTCATAAACAAATTTAATATAGGAGTTGGCGCCGGTACCCCCTCTTGCAATTTTATACTTCACTATTGGTCCCTTTCTTTCCTCTATGGGTTCCTGTTTCTCTCATGATTGAGAATTAGAGAATGTGGAAGGATCGTTTGTTTCCTAATGTTCATCAGCCATTCCTGCCATCCAGCAAATCCCAGTGGATATTGTTACAAGTCTAATCTGACCCCCAGACTGCAAAGCTGGGTGTCATCGTGATCCGGTGAGTGGGGACACATGTGGGGGTGTTTTGTCACACCTGAACTTGTCTGCGATTTTCTGCCTTGCATCTTTGATTATTAGAAGTGAAATATCCCCTGCAACTTTACACTTTCGATGTGAAGCACCTATTTAGTTGTTTATTATTTCCACAGTTCACATGGACTTTTGTTACATATTATATATCATTGTTTATTTGTTTTCACTTATATGGACACATGTTTGTTAAGCGCTGTATTATTTCTTTTATTTTAATATATACTTTAGTTTGCTAGTGACATGCAGAAATTAAAATCCAGGTTATATGCAAACAATACAAAGATGCCAAAAATGTACAGTGTAATACATATTGGCAGAGTGTATCTAAAGTCTTACTTAAAGTCATATTGCACTGCTGTGTGCTGGGTTGGGCTTTTGCCATAATGCCCACAGCGTACACAACACACTTACCTCACAAGTGTGCTCATGTCCAGCGCTACACTTCCACATTCCCAGGCATCCTCTTGGGCTGATGATCTACCTCCTGCGCAGGCACACAGTAGTTGCATCATTCCTGATGCCATCCCAGGCACTTTTGCAGATGCTGGGATTGAGCCAAGAGTGTACAATGCACTGCCCATGAGCCAGCACATTGTACAAAAAATAAATAAATACAGGAAAAAGGAAGACTTTTTTTTTGTCAGAAGAGCCAAAAATTTGTAAGACTTTGCCAAGAATTCCTACCTATCATTTTTATAGTTTAATTCTGCATTAACTACGTCCGCTAAAACCTTACTGTTAGGGAAAAACGGGCAATACACAACATTAATTTTCCAAATGTGTTTCAGGGTACATTGTTAAGCAAATGTATGACTACAGCTTTTTATAAATACTTTTTATTGAACATTTTTGCATATTATAACTTAAAATACACACAATGATTGACTGACAGCGTCACATAAAATTCAGTGGTATATACAACACTACGTAGTGGTGTTTGCATTAGACTTCAAAGATCTTGGAGAGCATGGAAATATAGAGAATATGAAAAGATTTTCAGTTACAGAGACAATACATCCTACATAACACAGGTGGTATATATAAAAACACTAGAGGTGCTTTTGTTATCCTTTTTATAGCGTGTCAGTCCTCAACTGATCAATTGACAATTAAAACAAAAAATTCCCATACTTCATAAGGCTGCTTCCACGCTGCTCTGTGCATATGCGTGTTTGCCGTTTTTAATGCATTTTCTGGGTGCCCATTACCCCGCATGCACCTGTGAAACTTGGACATGTCACTCAAACGCATCAAAGACCCAATGCAGGTGCATTTGACACGTTTTCCATTCATTTTATTATTGGGGACCTGAGTTTTTGGTGCAGTTTTGAAAAAAGCAACAAAGATGCAGCATGCAGGACTTTTCAAAACACATTTCACTCACAGTCCATGGTGTGAAGAGTACCATAGGATTTAAAGGGATTGCATTTCTGTTGCATTTTTAGCATGGTAAAAACGTAGCAAAAACACATCACTGTGAAAGCAGCCTAAATACAATGCCCGCTTTGAGAAACAGGAGAGACTTTGCGTGACCTATCCTATATACAGTGGGCCCTAACAGAGGTCCTCTGGCATACCAAGTGAATTTGAACATAATGGCCTGCATTTCAGCTTTCCCCCATTTGGGAATATAGATCCCATGGCATGGTGAAGTGGTGTCATGGTAGGCAACCAACAACGTAAGGTCAAATAATAGGAGTAGTAAATTTAATATAATATTCTTGCAGTCAGTACATTACCAGGTGGGCTGCAATCACAGGGTTGTGGGTTATTTTAAAGGACATATTTCACTTGTCTGCAACAATGTTTTATTTATTTTTTTGGAGCGCCAAGAAGAGCAGGGTGTGGGAGAGTGTAAGGGCCTAACACATTGGAACAAACACACGTTCTGTCCTGTGAAAAAATAAAAGAACCTTGCACTATGGAATACTTAAATGAGCTAATTCTAAAACATATAAGATGCTCCCCTCAAAGTGCAATAGTGCTAGCTTTGTCTGATTTTGGGTGTGTGATGATAGGGGGCGCTATGAATGATGTGACTTAATAGGTTAAACTAAAACTTGTGCATATACAAAATAAAGCGCATAGTGCTGATTTAAATGCTATAACATTTCATGATTGATTGATAATCCAGTGCTATGACAGGGATTCAAATATTTTGACAAAAACAAAGTCCATAAATCTTTTGTGATGCAACTTCAGCATTAGCGTAATAGTTTAATTAAAAATACATGCACCAAGTGGCCGCTTACATTAGTAGGCACCTTTCATCGGCACTGGAGGTATACAGCATAAATCACCAGGCTAGTGGAAGGTTTGGCCCCCCGCTCGTGCAGTTGATCGGCGCGTGTTCCACCGCAGTGTTGGGACAAAAAACGGAAGTGACCGGGATGTGCCTCGACGTACTTTTCGCCTTCACAACATCATCAGGAAGCTCTTCCTGGACGCTTCCTGATGACGTTGTGAAGACAAACGTACGTTGAGGCAGATCCCGGTCACTTCCGTTTTTTGTCTCACAACTGCAGTGGAACACACGCCCATCAACACTGCGCGAGTGGGAGAGCCAAACCTTCCACTAGCCTGGCGATTTATGCTGTATACCTCCAGTGCCAAGGAAAGGCGCCAACTAATGTAAGGGGCCACTTGGCACATGTTTTTTGATGAATTTTTAATTAAACTGTATTACGTTATGGTCCTGTTTTTTTATTTATTTTTTAACTGTCATTGCGGCGGAGCATTAACAAGATTCCAGCCACATCTCCTCTGATATACCAGCAAGACCACAGACCACACAAACAAGCCTGATCTTACCTTCTTTTTAGTTAAAGAGGGCACAGTGGTCCAGTGAGTAGGCATTTTACTCACTTCCACCGGGTGATTTTCATGAAGTTTTGCCACTGGTGATGGTGTAAGGATTGAAGCTGCATCACAAGATTTATGGACTTTGTTTTTGATGAAATATTTGAATCACTGTCTTATCAATTAATCATTAAATGTTATAGCATTTAAAATCAGCACTATGCACTTTATTTTGTATATGCACAAGATTTAGTTTAACCTATTAAGTCACATCATTCATAGCGCCCCCTATCATTACACACACCATATGTTGTCCTGAATGGCACCCCAACACCTTGGCACACTTGGTGCACAGCCAAAAAAGCTGCATGCACAATTTCCCTGCCAAATGAGCAGCTATAATGCAAAGGATGTTAATGCACCACAGTGGGCCAGGCTGGTGTGAATGGGTTTTAAGTGAAGGGAAAACTCTCTATCAGACATGGATAGCAAGTAAAACCCGACAAGGGTTCTGATCCTTTCCCACTATATATGCGTTTAAAAATAAATAAATAATACAGACACGGAAAAATATTAACACACATGTTCCATCAAGAAACAACCTAAGATCATTTCCGCCACAGGAACTAGAAGTATAGAACAACATTATAAACAGTTTTTAAAAAAAATACAGTACAAAAAAATGGGAAGGAAATGAGGCATCGTTGGACTGGAACGGAGAAGGAGAAATACCCAATGGACGAATTATTAAAGCTGGAAAAACAGGAAGATTGTGTGTGCTGGGCAAAAGCAAGCACAACAGATAAAAAAAAAAAAAAAAACAGTATTTTACCATTAAGAACAAAATCTTTAGTATTCCCAATTTTCACGAAGAAGGAAAAAAAAAAAAAGTTAACAAAATTACCACATGACAAAAAAGTAACTGAATCTCCATATCTCATGAGAGATCACCAATTTTAGATACTGGTAGCGTTACTTTTCCAAAATCAGAAAGATGGTTTAGCCAGTAACTGAGACTGCCGAAACACCATTATAAATAGGGACCAATGTATAGGCATGATTCTAGTGTTTCGCTACGATTCTCTGGCAGGGAGGCTAGGAATAAATGTCTCGATAATAGTATGTGATTATTAGTTTTCTTCTGCAAGGATGAGAAAAACCACAAGCCAATCATCTGCAGATTTATTAAACTTATTGGGCAACCTCCCCCTGAGTGAGTCCTGATCTTTCACTCTTCTGTCTGATGGAGAACATGGCCCAGTCCCAGTCCTCACCATGTCATGTCCCTTTTTTATCTGCCAGTCTATAGTCGGCCACAATAATGTCCAATGTTTCTCCAAACAAAAGAGCACAGCCGGATGGGCAAGTAGTAAAAAAAGGGGCAAGTATATACATTTTTTTTATTTTTTACACAGGGTATGCAAGAGGTGCAAGATGTTGGGGAACATTTTTAAAAAATTGTTTACGTTAGGCTTTACCATTACTATAAACTTACTTTAACATACACACCTCAATGATTCAGAAGAGGGACTCGATTTGCTCTCCGTCTGCTTTGTTCAGACAGGTGTATGGCATAACAGACAAAGGATGAAGGCAAATAAGCCCACGGCAGATCACATAGTACAGAAGTACCATGCAATTCTGTTGCAGCGAGTTTCCAAAAGTAGTGTATGCATTTGGTGGGGTGCAGTGCGATGTCGACCCATTCAAAATGAAAGGGCTAAAATTGCACCGCACAGAACTACATGTGAATCACAAAGAAATGCAACCAGTGTGAACTGGCCCTAAAGTCTGGCACACACAAGTTTTTTTTTTTTTTTTCTTTCAACCGAAAAACTGACTTTCCAAAGTTAGTGCAGCTATCTCCCCCACTGAGCTGTTGTGTTCTGACCGGGGAAAGCCCCACAGCCAGAACACTCCGATCAGCGCTCTCTGCCATTGGCAGAGAGCGCTGATCGGGAGCTGGTTGGCTGACAGAAGTTAGTCAAATGGCCGACAGAAGTTAGTCAAATGGCCGGCTTCTGCTGGACAGACAACATACACCCGGCCCGAATGTCAGCTGTTTTTTATTGAACCGGCCGGTGTCTCCCGACATTCATCCCCTGTGTACAGGGCTTTAAGCAGAACTAGATCTTCCGATTCTCTACAGCTGAAGATTGCACCGCCTTAGCCTCTATTTACCTATGCAGTTTTCATGGTTGGTGTGGTTGATGTAAACAGCTATAAACAACCACCATCTGAGGGCTTGAAAGTTCAATAGAAAGTTGACGTAAGCACACTGGCAACTGTGGGGTTGATTTACTAAAGACACATTGACTGTGTACTTTGCATGCACAGATGAACTCGGCAAGGGCATTTTCTCCAGAGCTTAATAAATGAGGTGAAGCTTCACTTTTCTCTTTCAATAAATGTGTTTATTGAAACATTTTAAAAAGGAATACAGTATGTAACTGCGATCATATATACAGGTAAAAGTGTATCAATGACTTGCAAGTCAGTAGCAGTTGTACATCAAATAGAGAAATTTTAGCAAATAAAACATTTAGCGTGTGTCAAAGAGCACATTAATTATGGAAGCTTCACTTTTCAAATTATACCCCATCACATGCAAGGAAAAAAATAAAAACAGCAGAGTGGATGATGGAAGTCAGCAGAGCTTCCACTCATTTAATAAGCTCTGGAGCAAACGCCCTTGCAAAATGCAGTCTTTTCACCTTCATTAAATCAAACCCTGTGACATATAACCAGAGGCACGGCTTGAATATAACGGTTTTGAGAAACTGTTAAAATGTAGTTCCCCTTTAAAAATCATTACTACGCCTTATGAACAGGTTTCCTGTTGGACCCATATTTAAAGGTGTAACATGAAACCTGAGAACATTCCTCAAACCCACCCACCCTTAACCGGACATCAAAAAGTAGTCCATTGACTGCTTCCTCCAGCCCTGTAACAGGATGTATGTGCCTCCATACAAGCCTGGGGCTGGGAGAAGTGTTTACAAGAGCCTGTGCTAATGAACCATTGGGGCTCCATTCACATTTGGCGTTTTGAAATCTGGGGAAGAATCACTGCGATTTTGGCCCCAATCTCACAACGCACTACAAATCGCAAAATGCAGGTTAAGGTGCCATCATTTTCAATGGCACCTAAAATGCGGTGCGAGTTTGCCATGAGTCAAATCACATTGTTATTGAGGCTTGTCACCCAAAAGAAGCTCCTGCTCCTTTTTGGGCAACAAGCTTCACACAAGTTGACACGAATGTCATGTGACAGTTGCGACAAAAACCGCAGTGTGTGTTTTAAGTGCCATTGAAAATAATGGCACCTGAACCTGCGTTTTGCAATTACAGTGAGTTTTGAGATCGCAGGCAGAATTACAGCAATTCTGCCCAAGATCCCAAAACCCCAAATGCAAAATGGATCCTTACATGACTAGTGGTTATATTGCTCTTCAGGCTTCCATGCAAAATGTAAATGCATGCACATTTCTTATTTTATGTGAGTGCATTTGTTACATTTTTGCAAAAGGTGTAATGTGCCCTTAAGTTTACAAGTTTATAATGGATATCCGAGCCTATGGAGAACATCCAACAACCACTGCAACCAGATGCAAATATTTAACTATGTTTAATTAGTTCTGACCATATACCAGACATAAGGCATGTGTCCCACAACTGCTGATATTCATTTCTTGTATCAGCACAGATCCTTCCTTTAATTTCTCAGGCATGTACAAAGACATACAGCTGTGTATTGAGACGCTAATGCACCTACCAGTAGATTTCTATTTTTGGGATCTAATAAATACCAGGGTTTAAAGCTGAGCTGCTTTTTTGACTTAAGATTTTTTACACAGTCAGCAACTTACAACAGGGCACGCTGTAATACCAAAATGGAAACTACTTAATCAACACTTTACTCCTGAAAACAGCAGATCATACATAGTAGATGGACAACCATGTTAATTCAGCCTAGAGGTAACACTTCCACAATAAACAAGCGTTGCACAGACGATTTCAATTTTTTAATAAACACAGCAGCTTGGCAAAATGAGATTGTATGGTACATTTATTGAACCGCTGATTTCATTTCACATCCTACACTGAAGGGCAGAAATATGAAGCATTGAATCTGACATTCAGCAAACAGTCTCTGCAGAAGAATCCAACAGATCCATACATTTAAAACAGCAGCAATTGATTCTCCACCAGTGAATATTTGGTGAAAGTCACATTCACAGCTTTATCATTTATCATAAATAATTGCAGTGTAAGGTCTACAAAGTTACCACACAAGCACAAAGAGAAGTAGAGAAATCTCTCAGTCAGAAGGAAAAATCCATTCAGTTACATTTGCAACAAAAAATACATCTTTCTGCAAAATTATACTATTGCCTGCTAGGTGTCAAAGCGCTCCTTCCAGGAAAATCAATATGACTTACACAATATATTTATCATCCCTGAACAGAAAATGTACGGGGATGCATTTGTGATTATGCCAATAAGAACTGAAAGGAGTAGTCCAGCTGTAGTTGAAAAAGAGTAGCTGATGCTTGAAATAGACTTTCAGCAGAGGTAGCAAGTCAACATAAGCGAATTCGAACATGCTTGGGGCCAGCATAGACCAAAAAAAAAAAGAAGTAAAAAAAAAAAAAAAATGGGGCAGACTAGATGGGCACTATTCTGTCACTTTTCTAGGTTTCCAAGGATAAGACCAATTAATGCCCCATTCAAATGTGAGCGTTTTGGAACGTGAAGCTCCAAAATGCTCAACATCCAAAAACTCATGCATTACAATGATGGGCGTTCACACGGCTAAACACGGGTGCAATTAAGTGCCAGCTGCCTACCTCGGCTCACCACCACCCACACCAGATAGGATATCAACAAAATAGTAGAACACTAGATTCTTTGGTTGCTTGAATACTTTGTCAAAAGCCAGCTGATGCGTTTCACAAGATATATCTTGCTTGATCAAGATATACATTGTGAAATGTGTCAATGGCATTCCCTGTCACTTTTCTGGCTTTTGACAAAGTATTCACCAAGCAATCGAAGAATCTAGCGTGCTACCATTTTGATGATATCCTATCTGCTCCAAAACATACTTCTGAGGTAGAACTGGATGTTTTTGGCCCCATAGACTTGAAAAATAATGTGTGAAAATGGACAGTGTTAAAGCGGTTGTATAGTCTTTTTTTTTTTTTACTTTTACCTACAGGTAAGCCTATAATAAGGCTTACCTGTAGGCAGGGGTCAAGTCCTGGGGAAAAAAGTATGGGAACTCCCACCCAAAAAAAAAAAAAGTGATACGCTCATATGCACGAACGCTTCAAAAGTGGTATTTTTCATCCAATTTTCGTATTGTGTGTACGAAGCTTAACTGTTAGTACATAAAAAAAAAAAAAAAAAAAAAACCTCAATAAACATAAATACGGTAATTCTCTGAATAATCAGCATTCATTCAATTGTGCTTCCATGCAAATGTGAACATCATGTTCTGCTCTTTATTGGGGAATGTTATTTTGTATATAGAGTATTTATGTGGTGAGTTTACACTTTTCATTGAACAGAGTTTGGATAACACAGGGTTAAACAGAAAGGTCATAAATTAACTGCACATTATCTGGACAGAATGCTTGGGGAGATAGTGATGTGTTCCTGCTTAGGAGATGTATGTTAGCTTGGGGGGGCTGCAAACTCTGCAGGGCTCCAACACACACACTCGCTGCTATTCCAACCCTTCACATATTTCCACATAAACTTCCCTCCTGGCATTAAACTTTGCCAGGTATTGTGCTCAGCTTACCACCCCAAACTGATGTTCCTCCCTCAGCTCACCTCTCTCCATGCATGTCCTGTGAGCAGAATAGCTGTGCTCCTCCTCTGGGTTCTCTCATCATATGGCACTGAAGATAGAGGAGGGGGGGATTCAGCGGGACAAACATAGCAAGTATGCAGGAGACTGGGGGGGATGAGGAGACAGAAAATTGGGAGGGGCCGGCGGGGAGGAGCGCATCAGGAGATGTCTGACTAAATACAATCTCTTAGCAGCAGGGACCTGATCTACCTGTCAGGTAGCTGTGATTGACAGGTAGATCGAAGCGGAAGCGGTCATGGGGCCCCCTACACCAATGCCTGAATGGTCAGGTGTGCGGCACTTACTATTGTGAGCTGTGTCGGCAGCTGTTGGTGTAGCACCTGCCACACAGCTCGCATACTTCAAAGTCTTGCAGGACACGGCTGCTAACGGGAACTGAGTTCCTGTTGTGGAAAAAGTACAGGAACTCCGTTCCCATGCGTTCCCGCAGGACTTGAGCCCTGCCTGTAGGTAAAAAAAAATTCCCCTCGCAATGAGCCGCTGGCTGCAGTGGCGCATGCGCACAGGGGATTCTCGGCTGAAAGCCCGGCAGACGCCAGACCCTGCCGGGAGGAAATGTCCCGCGCACACGGGAGGGACGATATCGCGGCTCCGGCCACTCACAGCACCGGAGCCACGATACCCGGAAGACACGCCAAGGGAACATGTCAGCTCCCTCGGCGTGGATCGGGCAAGATGTCGGGGCCTCGTTCTAAGGTAAGCATTTCATAATGAGCTAGTATGTGGTGCATACTAACGCATTATGCCTTTTCCCTTGCAGGTCTGAAAAAAAAAAAAAATGTCAGCGGGTATACAACCGCTTTAAGGCGTTTAGCAGTTGTTTAACCTGTAAGAGCTGGGCTACTCTCCAAAAAAGCAAAACCGTCCAAAACTTGAACACATGTAAAAAACGCTTGAAATATGCCTCTAAACTGCTCACACACAGGAAAACTCAATAAATACATCTGAAAATGCAGCGATCAAGGCCTTTTATGCCAAAACGCGTTAGCTTTTGTAATGTTCTTAAACAGTACCTGTATGTAGCAATAAAAGACTTTGGATTACTGGAGTTGCAGGCTACCTTCCTTTTTTACCAATTAAAAAAATCACTCAGTTATAAGACGTCACGCTGGCAGGGAGCTAAAAAAAAAAAAGTCCTGCTAGCAGCATCTTTAGAGCGGTGAAGGTGCGGTGTATACACTGCTCCTTCACCGCTCCTGCCCATTAAGATCAATGGGGCAGCAGGGCTATACCACCAACATAACGCTGCTGCAGCAGCACTTTGCGGTGGTTTTAAACCCTTTCTCGGCTGCTAGCGGGGGGGGGTAAAGCAGCCGAATACCGCAGTGAAATTGGTGGTAAAGCGCTGCGAAAAATAGCGGCGCTTGACCAACGCACCCACCTCCTCAGTGTGAAAAAGGCCTTAATGCCGCCAAAAGCACATCGGCGCATTTTTTGGTATAACCTCCACTTTCCACTCACCTGCTATCATTTGGCGAAGTGGAATTTAGTGGAGAGTGAGTGAGGAGAAGGGGCAGACTGGGCTGATCGCTTCTGCCAATAAAAAGAAAATAGTACAAAATATGTATCATGGACTATGTTGCCCAGCTGTTACATTTCTGGGGAGACTGGCTGTGATAGGCTGCTCCTCCTGGGCTACAATTCCATACATACAATTATCTAGTACATTACGAGGCTACCTCTCAATAGGCCATTTCCGAAAATATGCCCAGCCACAGCAGCTCCCTCATACAGAGAAGCCTGCTTGCTTTCCAAGCTCCTCCTATGAAGCAAGTAGGGTTGGGCAAAGTACAAAATTGTGTTGGTTGTTTAGCAACAAGTATATGCACTATAACTTGAAAAACAGGGAGGGGTGTGGAGTTTAGGCAGGTTTGTTACAATGGACCAATTCTAGCATCAAATAAACAAAAATAAAATGTATGAGGCTACACTATTGTAAAGCACTAAGGAAAAAACACTACAGTATATAGTTATATAAAACTATACAATAAATGTACAATTAGCTAGGAAAACCAAAACAAAAACAATCAGATAAAAGATCGTTTCAACCCATTTTAATGGATATGTTGCCTACTGTGCTTTTTCAGCTAGTTAAAAACCAAATTGTTTTTAATTCCTTTTAACTTCTCGGAAGACATTAAAAAAAGAAGGAGACTGTCTGTTCCGTACAATATAATTGCATTTACTGACAAACATTTCAACTGCAAAAGGGATTGTTACCAAAAACGAATTGCAGGCGATCTCCAAAGATATACAGTAAGGCCGGTTTCACACCTATGCGAATTAGATGCGGGTTTCTCTGCATCCAATTTGCATAGCAGGAGAATGTGACCGGCTCCCTATGGAGTCGGTTCACATATCTCTGTTGCGGCTGCGGAGCGCACTGCACAGAAACGCTGTGTGTCTTTGGCTCAGTTTCAGGCCCGAATTCAGGCATAGATTCTGCCCTGATTCGTCCCTGAAACGGGGAACAGGGACGCACAGCGCTGCTGTGCGATCTGCAGCCGGTTCCAGTGTGTACCTGACCTCAATGTTGGGTACTGGACAAGTGGTCTGGGCAACCAACCATAGCAGTAAGGAGAACAACCATTCTTGGAGTAAATTTGTGCATACACAAGCAAATCAACAAAAAACAAAAACTGGGGTGCATGGTGTTTCTTTATATATAGTAAACACAAAAAGACAAAACAGAAAGATATCAGACTGCAACTCAACACACAAAGCATTAATACATAACCAAGAGTTCAGTTGTCCCCCAACCAAGCACTGGGATAAGAAATATGCAGCTGGGTACACAGTTTTTTTTCCTTCAACCAGAAGGTTAAACAAAAAAAACAAAACAAAAAAAACCTGACAGATTCCCTCTCTTCCCCACCCCCATCAACACAAAGATAGGTGATGGGTGGCGGCGGGGGGGGGGGGGGATCTCTTCTGCTGAGACATAGTATTCTGACAGGGGGACTTCCTGTCAGATCGAATGCTGGTTTTCCAGCAGTACCTTTCAACAGAAGCTAGTGGTTGGGTCGGGTTCTGTTGAACGGACCACTGTACACATGGAACGAAAGCCTGCAGGTTCCTGTTGAACTGCCCGATTTCCGGCCCCCGTGTACCAGGCTTAAGTAAAAGTGGAAAGCTTGTTGGTGTCAGACAATTTGGATGAAAAATCCCAAAGCAGCCCTTTCTCAACCTTTTTTAACATGAACACTCAAAATACTTTTCGGGTTTTGGAGAAACCCTGCTAATAAGTACCGGTATATCTTCTTCTTATCGAACAGAGTGAAAAGTAAAGCCAGCCATACATGGATCAAAATTCAGCTGGTTCAGCAGGAACCAGACCAATTTCATTGCATGTAAGGGTAGGGTGGTCAATCTATAGATGGACTTCTTGATGGATTTCAGACCTTGTCACTGAAATCTCCATTTGCAGTATTACTGGCTGTCATTCCATCAGTCACCACTAGGTGGTCTCAAAGAAAAGGGGGCAACGATCAACATGGAAACTGTGTAGTGTGGAAGCAAAATAGCTAGGTGTGCCACCTGGCAAAAAGAGAATGCAAGCCTCACACAGGGGAGAAATGGCAGGGGGACGTTCAACGTGACTGAGAGGAGTCCATGCAGGAAGCTGTAGAGACATTCCAGACCATGCCATCACAAGGATCCTAGCCCCCTGCAGGGCTCAGTGATCTACACAGGGATGCAGCCATAAATCTGGGACCTGTCAATTTCTTTCATGTGTGGAGGGAGAAATAACTGCATTCATTCCCTGGCAGAACATTACATCTATGTCACATACAGGTGCATCTCAAAAATTAAAATAATCAAAAAGTTAATTTCAGTAGATCAATTCAAAAAGGGAAACTCATTTTATATAGACGAGTTACACACAGAATGATCGATTTCAAGCACTTCCATCTTTTAATTTTGATGTACAAAAGGACAGAGAGGGTCCGCTAGGTAATACAGCACCTCATCCCTTGGTGTAAGAGTATCAACAAGGAGGGGATGGTGGACTAGGGATTATAACGGTGCAAGAATAATGTAGAAGAGTCGGGGTTAACTCACAGTTCAATGCTCATAATACTTATTAGTTAGTAAAACGGTTTTTATTACATATAGAAAATTACATCAATACACAAAAAAAGAAAAAATATATATAGGAAAAAATTGACAATATATTTTTAGCAAGACTCAATCATATAAATCATGACAGATAATAATTAAAATTTCATTTACAGCGGCATGTAATCATTGATATAGAAAACAATACAGAGTTAGCAATAGGTTCAAGTTATGCACATGAAATTAAAGGTGTAATTCACGTTTACTGTGAGTAAGGTGACCTGAGATAGACTAGGTGAGTCTTAGTAGACAATTCCGACATGTTTCGCCATGACAATGGCTTCCTCAGGGTGCGTCTACTTTACGTAATTGATATATCTAGTAAAGAAAGCATCATAATTAGTTCAATTCAATAATGGGTAAGATAAAGAAATAGACCCATTTAGATAAAAAGAAAAAAATAAAGAGGACAAATTTCTTATAGAAAAAACCGGGAGAGTTCCACTAGTTGCCAACCCAGAGGGGGTGCCTTAGCCCCTCCTTCCCTGGTGGAAAAGAGAAGGGAAGAGTCCCCCTTAGCGCCATCCAGAGCTTACCCAAGTCGGTGTGTAGGTCAGATTCGGCCCCAGCCGTGAGGTAAGGCAGTCATATAGGGTGCCAGGATTGCCTAGCAGAAGGCGGGTACAACCAGATCGGACATTGGATGTTTTATCTGGTTAGGGAGGAATGAACCATATTTCAAAGAAAGGAATAAATAATAAAAAGTAATTTCAGTAGTGTTGTAAGTCCATGAAAAGTTAGTTCATGGACATGACGCCATACACTACATGGGGGACAATGTCTCAAATGTTTACTTACTTGGGTTGATTAAAAAATACGGTTGAAAATGTGTAATGAAAGAACCAGAAGGTTCTGAAAAGTAACCAAATAATAAACAGGAGGCACCTGGGAAGACATTAGATAAGCAGAGAATTACGGTATTGTACAGGGTATTAATTGAAGAAAGAGAAGCAATAAATTAAGTAAGGTTATGAGAGAGGATGATCAAATACCTGTGTTAGAGTGTGAGGTAAAAAGCCAGTTCTGCCTAAGATAGGCAATTATGAGCACCCTTAAAAAAAAAAAGGGGGGGAAGAAAAGGTGTCCAGACGGTCAGGGGTCTGCAAGGAGCTGAAGAGAGATGATATTCAAACAACCCTCTTAGATAAAAAATAATAAAATATAAAAAATAAATTGAAAATAATACCAAAAAGGAAAGTGGCAGGGAGATTAAATTGCTTACTTGAATGCAGACAGGTGTAATACGTCAGGTGCCTCCAGAGTCCTGTGATGGACTGAAGTAGCAGGCTGGTTTTTATAACCGCCTTCCAGATCGAGGAGGCGTGGAGACCGCCCCTCGATCAGCGGACAGAGGAGCCTATGCGCATGCGCATAGCACGCCTCCGCCGGGAGCCTACAATGACCATAGTTCCCGGCGGTAGGCGTGCAATGAGCGTGATGACGTCATCGCCGTGTACCGGCGAGTGAGTGGCGGAGGCTGAAGGTGGGCGGGCTTGTTGAGTCCGCCCTCGGGTGTCCATACTAGGCAAAGAGGCTTTCCCAAAAAAAGACATGTCCGCCCCCAGGGCGGTGGCCGAGTCTAGACAGCCGAACGATGGTGGGAGGGTGCTTAGGAGGGGGAAAGGAAGGGGGAGAAAGGAGGCGAGATGGAGCAAGACCAGTGGGGGCTGTGTATTAGAGGCATTCCAGCGGGTTAAGAAAATAGGGGATATCCTCACCAGTCATAAACTCTAACTGAAAGCCATTAGTACCAGATAAATAGAGTTTAAACATGTTTGGGTCATAGCTAATTAGAGACCTTTAACGGGTTTGTGGAAGCAGAGTAAAGTTTGGACAGGAGTACAGAAAAGGATCTAGACATGTCAGGCCAAATTGAAATTGGTCAAGCGTCTATTAGAGAGGTCAGGGGCAATTTAGCGAAGGAAATAGTGTACAATCAGGATTCAATTCCCATACAGTATAGTTGATAAGGTTTCAAATTAATTTCCATATGTATTGGGAAACATGGTACATTAATTATAGATAGACAAAAAGACATATTGCAAGAAACAATAGAACATAACGGAGCAGGCTTTGGCGCATGATGGTAAAGACCTCTGCGGGCGAGACCCCAAAGGAGGGGAAAAACGAACATTTTTTCAAAAAGATGGTTTATATTGGGAACAAATGTAATGATAAATATTAAAGGAAGGATTTGAAGCTGATATACTCGTTCATACCCGGGTATCTGGTGGCATCTAAGGTGTATATCCACCTGGTTTCGAGTTGAAGGAGGCGGTTATCAATGTCCCCTCCGCGTATGTTGAGGGGTAAATGTTCAAGGGCGGAAAATAAAATTGCAGTAGGATCAAAGTTATGTTTTTGAGCTACATGACGATTAATCGCAGTTGAAATTTTCTTTTTAGATAAAAGGTTTTATGTGGTCCTGTATGCGGATGGAGAAAGCTCTCTTTGTTTTTCCGACATAAAAGCATCCACAGCGGCAAGTGGCTAGATAAATGACTCCTACAGTGTTACAAGTAACCCGATGTTTGGGCTTATGTAAATTCCCGTTTGGTAGTAAGGTGTTATTAGAGTTAGACAGAAACATACATGAGTCACAATGTCCACAGGAGAAAGTACCAGATTGGTCCATTTTTTTTGTGTCATCTGGGGCGTAAAAATGACTAGAAGTTAGTTTATCGCTAAGGGATAATGGTCGCCGGTAAGTGATTTCTGGGTATGTTTTTACATACTGTCCTACTATAGGGTCCGATGATAGTAGGGGCCAGAATGTATTTATGGTATTCCTAACCTGGGCAGACTGATTAGAGTATTGAGTAATGAGACGTACAGGTTGGTTTAGTTGAAGATTTTTGTCTCTAAAGATTAATTCCTTTCGTTCCAAGCGTTTAACTCTATTAAATGATTGTTTAAGTAAATTGTGGCTGTAGCCTCTTGATTTCAATCTTCGATATAGTTCATAAGATGCTTGGTAGAAGTCTTTATCATTGGTACAATTTCTTCTTATTCGTAAATATTGACTGTACGGTATACTTTTTAAAAGATTTTTAGGGTGAGAGCTGGATGCATGCAATATGGTATTGCCTGCCGAGGCTTTTCTGTATAGTGAAGAGTATAATTTACCTTCATTGTCAATAGTTATAGTAAGATCGAGAAAAGTGATCATTTGTTGGCTATACTCCAGAGAAAATTTAAGGTTGTATGTATTGATAGAAATTTTGTCAAAAAAACGTTGTAAATCTGGGTAGGTACCAGTCCAAAAGATTAAAATATCATCGATGTATCTCATCCAGGAGAGGATGTGCTGGGTAAAGCACCTCATCTCCGGGTCCAAAAAAATGTCCTTTTCCCACCCCCCCCCAGATACAGATTGGCGTAGGAAGGGGCACATTTAGTGCCCATTGCTACGCCCTGTATCTGGAGGTAGTGGGAAGATCCAAAAGGTAAAATAATTTTTGGTTAAGATAAACTTAAGCAGGGATAAAACAAAATTATTATATTGCTGTGCATTGGGGCCAAGGCATTCTAGTTGTTTAGCTACAACTTCCACACTTCTACATTATTCTTGCACCGTTATAATCCCTAGTCCACCATCCCCTCCTTGTTGATACTTTTAATTTTGATGATTATGGCTTACACCTAGTGAAAGCCCAAAATTCAGTATCTCAGAAAATTTGAATATTACATGAGCCCAATTAAAAAATAAAACTAGGATTTTTAATACAGAAATATTGGCTTACTGAAAAGTATGTCTATGTACAGTATAGTATGCACTCAATACTTGGTTGGGGCTCTTTTTGCATGAATTATTGCATCAATGTGACGTCGCATGGAGACGATCAGCCTGTGGCACTGCTGAGGTGTTACGGAAGCCCAGGTTGCTTATAAAAAATCACTTTTTAAATTGAATTACTGAAATAAATTAACTTTTTCATGGTTTTCTATTTTTAATGAGATGCACCTGTATATGCACTGATGGCTAAAAAGTTACCCATTACCATGTTACACCTTTGTATGCGTGCAATTGCAATTGGAGTGGGGTCCCCCCAAAATTCATACCAGGCCCTTATCCGAGCAAGCAGCCTGGCAGGCCAGGAAAGGGGACACGCGAGTCCCTCCCCTCCTGAACCATATCAGGCCGCTTGCCCTCAACATGGAGAGGGAACTCAACTCATGGGGTGCCCCCCCCATGTTGATGGGCACAGGGGCCTCTTTCCGACAACCCAGAACGGTGGTTGTCGAGGGTCTGCAAGGGGGGGGGCTTATTGGCATCTGGAAGCCCCCTTTAACAAAAGGTGCACCCAGATTCCGCCCCCCCTACATGAATGGGTATCAGGTACCTACCCACTCGTTTAAACAGCAAAAACCACAACGGGTCCATTGGGTGGCGTGATTGACGGTGGATTACTTTGCGGGACACTCTTTTCCTTTTTAATAAAGGATTTGTCAAAAATCGGTCTCATGGTTTTTAATTTTTTTACACAATTTTTGTACCCGATACCCATTCACATGGGGGGGCGGGATCTGAGGGCCCCCTTATTAAAAGGGGGCTTCCAAATTCCGATAAGCCCCCCATCCGCAGACTCAGACAACCACCAGTCAGAGTTGTCAGGAAGAAGCCCTTGTCCACCATCACCAAGGTGCACATTGCGCTGTGATTGGCCAAAGCATACAGGTCAGGTGCATGCTTTGGCCAATCAGCAGCCTTCAATGCACTGCGATCTCTCAGTGCATTATGGGGCGCATCGCGGTGGGCGAACTTCCCTCGAGCGCCCTATATGTTCATCACATGACAACCAACCGATGTTAGAGTCAAATATCGGGATCATCCCTAATGGTCAGTAAGGTGTAAATCTAGGCTACTAAAGTGTGTATACAAAGTAAAATTACTGATTTCTCTGGCCCCATTTCACTGACACACACACACACACACACACACACACACACACACACACACACTGTATACTTTACTGTATCAATAAAAATTGGGCTATAACCGGTCACCAAAAAGACTGACTGCATTTTGCTGGCTCCTAACTTTAAGCCGACTCCTGGTTACCAGTATAATGTGTCCAGACTTGCACTAAGCAAAAAAGATATTGTATTGATAATTTGAGATTTTATTTATGGGAGATATCTTTTTAAAAACTGAAAATAAAAAAAAAACAAAAAAAGGTTTTAAAAATCGAAAACTGATAGCATTTAGTGTGTGATGGGGGAGGGAATGTGGGAGACTACAGGTATTGATCTGAAGTTTATTGCAGATATCTTCTGTACATCAGCAGTATTGTTAGCATTAACCCATACAAGCAAATCACAAAATTAAATACTGGCTTCAGTAGAAAGAAATCTGCTATGTTTTACAGAACTCTGCACATCATGACAACACTCTCCACTCCTTCTGTGAAACTGCAAAAAAAAAATTCAATAAAAAAAAACAAAAAAAGACAAAGATCAGACTAGGTAGCTGTACCAGAAGAAAATAAAGATGCCGGTTAACTAATGAAGAAAAATTAAACAAAGTTAAAAATGTCACAATGGCGGCAGTATCTGTGGAGTAATAATGGGTGCAAGAATGTAGCCAATTCCACATATGTGCAGTTTATAAGAAGTATCCACTCTAATTTGAATAACCCAACTCATGGTGCCCGATCCCCATTCTCACACATACTATATAGTTCCTGCTGTAATAGGCATGATGAAGAAGGGCAATATGTGCTAGATCAGGCGGGGCAGCAGGGATATATTGGTATTTAACAAAATGTTATCGCTAGCACACGTGTGATAACACACAATTTTCTCAGTGTGTAGCCAGCATTAGTGTTGTACACCATTGCTTTAATCCATTCCACAGTACAGCATGTTGTGCTGAACCAGAACAGTCATCCTCCAGCTACCAACGAGAATGCCAGGGGTGGGGGAAGAGTGTATGACTATAATACAGAATCCACTACATACAAGTTATCAACTGTTTCAGAGCCTTTGTCTATCAATAAAACACACCACTTTTTTTCCTAAAGCTGTTCAGGTCACAAATATCACTTGGGTATGAAATCGGGGGAGTTTCAGGCTTTTTAGGTTTAAAAAAAGTCAGCAGCTACAAAAAGTGTAGTTGCTGCCTTTTAATAAACAGACACTTACCTGTTCCACAGTACAGCGATGCGGCCGAATGGGGGGGGGGGGGGGCTGGGGTCGCTCCTCTTCGCCTCTATTGCCACTGTGGGCACCCAGCCATGACAGCTTTCGGCTTCCCGGCTGGGCACGCATGGCGCATGCGCTCCCGGAGTGGACAGGCGATCTCCTGGGACCTGTCACGTGTCCCAGGAGATGGCCTAGAGGGAGGGGACGCCTAAGGCAAAAGGAGGAGTCGCCTTGGCGGTCCCTGGGCGGAAGGAGGAAGCTGGACAGGAAATCCCCCTCCTAATGAAGCCCCCACTCCCCCCCCCCCCCAAAAAAAAATTACATGCCAAATGTGGCATGTAAGGGGGCGAGGAGTGCTTAAAGCGCAATTTCCATTTTTGGGTGGAAATCCGCTTTAAATAGGAATTGACTTCTGTTCTTACAAATCGTTATTTTACCTCCACTCCAAATAGCTCCCTTTTCTGGTTCCTCATTAAGCCAGCCATTGATAGATCAAAATTCAGCTGGCAGAATTTTGATACATCTTTAGGCAGGCTGGTTGTCCAGAAGTCAATCTCAAATCGACTTCTGGACAAACAGCCGGTTGAGTTTTATCACTTGATCAGTGCCAACACTGATCATTCTATTGACAGTGAGGAACTCTCCCCGCTGTCAGAATACAATTGCTCCACGGGGAAGGGGGGGGGGGGGGGTTGTTGATGGAGGAATCCATTTTTGTCCCTTAAACAAATGCAGTCACATGCTAAAGTAAATCTATAGTAATAAAAAGGTCACATGCATTCATTAGGATTTTTTTTTTTTTTTTTTTTTGGAAGCAAGGAATACATTTTACAAAAATGACACATAACGGAGTATCTGCTAACCCATTGTACATTAGGTTCATTTTCCCTAAAGCATGAAAACCTGTCAACTCAATACGTCAAGAGCAACTATCTCCTTATAGTCATACATTCAGAAACAACCCCATGTCCGGGCCCTAAAGGTGTCCCGGGATCTGGGGGGGGGGGGGAGTGTCAAACCATCTCTTCCCTCCCATTTTACTCAAAGAAAAAAACCCACCCCAAAATCCAAGAACCATAGCAAAAAAATAAATAAAAAAGGGAAAATCCTCCTCAAAACATCTCATCTCGTTCACCTCCCCCTTTGTGTACTCATTAGGCTTTTTTTAATTAAAACGGTTTCTTCAGGACTATGGATCACAACCCCAAATTTTAACTGCAAACCCTCCTGCAAAGAGAACCTTCACCGTGGCTCCTCCAGTCTGATAGAACCCCCCATGATTACGTGTCGAATGGGGATATCTTCCAAAACTAAGCACAATGTTATTCTGGCAACTTATGTAGATTTTACATCTCGCTAAATCATATTTTATACAGGTTTGCTCTCCATTTCCCCATGGAAGCATGTTACTTAGAATTCATCCACAGCAGTAACAAATATTAGTATTACAGAAGTCCTTTTGAGAGCTGCTTCACATAACTATGATTAACTCACTGCCAAAGGCAATCACTGGTACATCCAACCAACTGTCAAGTACAATTTTTTTCCTAAGTGTAACAGATTTATACAGAATGGAATCAAAATTTATAAAAAACACAAATTCTTTTGAACCTACAATATCAGAAACAGATTCAATAATGTATTAACCAATACTACTTTCAAACTTTAGTTTAAAACAAAAGAAAAAAAAAAAAAAACATTTGCATCCATCTGCCAATTAAAGCTGGTCATAAAAAAAACGGAGCAAGTTTTGGCCAAATAAACTTTGCAAAATTCGATTTGGGGGTGGCCCTGTTGGCACCACAGCATACTTTCTCTTCAGTTTGAATAAATAGTTTGATAAAAAATAAAAATATGCTGGGCGGAAAAATGTCAGCTGAACAGTACCTGCATCTAAATCAGATGAACCAAAGAGAAAGTTTATCGGCCTTTACTGGCACAAAAAAAAGGAATACACATATTAAAGTGTTACTAAAAACTAAACTCAGGACCCTGCATTGACTAGATCTGGTCTCCCACAGTACACAGAAGATGCAAATGCAATCGTTTTTGTAAATATAAACTGCTATATACCTTTTCTCATCAGCAGTTCGAGCAGTCTTGTGACTTCTACAAGTGTCTGGTTAAAGCTTGTAGGAGGAGTATTCATTCTCCCACAATTGTCCTCTGAGGCTGCAGGACCCCTGGCCGTCTGTCTGGACAGTGCCGATTGGCCCTGTGCTGATCACATGCACTCTCCCAAAAAGGAAAAAAAAAAAAAAACTCTCTAGCAATACCCACCAAACTGAGCATGTGCAGAGAGCACCCAAGGCTCTGGTCTATCAGGCGATGGATTGGGGAGTGTGGAAAAAGGGGAAGATCAGAGAAGGCAGGATCAAACAGCCTTTTAACATGCGGAGGATTAACTCCTTAGGTTCCATAGTGAGTATAACAAAATATGCTTTACTGTATATACAGACTGATTTTAGTGCTGTGGGTTTAGCAAGGCTTTAAAGGACCTTTTGTAGGTCATTGTTTAACAAATGTAATTTTGTAATAAAATTTGTCTTATTTTAATATGCGTGTTCCCTTTTTGTGCCAGCAAAGTCCGAAGGATGTGGCACGTGAATGGCCCTAAATCAGCAGGCGCTGGGATGAATGGAAAAAGATATAGTAGGGTGTACTAGGTTCTTTAGTGTTTGACCAGACAGGAAGCAAGAGAAAATCTCCAACGGCAACAGAGACAAAAAATAAAAAAATGTACATCTTTGGAGAAAGTGGGGGAAGGCTAGAATCCGTGTCAGATTTGTATTCGCCTGTGTCCCTGCTGCAGATTTTACCTCACTTCCTGTCTGGTAAAACCAATATCATGGGACAGAAAGTGAGTGGAATATCTCTCTAACCTGTATAGCAGTAAAAACCTCAACAGGAAATCTAAAGCTTCATGTACACTGCTGTTACTAAACCTTAAGGAGCAGTTGGGCATTTATTCCCCAACTGCCCCTGAACTCCCCTCTATGTTATCTTATCAGTACATGTACACAGGGTCGTTTACAGTCATTTCTAGGCAGTTACATAGTAGGTGAGGTCGAAAAAACACAAGTCCAACCTATGTGTGTGATTATATGTCAGTATTACATTGTATATTCCTATATGTTGAGGTCGATCAGATGCTTATCTAATAGTTTCTTGAAACCATCGATGCCCCCCGCTGAGACCATCGACTGTGGAAGGGAATTACACATCCTTGCCGCTCTTACAGTAAAGAACCCTCTACATAGTTTAAAGGTTAAACCTCTTTTCTTCTAATTTTAATGAGTGGCCGCGAGTCTTGTTAAACTCCCTTCCATGAAAAAGTTTTATCCCTATTGGGGTATCACCAGTACGGTATTTGTATATTGAAATCATATCCTCTCTCAAGCGTCTCTTCTCCAGAGAGAATAAGTTCAGTGCTCGCAACCTTTCTTCATAACTAATATCCTCCAGACCCTTTATTAGCTTTGTTGCCCTTCTTTGTACTCGCTCCATTTCCAGCACATTCTTCCTGAGGACTGGTGCCCAGAACTGGACAGCATACTCTAGGTGAGGCCGGACCAGGAGTCTTTTTAATGCATGCCAATATTCTGTTTGCGTTGTTAGCAGCAGCTTGGCATTGCATGCCACTGCTGAGTCTATCTACTAGGACCCCCAGGTCCTTTTCCATTCTAGATTCCCCCAGAGGTTCTCCCCCCAGTGTATAGATTGCATTCATATTTTTGCCACCCAAATGCATTTTACATTTTTCTACATTGAACCTCAGGTCGTTTATGAACAAATTAAACATGATTGGTCCCAGCACAGAACCCTGGGGGACCCCACTACCCACCCCTGGCCATTCTGAGTACTCCCCATTTATCACCATCCTCTGAACTCGCCCTTGTAGCCAGTTTTTAATCCATGTACTCGCTCCATTTCCACACACACGTCACACTAACTCCTCCCCACCCCTTAGTGGTTAACTTCTTCACTGCCAGTGTCATTTACAGAGGAATCAAAAAATAAAAAATAAATTGCTGAAAAAAATTATTACTAAAAATGCTTTAAAACTATCCCCTATTTTGTAAACGCTATAAATTTTGCGCAAACCAATCAATAATCGCTAATTTTACCAAAAATATGTAGAAGAATACGTATCGGCCTAAACTGAGCAAAAAAAATGTTTTTTTATATTTTTTTGGGGATATTTATTATAGCAAAAAGTAAAAAATATTGAATTTTTTTCAAAATTGACGATCTATTTTTGTTTATAGCGCAAAAAATAAAAACCGCAGGGGCGATCAAATACCACCAAAAGAAAGCTCTATAGCCACGTCGCACAACCGCGCAATTGTCAGTTAAAGCGGCGCAGTGCCGAATCACAAAAAGGGGCCTGGTCCTTTGGCTGCAAATTGGTCCGGGGCTGAAGTGGTTAATATGCTCTTAAAGCAAACCCATCTCTCCTCTGTGTTCTTTGCACCAACTTGCATGTAATCGATCATGCTGCGATCACAGCTGAATGATTGGCCCTGGAAGAAGGCACTCTACATCCAGGGCTAATTGCATATAATCACAGCATGTGGACGTAATTAGCTGTGAGCCAACAGCCTCCTGTTGCTTTCCAAGGCCCTGCCTAATCACAGAAACCCCTACTGAGGTTCTTGCATGTAACCGCTAGAGTACATTCGCAGGTGTTAATGCACCTTTTACATTAACATACATTTGATAAACACATTATATACACCAATATAAACAGATAAAAAGATAAAAAGATGTGCACAGCCAAAATGTACAATCCGGGCATCTAGCGGATGATAAGATGACCTATATGCTTTGGTGTTGCGTCATCACAGTAGTAGGGTTGCCACCTCATCCCTTTAAAACCGAACACATTAATTAAACCAGTTCTGAAGCTAGTTTAATGCACATAAGGGACTAAAGCATGATACACAGCTATTTTTTCTCATTCAACCCAGCGGGCTAAAACAAAAAAAAAAAAACACAACACAGTTCAGGTCGGAGCTGCTGTACCAACAATCCAATGTAAGTACAGTGATCTCCCCCGCTGTTCTATTGTGTTCCGACAGGGGGACTGTCCCCCACCAGAACACCCTAGTCAGCAATAGCCAAGAGTTTGCTATGTGGATAGAACCAGAGAAAAAACCGCCACCTTTGGTCTATCACCCTGCGCTTATGGATTGAGATATATAAAGTTTGATACTCAATATATATATATAAATATATAAATAAAATTAAAATGAGATAATATGGATGGGTTAAAATGTATTCACATACAAAAATCAAAATAAAGCAGCTGCTGTATGGAAAAAAACAAGAATGGTGATACGGCGATATCTTAAATGAGTCCCAACACTCCCTTATAAGGGCGCTGTCTCTTTAAATATCGCAGCAGCGCTAAAAAACTTCAAGAGCAAAGTTCATCAACAATCCGTGAAATCATGAATACAGTCTGTACGTAGTGCAGTTTAACCAATTCTTTCCGTGATACAGTGATGAGACTTCCACCCGGCAGTAATTGCTATCACCACGTGCTGGTAAAAAACTCCCCTTTTGGGGATACACTCACCAGAGCAAAGAAAGATTTGGGCACATCAATCAAAAGACCAATGAATACTGCAACCTCTTAAATACGTCCGCCTTTCCTCCGACTGCCTGCATCAGAGTGGTGCCTCTCCCATAATATCCATCATAGAAGAAACAGAATACAGCGGATAGCGTAGTACAGTTTGGAACAGAATTGGTTTTTATTTTTGTGTCCCATATCCCCCCAAGTAAAATATGCGTACCAAAATACAAATAGTAAATGACTTTGTAAATAAATAAAGTTGCACTCTGCCTGTGCAGTTTCCGTCCGCCGGAAACTGTGCCAAAAGACCGCTGTGTAGAAAATCCTCTTACACTTCCTGTCTCTGCTGGCTGGAGCGCACTCTGGAACGCACCGCGTCACTTCCTGCGTCACAGGGTCGTGGCCTCGCAGGAAGTGACGCGGTGCGTTCCAGAGTGCGCTCCAGCCAGCAGAGACAGGAAGTGTAAGAGGATTTTCTACACAGCGGTCTTTTGGCACAGTTTCCGGCGGACGGAAACTGCACAGGCAGAGTGCAACTTTATTTATTTACAAAGTCATTTACTATTTGTATTTTGGTACGCATATTTTACTTGGGGGGGATATGGGACACAAAAATAAAAACCAATTCTGTTCCAAACTGTACTACGCTATCCGCTGTATTCTGTTTCTTCTATGATGGATATTATGGGAGAGGCACCACTCTGATGCAGGCAGTCGGAGGAAAGGCGGACGTATTTAAGAGGTTGCAGTATTCATTGGTCTTTTGATTGATGTGCCCAAATCTTTCTTTGCTCTGGTGAGTGTATCCCCAAAAGGGGAGTTTTTTACCAGCACGTGGTGATAGCAATTACTGCCGGGTGGAAGTCTCATCACTGTATCACGGAAAGAATTGGTTAAACTGCACTACGTACAGACTGTATTCATGATTTCACGAATTGTTGATGAACTTTGCTCTTGAAGTTTTTTAGCGCTGCTGCGATATTTAAAGAGACAGCGCCCTTATAAGGGAGTGTTGGGACTCATTTAAGATATCGCCGTATCACAATAGCCAAGAGTTGTTTGGGAGCCAGTCTGCAAATCTTGTTCAATCATTCCCCCTCGACCGAAGCTGGCCAAACATCCGGCTTCTGTCGAACCAGCTGCAGTACACACAGGCCAAATGTTGGGCAGTTTCTGCTGAACCAGCCGATGCCACCTAACATGCCAGAAAGTCTAGCAACTTTTACTACACCTCAAAAAAATAAATAAATAAATACAAAAAAAATGTATTTATAAAAAAAAAATTTCTCTCCATTCTTTTACATGCGATCACATCAGTTAACAGCCATTTACTGTACTGTATGTATTGATCTTAAAAAGGCAAGGTTTTACTGAAATAGAAGTTCCTATGTAAATGATCAGTAAAATACCTTCTTTTAAATCCCTTTAAAAATGTACCTCCAGTTTCTCTCCCCCACATTCCCAGATGCATGTCTTGAGACGTAGATTTTTGGATTTTGTGCTACAAATCTGAATGCAGCTGCATTCAGATTCATAAATAATAAATGCTTGCAAACATTTTTTTTACAGCCGTGTGCAGGTTGGCCACAGGAACATAAATGCATCGCTTGCATGGCGGCATCTACTATACTAAAATCAGTAAAAAAACCTTTGAGATTGAAGCGAGACCTGCACATACATACATAAATTTATATATATTATATATATATATATATATATATATATATATACACACACACACACACACACACACACACACACACACATACATACACATACATACATACATACACACACACACACACACATACATACATACACACACGTGTGAAGACAAGTTGCTGAAGTGCAAACCAAGCATCAGAATGGGGAATACAGGGAATTTAAGTGACTTTGAATGTGGCATGGTTGTTGGTGCCAGACGGGCTGGTCTGAGCATTTCAAAAACTGCTGATCTATTGGGATTTTCATGCACAAGCATCTCTAGCGTTTACAGAGAATGGTCCGAACAAGAGAAAATATCCAGTGAGTAGTAGTTGTGTGGATGAAAATGCCTTGTTTATGTCAGAGGAGAATGAGCAGACTGGTTCAAGATGATAGAAAGGCAACAGTAACTCAAATAACCACTCATTACAACCAAGTCATGTAGAATATCATCTCTGAAAGAAACAAATCGACTACAGCAGCAGAAGACCCCACCGGGTGCCACTCCTGTTAGTTAAGAACAGGAAACTGAGGCTACAATTTGCACAGGCTCACCAAAATTGGAAAATTGGAAAAATGTTGCCTGGTCTGAGCAGTCTCGGTTTCAGCTATGACGTTCAGATGGTAGGGTCAGAATTCAGCGTAAACGTGAAAGCATTGATCCATCCTGCCTTGTATCAACGGTTCAGGGTGGTGGTGTAATGGTGTATATTTCTTTGGCACACTTTGGGCCCCTTAATGCCAACTGAGCCTTGTTTAAATGCCACAGCCTGGGTATTGTTGCTGACATGCCCATCTCTTTATGACTACAGTGTACCCATCTTCTGCAGCTGGGTTTCAGGATCTTGGCAATCTTCTTACAGCCTAGGCCTTCTTTATGTAGAGCAACAATTCTTTTTTTCAGATCCTTTAGAGATTTCTTTTCCATGAGGTGTCATGTTGAACTTCCAGTGACCAGTATGAGAGAGTGAGAAAATTGCTAATTGGGCCCAATTTGGACAATTTCACTTAGGGGTGTACTCACTTTTGTTGCCAGCGGTTTATACATTAATAGCTGTGTGAGTTATTTTGAGGGGGGACAGCAAATTTACACTGTTATACAAGCTGTACACTCACTACTTTACATTGTAGCAAAGTGTCATTTCTTCAGTGTTGTCACATGAAAAGATATAATAAAATATTTACAAAAATGTGAGGGGTGTACTTACTTTTGTGAGAGATTAATATATAGATTTACATTATCTCTCTCTATGTATACACACACACACACACACACACACACACACACACAATGACAATGTAAATGCATTCACTATACATTTTATTTATTTTTACTTTAACATCAACTGTGTGGGTATTTTATGGTTTCTAAATTGTCTATTGGCAGTTGTGTAATGCTTTAAATGGTCTTATCCGTGAACTTTCCATTAAGTGTTCCACAGATAAGGATTGAAGAAAAATGTACTTTCTAAACCAGCAGACAAATCCTCCAGCTTCAGTTTACACCTTGTCTATAGATTCCCAATGATTAGTAGCTTACATAATGTAATAAAAAAATAAATAAAAAAAAAAAGATTTTCATTTTATTATTATATAACATATTGGTGTATACTGCAACCCCATATTTTTAAGAGGTTTCAGAAGATTATAGCGGACTTTGATCTAAGATTTTCACAGTTGTGTGGAGGCTCATGGCAGGAAAGTGCACTTGACTCTGAACAGAATCCCACATGTAAGCAGGGCCAGCGCCAACATAAGGCAGCCAAGGTGGCCGCCTTAAGGCACCAGGTGGGGAGGGCGCTAAAGCCAGGGGTGACAACGGTCCCTCAAGAAAAGGTAATGCTGGCGCCAACCCCACTCTCACCTGGCTCAGAGCAGTTAATACAGAGCGCACGACAGGCAGCACAGCCCTGGACCGGGAGCTTTGAACTTCAGCCGCCATTTGCCCTCCTACGGCCCAGGTGAAAGGCAGATGATAGCCTCCATTTCCAAACTGCTTCTCTCAGTAAACAGACCCCGCCCACTTGGGCGGTAGCAGAAGCTCCACGCTGCCACCAGTCCAGCACAGAGTCAACGGCTGAACTGGAGGTGTGCGAGGAGGCAAGGGGGAGGAACCAGCAGGATCAGCACCAAGCTGGAGGGATCACTCGGCCTCACTGGAACTTGGAAGGTAGAGCTTGTCCTTGATGATTTTTTATGTCTAACAGCCTGCTGACCTGTATATCATGGGATGAACACATGAGGAATAGGTGGGCACACAGCATGGGTAAAAGAAGGATGGGACAGAGGGGCATAATCAGCTTCCTTTCCAGACGTCTAGCTTGGGATTGGTCTGCTGAGCGTAGCGGCCAGATCACTGGTCTGTGACCGCTCCCCTAATGCATAGCAGACAGCCACAGGCCACTCTGATCTACGGGTGGTCAGGTGTAAAAAGACATGACAGTTTAAGCCCGGTACACACTACAGTTTTCGGCAGGTTGCACAAAATAAAAAAACACAAACAGCTCTGGTCGGAGCAGCTGTACTAACCATTCGATGTTAGTGCTAACCATTCTATGTTAGTGCAGCGCTCTCTCCTTAGTCAATATTTATTAGTATTTTTATTTGTTGCTTTCCAGGGCCGCTGATAGGGCAGTACAGCCAGCCCTCCTGTAGGGGGCCCAAATTCTGTCACTTCAGAAGAGGGGCCCGGGAACCTGCAGAGCAAGAGAGCCAGCTGAACTGCCTTCTGACACTTGTGGATCTCCTTGCAGCGCTGCCAGCTTTCTCCCTCCAGCAGCTCTGCAGGGGGATCAGTTCTACATACTGGCAATTGGCAAAGTGTCCTCATCTGGAGGAGAAGGAGCTGCAGTCTCAGTCTGTCTGTGTCTCTGCCGGGTCCTGAAACTCCCCCTTGTCAGTGTTATCTCTGGTCAGTGTGAGCGGGAAGCTTGCTTCACCTCCTCCCCGAGTCCTGACCTCCGATCCCCCTCCCTCCAAGGTTTGGATGGAGCAGCCCTTCTGCTGAAGGGGGTGAGAGTGGGGGTTGCTGCTGGAACAAAGTCACAAAACGTTAGCATTTTGGAGAGAGGTGAATATGAAGCCAGCCTAGAACTGCAGATAGCTGTCAATGCAGTGCTGAGCAAGAAGCCAGTGGATCTCTCTCTCTCTCTCTCTCTCTCTCTCTCATGAAATTAATCGATTACTATTTTCATAATCGATTAATCGGCCAGTAACATAATGGGGTTTAAACAAACAAAACGAGCCCTTTATAGTACAAAAAGAGCAAATAATCGCTACTGTAAATATAACTTTCACAGTTATACAGTAAAAAAAATTAAACCCTTACAGTAGTTTCATAGTTTCATAGTTAGTAAGGTTGAATAAAGACACCAGTCCATCCAGTTCAACCTGAGTGAGTGTCTACAATTGTCCCTATCCCTGTAATGTGATTATCTGATTTTTTTTTTGTACTATAAAAGGGCTCATTTTAGTTTTTTTAACCCCATTATGTTACTAAACGTCTTAGACCTGGTTCACATCTATGTGTTTTTTGGTGCTTTTTGCAGAAACGTACTACAGTTCATTTACATGGTTTCCTATGGGACACAATCACATCTATGCTTTTTTCAGCTGCTGCGTATTTGGAACGGGTCAGGGACTTTTTAATGCAAAACTGTTTTTTTTTTTTGGTTCAATAGACTTCAATGGAGAAGCTGCATTTGTGTTTTCTGCCCAACAACAAATTTGCCAAAAAAACATTATGTCTCTTCTAATAGTATACACAGTATATCTCCTCTAATAGTGTATGCAGTATATCTCCTCTAATAGTGTATACAGTATATCTATTTTTTTAAACTTTACATATTAACTAAATTATACACCACATTTTTTTTTTAAGGTTATTAACCGATTAATCGAAACAATAAATCGGCCAACTAATCGATTATAAAAATAATCGTTAGTTGCAGCCCTAATACCATCCCTAAGGTCCCTTTATACTTCACATAGCAGGAACAAACATTCCTGCTCACATTTTCATTTTCTTGCTCATAGGGTAACCCATTCACTTGAATGGGCTGCCATATATGTGACAAACACATCATAGAAGCTTTATAACTTTTAAGGCATGTAGCTTTGCCACATGACAAAATGCATGTCTGCTCATTGCATTTGGATTGCATTAACAATTATTGGGCACCACAAGTTCTATGCGCATGTGCAGTGCATTTCCAATTCAGCTTTTAGAGCGGACTATTTTGCTGGCTTAAGACCAGACCACTTTTTGCGATTTGGCACTGCGTCGCTTTAACTGACAATTGCACGGTCGTGCGACGTGGCTCCCAAACAAAATTGACGTCCTGTTTTTCCCCACAAATAGAGCTTTCATTTGGTGGTATTTAACCACCCCTGCGGTTTTTATTTTTTGCGCTATAAACAAAAAAAGAGCGACAATTTGAGAAAAAAAAAAAAAAGCATTGTTTTTTTACTTTTTGCTATAATAAATATCCCCCAAAAAATATTTAAAACAAAATTTTTTTCCTCAGTTTAGGCCAATACGTATTCTTCTACATATTTTTGGTAAAAAAAATTGCACTAAGCGATCGGACACGGAGGCGGCCGGCACGCAATGGCACGGTGCTGTACGCCCTTATGCACGTCCGTGCCATTCTGCCGAAGTACATCGTCGTGCGCCGGTCGGGAAGCTCATGCGCAAATGCAAACACATACGCAGATCTTGCAGGGAATAGCTGTCTGTGCCCCAGTGAGAGAGATTCCCCCTCTCCATTGGTCATATTTGTTAAAGAAAAATCCAAATTTTGGGCTGTCACCAGAACAGAACAGGAATAAAAGGGGAAAATCTTCTCATGGGAACACTAGTTATGATGACAAACCAGAGATTCCCTTAATTGAGGGGATTTTCATTCACTTCCTTTGGCCATGGAACAGGAATACAAAGAAAATCTCATCAATGGGACACAGATGGCAAAAAAGAAACCAACGGGGAGTTATAACCCTCTCAACATTTTTGGGGGGAAATGGTTGTCACAAGTCTTCAGTTTTTTGTAAGGCAGCAACCCGTTAGGAAGGAAAAAAAAAAAAACACAACATGCGTTTACACTTTCCAAGAAAGTCTAAAAGGGAAAGCATGTAATGAAATTTACTAGATTTTATATGCAAGTTCACCAATTCAGCTCCAATAACTTCATCAGGAACCTACAGACCCTACATAAGTCTCCTCACTACTACATTCAGAAAGATGCAAGATATGCATTAAAACTGACCGAAAGACAAAATTTCCAAGCTTAATTGATCAAGCTGAAGTTAGAAGCTGATTGGCTACCATGCCCAGCTACACTAGATTTTGCGCTCTCCAGTCTTAGTAAATCAACCCCTGTATGTTAAAAGTGGTTGTTAAGCCACTGTATTCTATTCATGTCATCCCATCTGTTATATAACAATGGAAGAAGAAGACGAAGAAGTATACCTTATATCAGTACCTCTCCCAGCGCTCACGTAACTCCTCGGCTCTCTTCTCTCCCCAGGTGACAGCTATAGTGGCGGTGCCAAGAACGCTCGCTGACGTCAGCCGGGGAGAAGAGAGGAGAAAGAGCCGAGGAGTCACATGAGCACCGGGAGACACTCCGATATAAAGGTATAATCTGCATTTATTTGTACATGGATCAGACACATATTGTTATATTACAGAGGGGGTGGCATGAATAGATTATAGGTTTTTAAAGCAGGAGGGGAGGGGCTGGCAGTGTCTCGAGTTGACGGGTGGGGGGGGTAAGAGGAGGACAGAGCAGGGCTGTGGATGACGGAGGCACATAAACTGATCACAGTGTTGGGGCTCAGCAGCCATGATAAACCGTGGTCAGTTTACAAGGGGGAAGGGCAGAACCAAGCAGGATTAGCCAGGTTTTTTTAGGCGATACGAGGGGGGGGGGGCACATTACATATCACAAGCACTGTGCTGTGTAACATACTTTAAGGGAACAGGATCGACTTTTTTTTTTTTTTTTTTTTTTTAGGGTCACACTTTAACTTTGCTACATTTATCCTAAAAACGTATAGTAAATGACAGCCGTGCATAGCATACAGCAGTGCAGGTCACTTGCTGTATCTCTTACAAAATGCTTCTTTTACTACAGCATACACTTGCACATATTTAACATTATCATTGTAATGACAATACAAACAATACAGTGGGTCTAAAAAGTTTACATACCCCTGTAAAAATGCCAGGTTTTTGAGACGTAAAAAAAATAAAAATAAAATATCATACCAAAATCACTTAAACATTTTTTTCCACCTTTAATGTGACCTATAATCTGTGTAATTTAAATAAATCAAACTGAAATCATTAAAAGGGTGAAAAATATTAATAAACTTGAAATAACATGGCTGCAAAAATATATGCACACCATTAGGCCCCTTTCACACTAGGGCGGTTTTCAGGTGGTACAGCGCTAAAAATAGCGCCTGTACACAGCCTGAAAAAAACGGCCCCATTCACTCCAGTGTGGCGGGCTTTCACACTGGAGCGGTGCGCTTGCAGGACGTTAAAAAAAGTCCTGCTAGCAGCATCTTTGGAGCGGTATAGGAGTGGTATTCACTGCTCCTATACCACTCCTACCCATTGATTTCAATGGGACGGTGGCGGTGCTTTGCTGGGGATTTTAACCCTTTTTCGCCGCTCGCGGGGCGGTTTTAAAACGACGGTAAAGCAGCGCTAAATATAGCGCTGCTTTACCGTCGCCGCGGTTCCCGCCCCAGTGTGGAAGGGGCCTTAAGCTAATACTTTGTTGAATCACCTTTTGATTTTATGACAGCAATTTTTGCCCAGTCTTCCTTGCACAATGACTCCATCTCCTGTGCACAGTCCTCTTCAGGTCACCACCACAGATTTTCAATTGGATTCATGCAATTAAAAGAAAGGAAAAAAAAACACACACACACACACACCTTTGATCTTCTGGTGAATCCATTCTTTTGTTGATTTGGAGATATACGCTTTCAGTCGTCTTCAGCTTTTAAACAGAGCCCTGAAAAGGTTTGTGCCAGAATTGAATATCTGGAGCTTTTCACAAGTCTCTCCACTTTGACTAAGGCCCCAGTTCCAGCTGAAGAAAAACAGCCCCAAAGCATAATGCTGCCACCACCATGCTTCACTGTGGTTTTTTTTTTACGTTTAGTTTTTTTTTGTGATTTTCAGTGTGGTTTTGCGTCATACTTTTTGGACCCCCGTATCATCTGAAGCTACGAGACGGAAAAGGAGAGGAATCAGCTGAGCACCCGTGCAGTTTTTTTTCTTCGTGTTTTTTTTTTTTTTTTTATTACAGAACACAGGCAGAGGGAAACTTCTTATAATGGTGCAGAGAGGATGGGATGATGTAATAGAAGTGGGTTAACAACCACTTTAATCTTGCTACCCTGCCTCTCAATTTCCTGCAGCTTCTTGCCTTAAAGTTTTTTTGGGGGGGTTAAAAAACATCCCTGTTCCCTTAAAGCATGTTTTACAGCACATTTTTTGTGTTTTTTTCCCCCTGCTAAACAATTGCAGCTTGATTTTTACTTGAATTGTACCCCTTAAGCATCGGTAAAACCGCCCCGCGAGCGGCCGAATACCGCCGCTAAAACGACGGTAAAGCAGCGCTAAATATAGCGCTGCTTTACCGTCGCCGCGGCTCCCGCCCCAGTGTGGAAGGGGCCTTAAGCTAATACTTTGTTGAATCACCTTTTATAAAAAAAAAAAAATATATATATCATAAATAATTGGAAAAAAAAAAAAAAAAAAATATTTACTATCCACTAAATGCCTGTTGCTAGGGGGTCCCTCATAGTCTGCCACCTTCAGTGCCCGGGCACTGACATCACTTCCCCTCGGCGCCGCACAGTCATCTGGGACATGTCACATGTCCCAGATGACTGAGCATCGTATCACGGCGTGCGGCGCCGCTCATACATGCGCAGTGGGAGCCCGGCTGTGGCTTCACAGTAAGAATGACGGCGCCACGAGCAGAGCGGGGAACGGTGGGGGGGCTTTGTTCCCCCGCATCCCTGGACCCTGGGACAGGTAAGTGTCCGATTATTAAGTCAGCAGCTGCAGTATTTGTAGCTGCTGACTTTTAAAAATTTTTTTAGGGGGCACCCCACTTTAAAACAATTGACTTCTGTTAAGTGGCCAAGGGTATACACTAATCAGTATTTGGCTGGTCCCTGCTAAACTGCCCAAATTTTGATCAGTGCATGGTCAGCTTAAGTTTACAAACCTAAAGATAATTCAGAGATTTACTGTTAAAAAAAGATAATTCAGAGCAATAGTAAACCATAAATTGCAATACAATGTGGGAATAAATATTTGCTTTTTTTACGTGTGTAATTATATATTTATTTTTTTGAGAGAAGCTATGGGAAACCTAGGAAGCGGATAGCGAGTCGGGGGGACTAAAGCTGGACATACATCAATGAAAATTCAGCCGGTTCAGAATTTCGATCCATGTATGGACATGGTGGTAGTACAGAAGTCAATCTAGAGATCGGCTTTTGAAAAAAAAACAAAAAACACCCCATTGGATTTTGCTGCTTGATCGGCACTGCTGGCTGTGGCCTCCCCCTAATGTGTGGATGGGGTAAACAAAGTACTTGAACGAAGAAGGAAAAAAAAAAGGATTCATGTATGGGCTGTTTAACAGAATTATAATGCGATAGGCAACAGTAAACCAGAATAATTGTGTAGTGCTGCAAAGTAGGAAACAGAAGATGCATATATGAGCAAATATGGCTGCCCACATGTACACATACATAGAAGGGGTTTTAAAAGACAAACACACTCTGATAGGATTGTTTACACTAAGTTGTAAAGACTAAACATAACCTTCACCTTGTCTTTTTGAAACCAGTTTTGATTTAGTTTTAAAGCAGTAGTAATCTCTGCCCCTCCAGTGCTCCTCATCAAGGCAGTCAGTATGTTTAAGGTTTCTAACACATTTTCTCTAGTTGGATGACCACTTGGGATGTCTCTTACTTGCATTTGGTGCAGATTAAAATTTGTTCCTCTCTGTCTGAAGCCAGCGCTATGTTTATTACTGTCTTCCGTGTTTGCAGTGCTTTGCAATCTCTTCTCCTCTTGTGGGAATATGGAGCGATGCCACTTTGAGGACATGCTCAGGGCACGGCATGTTATCACAGGGACTAACAGCACGAGAAGCATGCCATAAACAGAGGTAATTATGCACATGCGCTAGTGACGTCATACAACAGAAACAGTCTGCAAGAAAAGCACGCAGCATAGAAGAGAGCTAAAGACAGCGATTTGCACAGTATGTTTTGCTTATTTAAATGAGTAAGGAGTATTTTGATAGTTTACTACCACTTTAATAAAGGAAGCGGGTTAAAAAAAAAAAAAAAAAAAAAAGCAAAAATCGCTTGGCGTGACTTTTTTTTCCCCTTTAAAATTTTGAAAGTTATACAGGAGTAATTTATTATGTTCATTTGTTAGCCACCTTTGTTTGCTAGGAACACAATTTAAAAAAAAATAAATAAAAAAAAAAACACACACCACTAGCCAGCAATACTTAGATTTTGGTCAATTAAAAAAAAAAAAAATATATATATATAATATATATATAACACACATACACACACACACACACACACACACACACACACACACACACACACACACCTAGGGGCATATTTATAAAGCATAGAATGTTACATTCGTGAAAACATCACTGCAGGTGAATCATACGGCTTTTAAACTTGTGATTCACCTGCAGTAACCGTTTACTGTCACATTAACGGCTTTATAAAATACAACCGATAGTGAAGCAAGATAAAGAATGAGTGTCTGAAATCCTATTATGAAAGTTCAGCAAATTTCGATTTGCACACAGGTTTTTGAAATAAAATGGCTCTTTTATTGATAAATAATTAAAAGCAATAAGAATAGCTCCCCCATGAGTGACGTTTGAGGCTTACAACTGGCTCAGAGCATAACGTCACATCCCTCATTCACCCAATTCCTATCCATAGTGTAAGCCATACACCAATCTCCAGTAACAAAGATGCAGCCCCAAAACCACTGGACCTGGAAGTGGTGACCTGGCTCCTCCCGTAATCTCATTATGTACTTTTCGTTATAAAGTTTGCAACATTGTTCTTCCTAGAATGTATTTTGCAGCTTGGTGGTTAGGAAAAAATGGGGCAGATCAGTTGGAAATGACTGAAATTTTTTTTTTTTTTTTTTTTTAAAACCTTGTGCAAATGTTTAGGGAATCTTATCTTCCAAAAAAAAGTAACCCTTTAGTGTGTTCATAAACGCAATATAATATTGAAATTTTCCATAAACTATTGAGGTTAGACTTCGATGAACAAACATTATCCAATCCCAAAATGGTGTCCACTTTGCAAAACCTCAAATTCAATTTCCAATATTATGAATGGGGAACACATTTAAAACATTTTAGAGATCCTTACTTTACAGTTAAACCTAAATGATGACCCTAATATTCTTCTACCTATGCATGGGGATACCTAGTGTGTTGTGCATTGAGCATTTTGCTGATGTATGTTTATAATGTATAGGCATATACATGTGGAGGTCTTTGGACTGGCTCAACAGTTTTGTTTTGCGATAAATTACATTAGAATGCCCGTTACCATAGTGGACCATCTACAGCCCATTGGGTAAAACATGCTAGGGCTTCATTGGCCGATTAAAGTTTTGCCTGTGACAATGTCATTGGTGCGCTGCTTTTCCTTTGTATTGTATATGTGTGGAGAAGTGACAGTCTCCTAGCCAGCATATGAGGGGAGTGCTTGGAGGGATGGAGAGGTTCTTTGTGATCTACTGTAGATACTGCATTGAGTCAAACAAAAAAATTCCCAGCACACTTACAAGCTAGACTGCAAAAAAAAAAAAATTGACCTGATCTAACAATTCACATTAAATGCACACATTTGCAAATAATATGTGGAAGCCGTAAAGCTCACATCAAGGCTCTTCTGTATACTGCAACCTTAACTCTCTAGTTTTGAGAGTCTCCAAGTTGGAACATATATAGCGGTGGATAAAAGGGCAAGTATGCCTTGAGGGACCCCAGTCCCCTTTAAAGGCACAGGGACACTTCGGATGCTCAGCAATAGCACAACGGTAGCGGAAGTCATCCAATGTGTCCCCACACCAAACTGGCAAACAAGCTATATAAAAAGATGGAAACCACCCCAATTTATAGCTAGCCTTTGCAGTTAAGTGCACATGAAAGGGCAACGCACATGACAAACAAATAAAAATGTTGGTGCACAGAGTCAAAGAACTGCTCCATCTACAGTAGACCTAATTGTGCCTGCGCTATAAAAACGCACACAGTGGAATTGTGGTGTTTAGGCAAAAATTGTTTTTTCTTTTCTAACTTCTATTACTGTGATAGTATTGATATGGTTTCAGAGTCTTTGTGGGTCCATTAGACCTAAGGCTTCCTCCACCTTTGATCCATAGAGTTCAGGGACATGGAATTCCTGGTCTACATTTTACCTGTCACTGTTCTGGACTTTTGAAGTCTCAAAAACATAGAAATACTCAGGAGGTAAGTACTTTCATTTATGCACTTTGCATCCTAAACTTTCAGCTGTGGGCTGAAATGCCTATAGTGCTGAATGCCTATAGACTGCTTTCAGATGAGCTCTGTGATGTCTGTAAAATTGAGCTGCATTCATGTTGCAGCATTATAACTGTCACAGGGAAACTGCAGCAAACACAGAATTGTACAGGTTACTCAGGTCCAGTGCCTTATGGAAAATAAATCATGCTGGAATTTGTACAACATCACTGTGTGGCTTTTGTGGTCTTCTAAAAAAATAAAAAAAATAATTGACTCCCTGTTTTTATTTATCTGAGACTAGAATATAAAATATGGAAGGGAAACGCTTAAAAAAGCACAAACAAACCGCATGACCCTCTGTTGAGTCAGCACTATAGGTCTCCAATCAACAGGGAGCATGAGTTTTGCTGATTGGAAATCTGACATAAGGGGAATGTCTGAGCTTCTGCAGAGAGACCTCTGCGCCACACAAGTCAAGCATCCTTCTCTGCAGCATGCTGATGGGAGGCTGGCTTTTCTGCTTGAGCTGTGCATACTTAATAAAAAAAAAATAAAAAAAATAAAAAAAAGCTTTAATGGCTGATTGAGACTTGCAGTTTGGGGGAGTTTAAAAACAAGAAATTCAACCACATTTTTAGCGCTCCCCTCCCCATTCATTTGCAAAGGCAGTGGACAGGAGTGTTCACATGTGGCTTTGCTTTGTGCCCACAGCAAAAATGATCACCCCTGTAGTGTTCGGTGGGAAGGACCGCCGCAGAATGCAACCAATTTAAGTGATTGTAGAAGTGACGCAAATGCCCCACAACCACATGCAATGCATGTGGCATTTATGGAGTTAAAACAAGTGGTGAGGAAGTGTGATATTGCCTTCACACCCGCCTACCAAACTCCTGAAAAGCGACCCCAACAGATTGCTTTACAGAAGTGTAGCAGTTCAGCCACACATCTACGCTTAGCCTAAGTCCAACACTAGCTTTAGTTTTTCCTTGCTAGGTAGAATGGTGTAAAGTAGCAAGAAGCTTGATTCATGACTCTGTAGATGAGTGCGGTAAGTGGTTTAGCACAATGATCACACAGATGATGCAGTCATGGAACAAGTTATTTATAGTAAAATCTTTCAATGTTAAAAAAAAAAAAAAAAAAAAAAAAAAAAAAAGTTTCAAAAATAGTGCATCTATTTTTAGTAAGTCTGCACATTTTTACTTTTAACAAAATTTACAGGAGACATTCAAATTTTGCTTGCATCACCCTCTTAAAATAAATAAATTCTAGCAAGAGAAATCTTGCTGTTGCAGTGTTCATAAAACTGATGGTATGATGACAGCCACGTGAGAAATACTGCTTTTTCAGACATTTAAGATCCATTTTAGCTGATAAGTGTGATTGTCTAACTCTAAAATGTGTGAAAGCATCAGTCACTTCTTGTGATCTTGCTACACGATTAAAATTGGTATCTTTCATTAGCTAAAACACCTGCCTGCAGGCATTAGGAATGTGTTACAAATGCCTCTTTGTTTCCCCGCAAACAGCCTGAAACATTAATTTCTTATTCTGATTGAAAAATGTGGTCAGCGTTTGAGTCAAGTGCAAATGAGGAGTTTATCGAGCAAATAACCTCCTTATGCATCTCTTTTATTTAACATTTTCTGTCTGTCTTTATTAACAATGAGTCTTGTATAAGAGATTGTGCACCAACAGTATATCTTGCTTAGGAAATACTACTACAATGTAAAAACTGTTCCCATGCCTTGTAGTTGGTCTGGGCCTTTTTGGGAGGGTGATGCCCTCCATACATCATTTACTAGTATTTCAGGAGATAGGTTGTCTTCTATTATGTGATACTAGGGTGAGATAATTGGCGTTCTCTCTGAATAGATGCTTTGTATTGCTGTATCTATAAAACAAAGCTGTGTTTGTAAACATAACTTGTGAAAATAGAAAGGGCATACTTTCTGGTGAAGATGTTCACTGAATAGCAAGGGAGAGTAAGGGGGAGGGGGGGTAAAAAGAAACTTTTGTTTTCTAAATATAATAATAATGTAGCTTTGATTTCACTGGATAATTGTTACTACTAAATGTGTCTAATATATAGCAATGCCTTGGTAAAGCTGCTTTTTTAGCGTGCTTTTATTTTAAATTAACACTTCCTATTACCTAGTATGCTTTTATTAGGGTAAGGTTTTACAGCTTCATCTAGTCATTATTGGCTTGTGAAGATTAAAATATCAGTAATAGTTTGTGGTAAAAATTCCAGTCGACCAGCTTGCACTGATATACGCCAGCAGGGTGGCAACAACGTACCCGTACATCGCTGCATCATCCGCGGCTAGCTGGCATGCCCGTGGGTCCCGCAGACTCAATGTCCTCCCTACATGGCCCCCTAGTGTTACACCCCTTCCCTGCCAGTGACATTTACACAGTAATCAGTGCATTTTTATAGCACTGATCGCTGTATAAAATACTAATGGTCCCAAAATAGAGCCAAAAGTGTCCAATATCTGTCCGCCACAATGTCGCAGTCACTATAAAAAATAAATAAATAAATTATTATAGAAAAATAAAATAAAAGAGAGATAACTTTCGCGCAAACTAATCAATATACGGTCATTGCGATTTTTTTTTTTTAGAAGAATAAATATTGGCCTAAACTGGAAGAACTTTTATATATTTTTTGGGGATATTTATTATAGCAAAAAGTAAAAAATATTGCTTTTTTTTTTCCTTCAAAATTTACGCTTTTTTTTGGTTTATAGCGCAAAAAATAAAAAACCACAGGAGGTGACTGAATACCACCAAAAGAAAGATCTATTTGTGGAAAAAAAATTTGCAATTGTATGTTAAAGTGACAGTGCCGTATCGCAAAAAAGGGCATGGTCAGGAAAGGGGTAAATCCTTCCGGGGCTGAAGTGGTTAAAGGGTCAGGTTTTTTTTTTTTTATCTTAATGCATTGAGATAAAAAGACCTTGTGTGTGCAGCATCCCCCCCAAACACTTACCCGAGGTCCCTCTCTGTCCACAATTCCTGCTCCCAATTGAGACACAGCAGCGGCGCCATTGCTGTCAAAGTCAAAGTCAGTTAGCCAACCAGGAGAGAGGGGGCAGGTCGGGGCTCGGTCTATGAATGGACACAGGTAGCTGTGACTCGGCTCAGGTGCCCCCCACAGCAAGCTGCTTGCTGTGGGGGCACTCAACAGGAGGGAGGGGTCAGGAGCACAGGAGGAGGGACCCGAGAAGAGGATTCAGGCTGCTCTGTGCAAATCCACTTCAACAGAGCATGCAAGTATAACAAGTATTATTTTTATAGGAATATATATATATATATATATATATATATACATATATATATATATATATATATATATACACACACAATCAAGTTAAGATATTTAAAGTGTTTGTTACCCCAACACTTCATATTCCTGATATGTGCCTGCTGTACCATGAACTTGTATGGGCGAAGTATCCTGTTCTTTGTATTGCTTCTTTTATGTGAAATCCCTGGCTTTCCTAATAAAAAAAAAAAAAAAACTGACCACACTAAGCTGATTGGGTTGTTTTACAAGCTGAATGCTTACAATCACTTTAAAGTATGCATTTTGTTTAGCATTCACAACTCTGCCCGAGCTGCATAATCATCTTCAAATATCACCCAAACAGTCCTCTCCGCTCCTTTGAAAACTGCCTTCTCATAACTCCCTTTGTGCCCTCCTCCCATGCTCATTCTCTAGGATTTCTCCAGAGCCTCTCCCATCCTCTGGAACTCTCTTCCTCAATCTGTTAGGCTATCTCCTACTCAGATTGCCTTTAGGCGATCCCTGAAAACTCATCTCTTCAGGGAGGCCTGTCACACCTCCAACTAACTGAACTTTTATCACTTTCATCAGCTCATTCCCCACAGCTATAACCTTTTGTACCACTTGCCCCACCCACCCTATTAGATTGTAAGCCCCTTAATGTCACTTTTACCTATAGGGAAAGAATAAGGCTTCCCTATAGGTAGTGGAAATATCTCCTAAAACGTGCACCATTTAAGAGATATTTACCTTGTAGTACGCCGATGTCATCGGTGCATGCGCTGTGAAGAAATGGACCTCCATGCCGTTTCTTCACTCACAAGTGCCGTGATTGACGGCTCCCAAGCGCATGCGCAGGAGAGACTTCACGCAGCTCCGGCCAGTCACAGAGCCAGAGTCTGTAGCCCCAGGAGGAAGAGGGGTGAATATGGATGCAGCCACCAGCAGGGACAGCGCAGGCTTGTGCCACATAATGGGCTAGTATGCGATGCATTCTAGCCCATTATGCTTTTACTTTGCAGGGGGAAAAAAAAAAAAAAAAAAGAGGAAGTAAAACCCATTAGGGTTTACGTCCTCTTTAAGAGCAGGGCCCGATTAACTCTAGTATTTTATTGCAACTCTACGGTCTCCCTTTATATTGTAAAGGGATGCGCAAACTGTTGGTGCTATATAAATACTGTATAATAATAAATAATATTATTAATAGTATTTCTAGTGTCAGTTTGTGTTTTCCCATATTTTTATAAAAGCGTATACAAAATATTTGGCTTTTGAAAACTTATAAGGTCCCATGCACACTGGGTATTTAGGTACAGGCAGAAGGCATAGGTACACAATCCAGCCACTCTGCCAGCAGCATGTCAAACTCTTGAGTCGCTAACAGCTGCTGCTGCGGTCCTAACATTTAGCGTATTATGCACCCAATGACAAGTGCTCAGCACACAGACTTCTTGTGTTCTGTGCTTTTGCCAGCAATGGGACTGGATTTGTACCCGTACCTTCCACCCATACCCAAATGCCAGAGCTTCATGCGCCAGTGCCAAATTCCAAGTTTGCATGGGGCCCTAGGAGAGTGCTCACTTGTGTTGCAGTTTAACTCTAGACCGACAAAAGTTTGTAATTTTAGGAACTCGGACTGCAATGTACACAAGTCTTGGCATGGGTTACATAAAAGTGTGAATTGTTTTATTCCATCCAGAAAGTAAGATTTGCTGTCTTACAATGGGTTAGTCAAGCTTTGATAAAAAAAAACATGGAAGCCGATCGGTTTCTATGTAGAGCTGCACCATATTTTACACACTGCAGTTTTAGTAAATCTCCCCCATACTCTCCAAGCATCTACAGTATAGAAACTATCAACATGATCTGATCAGCATCATCAGATCACCCACAACAACCTGAAAGTTGTCTGAGGAAAGGACAAACCAAAAAAGGAAACACAGAAAACAAACATGTTAAGTCTCATTAAACACAATTTTCTTTGTTTGCTCTCTTGCTGTGTGCTGAAGCTTGCCATCATTCAACTATGTATGTGTATTAAATACCTGGTTGAAGTACCTACTGTGAGTGGTAACAAAAAAAAAAAAACAGCCAATCCTCTGGCTGTTGCGTTGTCAATTTCAGTGTGCTCCAAATTCTTACCTATTAAGAAGCCGGTATGATTGATGGAAGCCTCTTCTCTCCTGCTAGCCCCTCACAAGGACACACATGCAAAGACTTTGTGGGGCAAGTGAATGGGAGTCAGTCAGCAGAAATGACAAGTATTTGTTTAATATGCTTACAGCTTATGTTTTATACTATAAAAAGTGTCTTACATAATCTTTAAAGAATATCACGTGACCACAACAGCATCCAATAGGCTCTGTGTAGCCAAAGGACTACCTAATCAACTTCCTATAGAGATGTCTGTAGCATGCTCCATCCCCGGATCTCACAGTGCAGCAAAAAAGGCATTCAGCATCAGTTATTTCAGATGTCCAATACACTGTTGCTTACATTATGGTAATTTCTATGAAACACTGGAAATTAGTTTAATGACACTTAAGAGAAATAAAGAATTGTAGAGAAAAAAAAAAGCCAAAAGAAGTGCAGACCACTGCAATATGTAGGCTGTATTACATTATTGCAGTGCTGTACAACACATGTTTGGTTTATCGTCCATCAAATTAACACACAATATTTATGGCCACCATCAGCAGGCAACACAGGCCTTCCCAAAAACAGCCACAATTGTTCTTCACATGCTTATGTGACCATGCACCGCACAGGCAAATATCTCAGAAGGCTGCTAACTACATAACTGTTGCTCTCTTACAAGCTCTGAAGCTATATACACTGATAAGTGAAAACAGGAGCACACGTTTATACAAAAATAGGTAGCATTTGTTTACGCAATAATACAAAGCCTTGGTTTACATCAGAGTTTCTCAAATGTTCATGTTTTGTGGATATCCAATAAAGACGCTAGTATACGCAAGTTTAACTGAAAACTGCACTGCAGATGGGACTTGATGTCACATTTGGAAACACTTCACCTGTAGATAACGGGTAACCATATAGGCTTCTGCCTACTTCTCAATATCAAGGCAGCATAAGCATCATTTGAGAGCAGCAATGGCTTCCAGACAATACCCAACCGCCCTGGATGATGAGAGCAGTCAGTACCCACCTGGATCAACTACGTATGTGCGTCTATTTTACCATTCCCCACAGGTGGCCAACTTGCCACCAAAGACCGTGAAATCTCAGATGGCCTGATCTACAGGTGTAAAAGGAAGGTCAATATTTAAAAAGAGAAGTAAATCAGTAGCCCACTGAAGGACAAGCAGAATGTTTTGTTTTATTGCGTATTTATACAACTGCACCAGTGCAACATTAGATGATGATTTTATTCAATTAAAAGCCAACTGTTGGTTTATCATACCAATCACATTTAAAATACAAGCTTTTGCTGACAAACACACTCCCTTAAATATTTTCACACAAACATACTCCATTTTTTTATTAAAATTTATTTATTTTTACATTCCGCTTCATTTAAAAACACAGAGATAATACAGTACTACTTTGTACACCAGTGCAAGAAACTAAAAACAAACACTCACCATAAACACCGCACATTTAACACTCAGCTTTTATGAAATATTAAATTATATTGACTTGTGTTTTAAAAACACACATTATTATTTTATAATATAGGAGATAGATGGACACACACACACACACACACACCTTGGTGACATCTAAGCTATGCCATTTTATTTAGAAGCTTATATGTACTCTAGTAGATGTTAATATTCTTGTTTAAAAAAAAAAAAAAAAAAAAAAATACAATCACTAAAGCTATTAACCATAAAACTTTCATAATGTTCAAACACGGATACTATTATCAACCTTATTTAAATATTGGTGAATTTGTTAAAAATCACATTAGGACTTCATTACATGTAAATATTTTATTTAATACTGGGACAGCTTTACAATCAGCCGCAAAGAAATAAAAAGCTTTTAAAATCCACAGGAAATCAAATACTGTCTGATGCACCCATCACAACAAAACCCTTAAATCTAAACTATTAATGTTTAGGATAACAAATCAAAAAAAAGAAGGAAAAAAAAAAAAAAAAAAAAAAACTGTACACCCTGCAAATTTTAATCTTTAAAAAGATAAAGGAAATTTGAAGGCAGTTCCTGAAGCTAAACTTGTAATCAAATTTAAGTTCTGATGCTTATACAGTACTACTGACAAGCCTTTTGAAGTATCTGACTAGATAAAAAAAAAAAAAAAAAAAACACACCACACACACTGCAAGAAATAAATCATACCATCACTACTTTTTTACTTGAGCTAGCAACATATCTCCACCGACGTCTTGTGAATGAATGACATGCAAGATGTGTGAATTCTTACAAGGTAACATTTTTAATAAGGGAGGACATTTCAAAACAGAGTTGACAATCATGTCATTTACACAGAAATCAAAAAGCCAACAAAGAACTTAAGTGTTCACACAAATACCTACAAAATACTGCAATTGCTGCAAAATACTCACTAAATCTATTACCTAAAATCTACATTATACAAAAGGCTCCATCGTTTTAAAAGCATTATGTACACAAGTGCCATGATGATCCCCTGTGCATTAACCCTTCAAGTAAACTGGAATCAATCTACATACACAGACAAATTTTAATTTTTTAAAACAGACCAAGTTTTGAGTCATCAGTTGTTAAAGCAATAGGCTTTAAAGGATTGCAATAATACTTTTATGTATACCCTAAATTTAGACCGCTACATTTTAAGAAAAAGGACTAATTCAATAGACATATTGGTACTAATACTATAGTTCTAGTAGGTAGACATATTGCACAACAACAACAACAACAACAACAACAACAACAACAACAACTTTTATGAATCGAAATACAAAAGATGTTTCAAGAATAAAACATGGAGATAGAGATGGCAAACAATTTGTCAAATTTTTCCTCAAAACAAAAAAAAGATATAAAACAGAGAACCAAAATCATAAATTACGATAAACCCAAGTCTACCAAACTATGCTACAATCAACTCAGAAATTAACCTTACGATAACATAGCTATACCTCAACATTCAAATACCTCCAAACTACATCAGAAAATGTCAACTGCAATAGACCGCCGTCTTTAACATACCAATTTAAAAGGGGCATTTAAAGAGCTAAAACAAGACAGACAATTACATCATAGTAGAATCAAACCAGTATTCAAAAGTCAGCACTTTAGATAAAGTTGTGATACAATGTATCCAGGTAATATCTTAGGCTGTCATAATGTAATCTGTCTCGTACACTACATCTGGTGGTGCTAGCTACATGCAGAAAAACATGTGGAACCAATTTACAGACTATCCATGTTCATTCCAATAGATTTAGTAATCAGCCCTTTGTTTCTTCATTTTGTTTAACTGAGCCTTATGTCCTCTAAAGCACAGAAGCATGAATGTTAAAATGGTGTTAAGAATCTTATTAATTTACAAGGCAGAGAAGTACTAGACTACAAAATAAAGTGCACACATACTCAGTTCAGTCAAAAAACACAGCACACAAACTTATTTATCCTCTCCAAGCTTTGGCTGTAAGAAAGGACAGCAAAATGGTCACAGCTAAACCCATTCCAAAATCTGTTCATTAAAAACATTTTTAATAATAATATATAAAATATTTTTTTAACAATAATAATTAACAGTGCTATTAAAAGAAAAACATACGGGACTACAAAAGGAGAAATAGCAATGCTATGAAATTCAAACTTACAGAAAATAATTGCAAAAGTGATAAAATCAACCGCAACAAACACATCACTTGTAAACAAGAACCATCAATTGTGCAAAGCAATAAATCTCATATTAACCGTTCCTTACCAGATCCACTGAACTGACTGCTTCCTAGTGTAGTTGGTCTGGTTTTCCCACTATTAACAGGTGGGGAAAACATCTGGAAAACAGAAGAAGAATTGGATTCAGATTTATTGTACTTCAGCAACAAATATTACAGACCTGACTGCCTGCGCTTACTACGAGTTTTTTTTTTTTTTACCTTCTTTGTCTCAAACAATCTATGGTAGGCATAGTAATCTTATAAAAATAAAAAAGCAAACATTGAGTTTTACACTACGACAGATTACAGCATCAATCCCATCCACTTGTGTACAATATTAAAAAAAAAAAAAAATGCATCCTAATCTTTCTGGTGTCTACCTTGGCAAATTAACTCCACAAATACACACTGTTTAAAGCAGATGATTTAATTATTCAAGGCAATAAGTGTGGATTAAGCCATCATCCAGATAGGTTACTTCATTTTATCTCCAGTTTTACATTTAAAGTACATAAAGTATTAAGCAAATATTTAAGCAACTGTAATTGGATTTGCTGCCTTTAGGGTCAATGAACAGCCTCCAAGTTCTAAACCAATTGACCCCCTTTTAGTCCTTTAAGTGATTACATGTTACCAGTCTAGACATGACTTCAAAGTGAAGGTGTCTAGCAGTCTGCGTGTTTCAGGAGCTGCTTTTACCATGTAGTAGGAAGAAGCCATAAGAGCCCAAAGGATATCATACCGCACTGAAATCCAGGAGGTCACTCAGCTCCTTGTCTGTGCCTATAGCGGCCATCCGCTGCTGAGGATTCATCTCCAGCCACTCAGATCAGCTCCTAGAGAAGGAGAGACACACTTACCAGCTGCATCACAAGCAAACCCCCCCTCCCCCCCCCCCAGTCTGCCTCTACCCTGACACTAGAGGGGGAGGCAGACAGTCACTTCCCCAACATAAATGTATACATTATTTGTAAAGAACTTAAACCTATCCCCCCCTCCCCAAATATAAATATATCCATTAGGTAGTTAACTCCCTCCCACTTACACTATACAATCAGATTGTACAAACTCATTTAGAGCAACCAGCAACTCTGTAGTGCAAAGGTCAGCCTGATTTGATACCATTGGAATAAAAGGTTTAGGTTTTTCCTCAGATTACATCGTTTTGATGGTGGGAATAAATGCTTTGATTTTATCCGATCAATGTGCAATTCTAGCATAAAAGGAACAAAACGACTCATAACTTCCCTTTTGACAGAGCAAGATCGTCGTCTGGCTCTGTGTGATCAAATACAACATTATTGATCATATCTCATCGGACGCCTGACAGAGATTGTACAATCAGACTGTATAATAAGTGTGTCTGTGCAGATCAGCTCATCTGACACTGGGATGTCAGGCAGAGAACGCAAAAAGAGAGACACAGAGATTGTTCTTCTTTCCCATTTGTAAAGAAGTTAATGCTACCCATGGCTCTGCTTCTCCTGCCCTGATCTGAACATCCGAGAGGCAGAGGACTGACAGCCTTTGGTGGCCCTGATCATCCCAGATGAGGGGCAGAGAATGTAGAGAGATTGGGGTGATACAGTCACTTCCCCAACTAAAATAATTGTACCCATTATTTGTAAAGAAGTTAAACTGCACCGTCCAGCCTCTACCTGTGTCCTGATCAGCCCATCTTACACTGAGATGAGAGGCAGAGAATGGAGAGGACACAGAGACACTTCACCAACACAAATGTATCCAAATCCTTTACAAATATTGGATACAAGTGTGTTGGGAAAGTGTCAGCGTGTCGCCATTTACAATCCCTTTACATATCTCCGTGTCAGGAGGGGCTGATCAGCACAGAGGCTGGAGGGAGGGGAGATGATTCAGTTTAACATCTTTACAAATAAGGAGGTACATTTTAGTCTTTTCAGCCTAACAATCCCCCCCCACCCCAGTCTATGTTCTGCTGACCCCCCGACTACCCTGATCACTGATCAACACATCTGACACCAGGATGAGGGGAAGGGAAAGGGATTTGTGGTGGTGGTGGGGGGGGGGGGGGGGGTTATGGGAGGGCAGACAGTCACATCCATTCCCAACATAAATGTATCTATTTTTTCTAAAGAACCCCCCTCCCCCAAATCTATGTCTCTCCTGACCTCTACCCTGATCAGGGGGGCGGCCACATCTATAACTATGATGTCTCCATTATTTGTATGGAACCCCCAAACCCAAGTCTCTTTTCATTCACTTTCATAACTAAGAACCCCCCCCCCCCCCAAATGAGGAATGAGAGCAGGGATGGGGGAGGGGGTTGGGTAATAGGTGATGTGCGGGGAGACAATTTTAAGAGGATGGGGTATTGGGGGGCATATGATGGTTATTGGGGGGGTAAGTGATGAGGAAGGGGGGGATATGATGGGCATTGGGGGGTAAGTGATGAGAAGGGGGGACATGATGGGTATTGGGGGGGTAAGTGATGAGGAGGGACGGATATGATGGGTATTGGGGGGGGTAAGTGATGAGGAGGGGGGATATGATGGGTATTGGGGGGGGGGTAAGTGATGAGAAGGGGGGGATATGATGGGTATTGGGGGGTAAGTGATGAGGAGGGGGGAATATGATGGGCATTGGGGGGGGTGATGAGGCGGGGGTATGATGGGCATTGGGGGGGTAAGTGATGAGGGGGGATATGAGGGGCATTGGGGGGGTAAGTGATGAGGCGGGGGTATGATGGGTATTGGGGGGGTAAGTGATGAGGAGGGGGGTAAGTGATGAGGAGGGGGGGTAAGTGATGAGGAGGGGGGTATGATGGGCATTGTGGGGGTAAGTGATGAGGAGGGGGGGTATGATGGGCATTGTGGGGGTAAGTGATGAGAAGGGGGGGTATGATGGGCATTGTGGGGGTAAGTGATGAGAAGGGGGGGTATGATGGGCATTGTGGGGGTAAGTGATGAGAAGGGGGGGTATGATGGGCATTGTGGGGGTAAGTGATGAGGAGGGGGGTATGATGGGCATTGTGGGGGTAAGTGATGAGGAGGGGGGGTATGATGGGCATTGTGGGGGTAAGTGATGAGGAGGGGGGGTATGATGGGCATTGGGGGGGGGGTAAGTGATGAGGAGGGGGGGTATGATGGGCATTGGGGGGGGTAAGTGATGAGGAGGGGGGTATGATGGGCATTGGGGGGGGGTAAGTGATGAGGAGGGGGGATATGATGGGCATTGGGGGGTAAGTGATGAGGAGGGGGGATATGATGGGCATTGGGGGGGGGGGTAAGTGATGAGGAGGGGGGATATGATGGGCATTGGGGGGGGTAAGTGATGAGAAGGGGGGGTATGATGGGCATTGTGGGGGTAAGTGTTGAGGAGGGGGGGTATGATGGGCATTGTGGGGGTAAGTGATGAGGAGGGGGGGTATGATGGGCATTGTGGGGGTAAGTGATGAGGAGGGGGGGTATGATGGGCATTGGGGGGGTAAGTGATGAGGAGGGGGGGTATGATGGGCATTGGGGGGGGTAAGTGATGAGGAGGGGGGGTGATGTGGAGGAGGAGGGGGGATATGATGGGCATTGGGGGGGTAAGTGATGAGAAGGGGGGGTATGATGGGCATTGTGGGGGTAAGTGATGAGGAGGGGGGGTATGATGGGCATTGTGGGGGTAAGTGATGAGGAGGGGGGGTATGATGGGCATTGGGGGGGTAAGTGATGAGGAGGGGGGGTATGATGGGCATTGGGGGGGGGGGTAAGTGATGAGGAGGGGGGATATGATGGGCATTGGGGGGGGGGGTAAGTGATGAGGAGGGGGGATATGATGGGCATTGGGCGGACAAGTGATGAGGAGGGGGGATATGATGGGCATTGGGGGGACAAGTGATGAGGAGGGGGGATATGATGGGCATTGGGGGGACAAGTGATGAGGAGGGCGGATATGATGGGCATTGGGGGGGACAAGTGATGAGGAGGGGGGATATGATGGGCATTGGGGGGACAAGTGATGAGGAGGGGGGATATGATGGGCATTGGGGGGACAAGTGATGAGGAGGGGGGATATGATGGGCATTGGGGGGACAAGTGATGAGGAGGGGGGATATGATGGGCATTGGGGGGACATGATGGGCATTGGGGGGTAAGTGATGAGGAGGGGGGATATGATGGGTATTGGGGGGTAAGTGATGAGGAGGGGGGATATGATGGGCATTGGGGGACAAGTGATGAGGAGGGGGGATTGATGGGAGGGGGGGGGATTTTGATGGGGGGATTGGGGGGGGATTGAGGGGTATATGATGGGTATTGGGGGGGGGGGGAATATATGATGGGTATTGGGGAGGGGATATGATGGGTATTGGGGGGGTAAGGATGATGAGGATCTGATGGGTATTGGGGGGGGGGGGTGTATGTAGTTGGGTATTGGGGAGGGGATATGATGGGTATTGGGGGTAAGTAGCTGGGGGGGAGCTGGGGGGGGGTGGGGCCCGGTAGAGGAAGGGGGGATGGGGGGTACACAGGGGGGGGATGGGGGGTACACAGAAGGACGGGGACCCCGCATACTGACATGGGGGGGCACACCGGGACTGCCCGCCCATTTCTCCCCCAGGGCCCCCCATTTACCTTTTTTCCGTCTAAACATCCAACAATTGGGTTGAAGTTTCCGCCTGTCCCGCTCCAGTCTCCTCCCCGTCCCGGGCGGAGAGCTCTGGCTGGGCTCCGGTGAGGCTTTGTGCGGCTTTAGTGTGGTTTTGGCGTGTCGGCGGAGCCGCTCCTCTCCCCGGTAGAACTTGTGGCTGTCTCCCTCCCTCTCCCTCAGGCAGACATTTTTTTCGCTCCCCGTCGAGCCTGAGCACCACGTTAGAGCTCCGAGGGATCCCTCCGCCCCAGGCACACGGCCGGCGCTACATTCTCCTCGCGCCGACTCCTCCGCCGATCCAATGTGAGGAGGTGAGGGGGCGGGGACCAGGGGGCGGAGGGATACACAAAGCGAGGACTTAATGCCCGGTCGGGATTGGCTCGGCGTGTGTGGGAGGACTTCGCTAATTGGAAGCCGTGTGAGCGGCCTTCTCAGACGGGGTCGGTCAGGAGGAGAGCAGCTGCATGGCCCCCTCTGTGGGGTTGGAGAAGACGAGTGTGTCAGGCGCAGCGATCGATGCTGTCACAGCCGGGTGATGAATGCTCTGTCACTACAGCGGGCGGCTTCATTAATTCCGGCACATGGGACAGCCGGGGGAGCACGGCGCGCCCCGTCCCGGCTCCACTCCACTCGTTGTGGGTATAGTCCCTTGGCTGGATGGAGGGCGCGCTCCCGCGGCTGACAGACGTGTTAATGAGGCGCGCCCACGCTGAGCGTGCACGCGACTCCCCCCCCTTGTACAGCGGCTGAGCGCCAGCTGAGGCTCCTCCGCTCCGCGCTGTGTGCAGCTGCAGCCCCGCTGTGTGCGCGCCCAGACGGGGACGAGTCTCTGGGGTCACTCAACTTTATTAGTCTCCCTCATTGACTGCTAGGATACATTTACAAAACATTCTACCCTTTTACTGCCCCCGCCTCTGATGCAAGGCTTAAAACACAACCAATTCCCCATTCACAACGTCAGGTTTTGAAACGCTTGGGAATTTTATTTTTTTTGGGCATTTCCCCCCCGCACGCCATACGTCAGCCTGTGGATTTCAATGGGCCGTCCTTCCTAGATATGGAAAAAACACACGTGGGGTTTGTGGCTCTATTGATAATGGTTCTCCAAACGCAGGTTTTGCTGCACACAAAAAACGCCCATCGAACGTGGCAAAATATGGTAAAAAAAGTGCAAGCTGGAGCGTGGCAAACTGCGTCATGAGCGACATTGCTGGCCTTTCGGTTTTCACTTTCTCTATACATTTTTGTGTGCGGAAAAATGTGCGTTTTGCTTCCTGAGGGCCATAAATAGCGCCACGTGCGTTCTTCACACTTTCCAGGAAGGCATGCGGAAATCCGAGCTTCTGTACACGTTCCTACAACATACAGACATCAATGGAGCCTAAAAGCATGTATTTTTATCCACTTAAAGCGGATTGACCCCCCCCCCCCCCCCCACTAAAGAGGAAGCTCCACTTATCTGCTTCCTCCCCACCCCCTCCGCTGACACATTTGGCACCTTTCAGTGGGGTGGGGGAAGGGGTACCTGTTTTTGATAGGTCCCCTTCCCCACTCCCGGGAGACTGCGCCGTCCCTCCAAAGTTCGTCCCTCTCCTTCCTCCGCAGCTGGGCCAGTTAGAAAGCGCTTCACGCTTCACGCATGCACAATAGGGAACCGGCTGTGAAGTCGAAAGGCTCCACTGCCGGTTTCCCTTACCACAAGCGACAGCACCCCAGAGCCGACCTGAAAATAAGCTGGGGTGCCGACATCACTGGATCCCTGGGACAGGCGAGTGTCCTCATTAAAAGTCAGCAGCTACAGTATTTGTAGCTGCTGACTTTTTTTATTTATTTTTTTGTCGGGGGACTCCTCTTTAAAATGGTTTTATAGTGAAAATTTTTACTTTTACCTACAGGTAAGCCTATAATAAGGCTTACCTGTAGGTAAAAAAAATCTGTATGGTTTAGGAGATATTCCCCCTGCAATGAGCCGTTGACTGCAGCGGCGCATGCGCACGGGGGATTCTCGGCTGAAAACCCGCCGGACCTTGCCGGAAAGAAGTCTCTCGCACGCATGCGCGGGAGTGACGACATCGCGGCTCCAGACACTCATAGCACTGGAGCCGCGATACCCGGAAGACAAGCCGAGGCAACATGTCGGCTACCTCGGCGTGGACCAGGTGAGATACCAACGCCTCGTTCTAAGGTAACTATTTCATAATGAGCTAGTATGCGGTGCAGCAGCTAGCTCATTATGCCTTTTGCCTTAAAAGTGTAGAAAAAAAGTGTTAGCGGGTTTACTACTGCTTTAAAGCCTCAAGGTTCTGTGCTGCAGCACACCCACCCACCAACCCATTTTTCTTACCTGAGCCCAATCTGATCCAGTGATGTGCACGAGCCCAGTGGCTCCAGCTGCTGTCACTCTCCTTATTGGACAGATTAATAATAGCAGCAGGAGCCATTGGCTCCCGCTGCTGTCAATCAAATCCAGTGTGAATAGAAAGTGACAAGTGATGGCGCCAAAAATTGTGAATGGAAGGAAATGAGTGAAACTGCTCCTTTTTTTTAAAGAGGGAAATCAAATCCAGTGACACAGGAGCGGGGGGACAGGGCCAAGTCCCGCTCTCTATGTCAATGGACGCAGCTGGAGGATTCAGGGGTGAGCCTGCATGGGTGCCTCCATGGAAATCGTCTCTCCTTGGGGTCACCCGTTAAAGTGCAGGAGTGCCGGCGGGGCACCCCAGAAGAGAAGGATTGGGGCTGCTTTGTGCAAAACCCTTGTACAGAGCAGGTAAGTATAACGTGTTTGCAATTAAAAAAAAAAAAACCTTGAGGCTGGGTTCACACTATTGCGAATTGGATACGAGTTTCTTCCGTATCCAATTCGCATGTCGGGAGATTGTGACAGGCTCTTAGTGAAGCCGGTTCACACAGCTCTGGGATGGCTGCAGAGCAAACTGCACTGTACATCTTCTGGTCTGGTTCAGGTCTGAATTCAGCCGAAATCGGACCTGAAACAGTGAACAGGGACACACCGGTTCCCTGCTGTGAGCCGTTCCGCACAGATATGTGAACTCAGCCTTACAAACACTTCAAGGACCCAGCCTTTTTCTGACACTTGTTTACAAAATCTTTATTTTTTACTAGAACCACCAATTGTATATTTTTTCTTAGCAGAGACCCTAGAGCATAAAATGGCGGCCATTGCAATTTTTTTATGTCGCATGGTTAATGCGTAGCAGTTTTCAAACTAATAATTTGGGAAAAAATACATTTAAATGAATTAAAATAATAAATACAGTCATGGACACAAATATTGGGACCCCTGCATTCCTGTCAGATAATGCATCACTTCACCCAGAAAATTGTTGCAAATACAAAAGTTTAGGCATTCTCACGTTTTTCTTTTGTTTGTATTGGTATTATGTAAAAAAGTGGTGAAACAAAAAGACAAATCTGACACGTTCACTGCAAAACTCCAAATATGTACTGGACAAAATTATTGGCACCCTCAATTTAGTATTTAATTTATTTGTTTTACACTGTTTCTTTAAAAAAAAAAAATGTTTATTATTTGGTACACCGTGCCAGATGTTTTTGTGCACTGATTGGACACAGCCATCACATGATCTAGAGAGCTCATATCCTGATCTGTGATGTGCTGTGTCTGAAGGACACAGCCATCATGGGATCCCGCCACTGCACAGCCACACGTTCTAACAGGACGAACATTCCTTGTCCCACCCGGCCACTGTACATAAACTGTTAAATAAAATAAAAGCCCAAATGAAAAAATAAACCTTTTATATCAATTATAAATAACTTTGCGATGCTTTGTATGAGAGTAAATTTTTTGGTGTCATTTTAAACTGGACACATTTTAAAATAAAATGTATGCTTTTATTCTATAGTAGCACCTTCTTTTATTTATTTTCAAATTTTATTATTTTTTTTTTTTTTAAATGAGCATTGGTCAGAAAAGAAAAGGAGCATTTGAAAAAAAAAAATTGTTGCATGTTTTTGTCTATGGATTGCATTTTTTATTTTTTATTTTTTTTTATTATTATTTATTTTTTCTTGTTGGTCCTTAGAGTGGAGTTCTACCCAAAAGTGGAACTCCAGCTTTAAGGAGTCCTAACCCCCTGACATGCCACATTTGGCTTGTAATTTTTTTTGGGTGGGGAGAGGGTTCTTTAGTTTTGACAGGTACCCAGCTCCCACTTCCGCCAGCGCCGACTAGGCAACTCCTCCTCTCCTCTCTCTCCCTGCAATCTTCTGGTCACAGAAGATTGCTCGGCCATTCAGAACTGCGTGCATGCGCTCTGCGCAACCGGCTGTGGAGCTGCAAACTGTCACAGCCAGATGCCCAGAGTAGTGATGCCAGCGCAGAGGAGAGGAGGGGGAGAGGAACGAGGCTTGGGGCGGCAGCATCGCTGGACCGCGAGACAGGCGAGGTGTGTTTATCAAAAGTTAGCAGCTACACTTTTTGTAGCTACTGTCTTTTAATAAACTGAAAAACAAGTGGAGCTCCGCTTTTAAGATGTTACTTTGTTATCTTAAGTAATTACAATGTTGTTGCTGAAAAAAACGGTCCAGCTACCACTTTATAATTAGTTACAGCAACAGTTTTTTTTCTACTTATTTGAATAAAAGTTTTACATAAATGAATAAAAAGCTGATCATTGTAACCACCCCTATCACTGTTAAATGGTTTGTCTCAACCCTCTAACTGCTACTTTTGTCTGGATAGCTTGGTCTTTTAAATTTAAGTTGAAAAAAAAAATAGACTAAAGCCTCGTACACACGATCGGATTGTTGGCCAACAGAGCGTGTGCTAGGAACTTGTCTTGCATACTAACGGAACACAATTGTCGGCCGAAGATGCAGGCTTTTCCGTGTACTATATGTGGACAGACAGCTCCAGAAATGTAATTCCCTGTTCATACGATTGACTCATTCCATGCAATGGGAGATTTGTTTTTGCAAAGATATTTTTCTAATATGCCTCATGTCTAAAGATATGCAGATGTTGTTCTTTTTCCATTTACAATGCTGTGATTGATATTCAGTATGTCTGTAATACAGTTTGGTAAACTATTTGCAGTCTATATAGTTCATGTGGAGGGGATTGTTTCATCTCGTAGGAAAATGAAGTCTTGGTAAAAACAGGCAGTGGCTATAGACACACATCTGTCACCATCGCATCTGATGCTGTCCCTGGTGCTGGTGACAGGGGGAGGGGCTGCAGTAGGACTGCAACATGACACAGGCTAATTATGTAGTCTGCATTCATTGTAATGCTCACCGGACATATATATGAGATGTGACAACTGTTTTTATTTTTTTATTGCTAAGTGCAGTTTTTATGCCCAAATCACTGGAGAATGGTCCTGTATGCAGAAACTTCCATTTTAACTCTGTGTTTGCTGCAGGAAAAACAATAATAATCCTTGGCTGATCAGTGACATAAATTTGCAAGGAACTTAACTAATGTTATTTTGCAGTCCTTCCTGCTGTCATCTGTGTTAAATCGTACCCATTCATTGCACTCACTAGTTCCTGAAGCCACTTTCCAAAGGCGGAGCGTAAGGCCCCTTTCACACGGGCTTTCCGATCAGGTCCGTCTCAGTTTTTCAGGCATACCTGATCGGAGCCTCCATTCAGCCCTATGGAGTGGCAGATTTCAGCGACATGTCCGCTGACACTTGCTATCCGATCTGATCTTGTTCGTAAAATCCAGATGGATAGAGACCCCTTTTTTTTTTTTATATCCATCTGGAGGATCGGATGAGAACGGACGGGCGGTCTGTTTTCCGAAGATCTCCCCATAGAGGACAGCGGGGCTCTGACAGGTCCATCTCAGCACAGTGAGCGAAGACGGACCTGTCATCCACCTGCTCAGAGGGGATCAGTGGATCAATCCCCCAATGAGCAAGGCAGAGTCTGACGGGCGGATCGCCTATGTGAACGAGCCCTTAGGGCTCTTTCACACGGACGTGTCTGTAGCCTGCTCAGCAGGGGGTTGCTCCGTTGATCTCCGCTAAGCAGGAAGATGACAGGTCTGTATCTGCACACTGTGCAGGGATGGACCTGTCAGAGCGCTGCTCTCCCCTATGGGGGATTGGATGATGACGGACCGTATAGTCCGTCGTCCCCCGATCCGATCCGCAGACGGATGGAAAAATAGGGTTTTCCTCCGTCACACTTTTTCGGATCGGAGCGGGTTGGATGTCAGCGGACATGTCACCTGCTGACATCCGACTCTCCATAGAGGTCTATGGAGTGTTCATTCAGGTCCGCCTAAAAAACTGACAGGCGGACCTGAACGGACCACCTGTGTGAAAGGGGCCTAATGGTCTTTCTACTGTAGGAGAAATATCAGTCTCAGGGGTTGATTTACTAAAGGCAAATATACTGTGCCCTGCAAGTGCAGTTGCTCCAGAGCTTAGTAAACGAGGTAAAGCTTCACTTTGCAAAGAATACCCAGTCACATGCAAGGAAAATAAAAAACAGCATTTTTGCTTTACATGATTGCATGATAGAAATCAGCAGAGCTACCCCTCATAGCTGGAACAAATGCACTTGAAGTGATCTTGCAATGCACAGTATAATTGCCTTTAGTATCCCAACCTCCCTGTGTTGTATCAGTAAAGAAACTACTGGGAACAGCAGCGAGTCAATGACATGAGCAGCAACTCTCATTTCTAGGGTACAGCACACCCCATAAAAGAAAAGCATGTTTGAATTGGTTTTACCTGTTTTAGAACATCATAGCATATATAGTGTATATGTCACATTGTTTTTTTCTTATCAAATGTGTTTATTGAATTTTAACAATTAGCATACATAAGTACATATGGTGGCGGCAAAAGAAAAGATCACATATGTGGTAATAATGAGTTGTAGTTCCAACATAAACCAAAAGTAGTCCAACTAAAACAATTTTAGCATGGATCTAACTACTCAAAAGATTACGTTATACATTGTATAAGAAAGGATTAAGCCATCTTAGACCAGCTTAAGATAAGATGACCTCAGATAAAATAAAGGTCTTAATTTATTATCTAGAGTATATTTTTTAAATAAATAAAAATAATAATTTATTATAGAATCTAAAATCTTATACTACATATTAGAGCTGCACGATTCTGGCTAAAATGAGAATCACAATTTTTTTGCTTGGAAGATAGATCACAATTCTCTCACTATTCTCGCAGCGTAACATCTTTCACATAAAACAAAAAAAATTGGGCTAACTTTACTGTTTCGTTTTTTTTTTTTCTTTATTCTTGACCGCTGGGCAAATACAGTGTGACATAAAATATTGCAGCAATTGCCATTTTATTCCCTAGGGTCTCTGCTAAAATATATATAATGTTTGGGGGTTCCAAGTAATTTTCTAGCAAAAAAACATTGATTTTAACTTAAACAAGTGTCAGAAAAAGATTTAGAGCCCTTTCACACTGTGCCGCCCAGGCGTCAGTGGTAAATCGGCGCTATTTTTAGCGCCGTTTTACCGCCATTTTAGCGGTGCTATTCAGCCGCTAGCGGGGGGGACTTTAGCTTTATGGGCTATAACTTTTGCGCAAACCAATCAATATACGCTTATTGCATTTTTTTTTTTTTACCAAAAATATGTAGAAGAATACATATGGGCCTAAACAGAGGAAGAAATATGTTTGTTTTGTTTTTTAAATTAGGTTATTTATTATAGCAAAAAGTAAAAAATATTGTTTGTTTTTTTTTTTTTTTTTCAAAATTATCAGTCTTTTTTTTGTTTATAGTGCAAAAAATAAAAACCGCAGAGGTGATCAAATACCACCAAAAGAAAGCTCTATTTGTGGGGGAAAAATGATGAAAATGTCATATGGGTACAGTGTTGTATGACCGTGCATTTGTCATTCAAAGCGTGAAAGCTGAAAATTGGCCTGGGCAGGAAGGGGGAGAAAATGCCCTATATTGAAGTGGTTAAAGGCTAAGTTCACCTTCCTGCAAAAAAATGAAATAAATGTACTCATTTTTTGGAGGAAAGAAATGTGCATTTATTATTTCTTGTGCAGGAGCCTGTAAAGCATTGTAATGTCCGGCTCCTGCAGACATGTCTTTCTGCCCAAACCTCCCTAACTGCGTTCTGTCAGAAAGCTGGAGGACATGTCAGTGGTCTATGAGGGTGCTTATCAGTGCCCTTGCAGTCTGTTGAGAACTACAAGCCATCTGCCACAGTGAAAGATGGGAATTGTAGTTTTCTCATTCGCAGAATCCTGAACCCACACATCTGTGCTTTTTTGTGGCAAGGGGTGCAGTGAGAAGGTCCCATCCAGCTGTCACTGGTAGTAGGAGGATCAGGGGTGCGGGGAGAGGTGTTGGCGCATGTTACACCTGAAATATGGGTGTAACGTATTATAACATGCGCTAAAAGGTGATCATATCCTTTAAGGGCCTGTTCACGCTATGTGCAGTGACTAGCATTTTCTGCATCGGATCAGCACTAGTCACCACAAGGACACATGGAAAATAATTGTTTTCTATGTGCCCTGATCACCCTGCAGCAAAGCCCCTGGATGCCAAGCTTACTGTATTGATTTTTACTCAAAGGACCTGAACTCACCTGAAGGCTGCAAGTACTGTCTTATTCTATGTCGTCTTTCTATTTCTTGGTATTTTGACATTTCAATAAAGTTGAAAGAGAAAAAAAAATACCCAGTGCAAGCATTTAAACGTACATCGCACCACCCCTTACTGGACCTCACACTGACAACTGCCACACAGTCAGGTTCGGTTCACACTGGGGCGGCTTCAAAGTTGCCCGACTCTGAAGCGGCCCGTACAGCGCGGCTTGCAAATGATTTTTGTAATAGAAGTCAATGTAAGCCACTCCAAAGTTGCCCCAAAGTAGTGCAGGAACTTTTTTCTTGAGTCGCTCCAATTAGAATGGTTCCATTGCACTGAATGGAAAGCGACTTGTCAGGCGAGTAACTTACAAGTGTGCATTTGTCTGTATCTCAGATTGTGCATGCATGCTGTGCTGCCACCTTTTATGTTTACTATTATGAATTGTCTTACTACTTGCTTTAGGTCTCTTTCACATGGATGCAAACTCTACCTCCCTCTGAAAATTGATCCGCAGTTGACAGTTTACAGTCATTCAGGAGGCATCACTGCTGCCTCATGTACACCTTATTTTTTTTTATTTATTTTTTTTAATCCCTGGAGAATTTTTTTTACCCCAATGGAGATTTTACATCAAAATACCAAGTGTGGCTATGGCGTTGGTTTTGTGGTCTCATTGACTTCTAGGGGGCAGTTTGACAGGTACCACTGTTTGTCAAACTCGACATGCTGAGTTAAAATTTCAGTATTGTGAATTGCATCGCATCGATGTAAACTCACCCATTCCAGTCAAATATAAATTTGAAGATGGGCATAGAAAAAATGCAGATAAAACGTGTGAAGTATTATCCAGGATATACTGTGTAATCTATTATAAGAATGAAGGAAATATGTCCATCCAGTTGAAATTTATTTTCAGCACTGAGCTGAGAATTCTCCCACACAAATGTATTGTCTACTGTACAGAATTTCTGTGTATGTAAATTAGAATTTGATTTCAGTAAAATCCTCAAAAAGAAATGTGCGCAGAGTCATAATCCAATCTAATGCACATGTGTGAAATGGGTCTGAATTAATATTCTACTCACTTGTAACATTTTGAGTAGAAACAAAATATTATTTTGCAAGGAAACAAAGCAACAGTATCTACTTTCGCACAGAATGGTCATCCCAAAAGCTGGTCACACTCCAGCAGATCCAGCTACTTGATATATCTGTCAGTCATGTGGATTCTTACCATGATGGACAATGTTGTTTTATAATTACATCTACTCTGCTGTGTGTTTACTATCCATTCAGAGGTTGTACCACCTTCCCAAATTACAGCTAGCCTATGTACAGATTGTATAATATAAATAGTGTAAGGTCTTTCAATGGTTGTATTTTGTCCTAATAATTCACCATTATTTAATGTGCACCTGTGCTCAGACTATGGACAATAAAGAGACCCTGTCACAAGATGGTCCATTTCAACAAAAATCTTCTACAGTATATTGTAATATGATCAGCCCTCAAAAATTACACTCGCCTGCTCTCATTTTGCGAGTGGGTTTTGAAGGCTGGTGAGCTATAGCTGCCTGGAAGTGGGGGGGGGGGGGCGAGCACCGCCGGTAGCCTGGGGTGAATGGGAGTCCTCCCAGCGATCGTGGAGGGGAAGAGAGAGAGAGCCACCCGGATGATCAGAGCGCAAGGCAGGGACAGCGATAACCGCTTTAATTTCAATAGCTGTGTTACCCGCCGCTCACTGTCAGATACAGCCCCTCCTCTTGGTCAGGGACAGGGTATTTGTCAATCAAAGTTCCCTGGCCAGGGGGCGGGGCTGTATATGACATTGAGCGGCGGGAACACAGCAATTGAAATGAAAGCTGTTATCGCTGTGTTCCCTGCGTTGCGCTCTGATCATCCGGGCAGCTCTCCTGTTTCTCTCCTCCCCCGCACAGGTAGGCTGCATTGGTGGGAAAGGATAAAGTTGTTGTTGTTGTTAATATTTATTTTTTATAACTTAATTCTGCATAAAACGTTTAAGTGTCATTTCATGAGATAATTTATGAAGGTGTGTTATGGGGTGGAGCAGGGTTAGGTGGGGCAACTGGTGGCGAGTAACCCTTTAGGCCTGGCTAGTAGCTCAGGACTTTAAATTTTGAGCCCTGAATATGATTATATGTGCATTTACCTTAACTAAAGTATGGTGCTTAAATCTGAACAGACCTGAGACTGTTGCTGGACACCACTATCTTGGATGTGACATCAGCAACCCCAGCAGACTTAGGGCTGTCATTCAATTGACACTTTATAGCAGGCATGTCCAAAGTCCGGCCCGCGGGCCAATCGCGGTCCGGTTTTGAACGGCCCGCCTGGTTATCTAAACCAGCCTCTCACAACTAGTGTGCTGCGGGATCAGGACTGTCAGATGAGCGATCCCCTGCCGAACATCGGCACTGTGTGAGAAGCTCCGTCAGCCTCAAAAGTGAAAGTAAAGTGCAGGGGAGTGTGCTGTGCTCTCTGCTTCCCCCTAGAGTGCAGTACCCGGCTGAATGAGGAAGCTGGAAAGGTACAGTACTATGCTAGAAGCTAGATTTGTTTTAAAAGGGCTTTATTCATGTGTCTGTCTGTGCATGTGTGTTTGTATGTATGTCTGTCTGTATGTATGTGTGTCCATGTGTCTGTATGTGTGTCCATGTGTCTGTATGTGTGTCCATGTGCATGTGTCTGTATGTGTGTCCATGTGTCTGTATGTATGTGTATGCATGTGTCTGTATGTGTGTCCATGTACATGTGTATGCATGTGTCTGTATGTGTATGCATGTGTCTGTATGTGTGTCCATGTACATGTGTCTGTATGTGTGTCCATGTACATGTGTCTGTATGTGTGTGTCCATGTACATGTGTCTGTATGTGTGTCCATGTACATGTGTCTGTACATGTGTCTGTATGTGTGTCCATGTACATGTGTCTGTATGTGTGTCCATGTACATGTGTCCATGTACATGTGTCTGTATGTGTGTCCATGTACATGTGTCTGTATGCATGTGTCTGTATGTGTGTCCATGTACATGTGTCTGTGTGTGTGTGTGTGTGTGTGTGTGTGTGTGTGTGTGTATGTTACTTTTAATCCAGACCCCCCCCCCCCCCCCCCCCCATTCCTGTACCATCAGAACTGCATTTGTAGGTCTTGTTTGTGATATCAGCCAGGACTGCTGCTCCTCTGAAAAGCAATCCATGCACAGATTGCTTTTCAGAGGCATTTGACAGGCGGTAAAGAGGCATTATTTTGCCTCCTCACCACCTGTTTTAAGCCTATAAAATCCAGCATCACTCTATGCCGCAACTGTGCAATGCACACAGTTTCGGGTAGTTGCAGTGCAGCCCCATTCACCCTGGGTGTACCTCCAGCTGCAGCCACAGCATGTTTATACCCCCAGCTGCTCCCTCTGCAGCTAAAGGGGGAGAAGTTGGGGGTGGTAAAAACAGCTTAACCATGTGGTTTTACTGCCCCTCCAACCTGACATGTGAACAAGCTCTTGGTTCACATCTGTGTGGCTGCGTGCTGCGTGTAGATCAGCCCATTCATTTCAATGGGCTTCCCTACCCACAAAACTGCAGGGAAAGAAGTCCCCAACCTTTTTTTTTTTTAATTGCACTGCACCAAAAGCACCCCACGTTTTCCAATGTGTGGGGTACCATTTATAATTAACGGTACCCCTAAAGAGCAGAGCATTCGTCTGTGTGTCAGGAGCAAGTGCGACAAAGGCAAGAGAATTCTTGTTGGGCAATGTATTAGCGCTCGAACAAACACACTTAGACCAAATTTTATTGGTTTAAAAAATGTCAGGCAAAATGGTCGGCCCTCACGCATGTTCACTTCATCAAATCTGGCCCTCTTTGAAAAAAGTTTGGACACCCCTGCTTTATAGTATCCCTCCTCTCCCCCCCCCCCCCCCCCCCCGTTGCTTCAATCCTGGCTGCTAAATAAAAGGTTTTGTAGAGAGGTACAGGAAGAGGAGGGGCAGCCTAGACAGTACAGACATTAACTAGACGCTCTCATAAGAGGAGAGGGCTATAACATGCAAGGAGTGAGGGGGTTGTGCTTGGGAATTGACTCTCTAGAAGTACATTGCAAGTCAATAAAATGTGTTTAAGGAAACAATAAAGCTGAAAGTAAGGATTTTAAATCCTTGGTTTTCTGTGAATTTTATTTCATTTTTAAAACTGTAAGGTCACCTGTAGCAGGATTTCCCCCTATATCCTTTGAATAGTAGCACTCCTCCTGTTTTAAATGCTGCACCTTTCATTACACATGTAGCACAGCGGTGCAGTTAGAATGGCTTGCTGCATCTGCTACTGTGTTCATCTGAAAAAGCTGGAAAATTTGACATTTTCGACAAAAACATTACTTTCAGAAGTCTTGATACAGTAGTATGGTCGCTCCTTTCCCATTCAGCAGGAATTAGTCATATTTTTTTTTTTTTGGTTGACATCTCACTATGCTGCGACAGTGGCTTGTCAGCTAGTAGAAAAGACAATTCCAGCCAAGCAGGAAAGGAAGAATAATTTCAATGTATCTAGGTAGACTTACTACACAGGCACTGTGAAAGGAGAGATGTTACAATAAAGCACTTAAAACAAACTCTGTGTGCAGGTAGTCTTAGATAAGATAGCAAGGGTCCTTTTAAAGAAAAACTCATCAAAATTGTTAAACTTTTATGTAAATCCCCCAGGGATGCATATAGCACTTGGTCATCTTCTGTTTGGTGACCCAGTTGAGATTAAAAGCAGCTCTTCATTTCGGTTAATGATTGCTGTAGTTCCACCCCAGTCTGAAGTCCAATTTATGGGTGTTCCTGTGGAGAGCTTACACTATTATGAATGATAAAGCAGTGCTGCCAGGGCTGTGTGATAGAACTGCTGGCTGCTACTATATATACAGGGCATTGGCAGCTCTATCAAACAGCCTGCTTGTTTATTCATAATAGTAAAAGTTTGTTCAGTGCCTGAATATGTGTTTACTGTGTTCGGATACAAGCTCTTCAATGTCATATTATGGAAAAAACATTTACAGTAATAACAATCTGTATTTGATGTTTATGCTTATTTGTGCAAATTTACATTCTGTCTATAATAGAACATAATTTCCCCACAAGCCTTCTTGAGCAGCAAATGAAAATAATGGACGTTTTGGGGCAAGTTTCATTTTTAGAAGTAACCAAAAAGAATTGTTATGTTTTGGGTGGAGTAGACCTAGACTAGTCCTATGGATGGGGACAGCTCTCCCTGCTGTGTTCTCTGTTCTTTCTGTTCCCTAATTTGGGGCACTTCACAAATTTACAACGTGCCACCTTGTGAAATTCATTAATTGCGGCTTTTGTTCATGGTTATAAATAGAGTCAGTGCCAATTACCTTCCTTAGAGAACTATTAGCAGGAATCCTCCACATATTCCTTGTAAATGAGTGCTTAAATAAGTAGGCAACATCACAGACACCTTTCTGCTTCAAGTAGAGGGCCATCAATAATTCAACAAGAGGTTAACAACTGAGAATCATACACAATGGAAGTCTTAGGCAGGCCATACATGGTCGAATTTCGAACAAATTTTCTTTTCAAAATCAGAAATTTTGTGTGTTTTGTGATCCAATGGTGCCACCATTTATTTTCGAAATTCGACCAACCAAGCCTTCAATTTCACCTTATGTTGCTACAGAAAATAATTTTTGTGTCTGGGAATCTCCTTTTTCTTTCCGGGAATTTTCTTTTCTTGCACTCATGTGCATTCCTTTTTCAATTATATTTCTCACACGATTCTCCCATCATTGGTTAGAAAATTGTTTGTTTTTCCAACATGTGAGATCAGTCAAATTTGAAATCCACACAAAAATCAGCCTTTGCTGTGTCCCACTAATGGTACGAAATTCGAAAGAAAATTTGTTCAGAATTCAAACCATGTATGGCCTGCTTGAATCCAAGTGTCAATACACCTTACAGTCTCTGTGCATGTTGTTTCTGGTTACTGTTAGTTGGTGCAGACACATGTAATAATATCTCTACCTTTTTTAAGGGCATCCTAACCTTGTAGCACATGCTTTGCACATAATGTGCCTGAGCACTATTCATTTAACTGATAGATTGAAGTTCAAAAGAAAAGCACATGCACTTTGTCTGACATTGGGCTGCAGATACACAACTAATAGGGCAGCACTTATGTTTATGGAGCACTGCCCTGATGTCCAGAGATATTGTAAGGGCCTCAAAAAAATCAGGATGGGCTAGCATTTCACCCCAGAGGTCGATAGTGAATGGTAGAGGATGTAAGACACTGAGCAGCAGTCACTTTAACAAATAGAGTCCACCTGTATGTAATTTCATCTCAGTATAAATACAGCTGTTCTGTGAAGCCCAAGAGGGTTGTTAGAGAATCTTAGTGAACAAACAGCATCATGAAGGCCAAGGAACACACTAGACAGGTCAGGGATAAAGTTGTGAAGAAGTTTAAAGCAGGGTCAGGTTATAAAAAAAAAAAAAGCTTTGGAGATCTCACTGAGCACTGTTCAATTCATCACCCGAAAATGGAAAGAGTATGGCACAACTGCAAACCTACCAAGATGTGGCCGTCCACCTAAACTGACAGGCCGGGTAAGGAGAGCATTCATCAGAGAAGCAGCCAAGAGGCCCATGGTAACTCTGGAGGAGTTGCAGAGATCCACAGCTCAGGTGGGAGAATCTGTCCACAGGACAACTATTAATCGTGCACTCCACAAATCTGGCCTTTATGGAAGAGTGGCAAGAAGAAAGCCATTGTTAAAAAGAAAGCCATAAGAAGTCCCATTTGGAGTTTGCGAGAAGCTATGTGGGGGACACAGCAAACATGTGGAAGAAGGTGATCTGGTCAGATGAGAGAAATTTTACTTTTTGGCCTAAAAGTAAAATATGAGTGGCGGAAAACGAACACTGCACATCAGCCTGAACACACCATTACCACCGTGAAACATGTTGGTGGCAGCATCATGTTGTGGGGAGCTTTTCTTCAGCAGGGACATGGAAGCTGGTCGGAGTTGACGGGAAGATGGATGAAGACAAATATAGGGAAATCTTAGAAGAAAACCTGTTCGAGTCTGCAAAAGACTTGAGACTGGGGCGGTGGTTCAACTTCCAGCAGGACAACGACCCTAAACATACAGCCAAAGCTACAATGGAATGGTTTAGAACAAAGCATATTCATGTGTTAGAATGGCCCAGTCAAAGTCCAGACCTAAATCCAATTCAAAATCTGTGGCAAGACTCGAAAATTGCTGTTCACAGATGCTCTTCATTCAATCTGACAGAGCTTCAGCTATTTTGCAAAGAAGAATGGGCAAAAATTTTACTCTAGATGTGCAAAGCTGGTAGGGACATCCCCAAAAAGACTTTAATTTCAGCAAAAGGTGGTTCTACAAAGTATTGACTCAGGGGGGGCTAAATAGAAATGCACGCCACACTTTTCACATATTTATTTGTAAAAAATGTCTTCATTCAATCTGACAGAGCTTCAGCTATTTTGCAAAGAAGAATGGGCAAAAATTTTACTCTAGATGTGCAAAGCTGGTAGGGACATCCCCAAAAAGACTTTAATTTCAGCAAAAGGTGGTTCTACAAAGTATTGACTCAGGGGGGGCTAAATAGAAATGCACGCCACACTTTTCACATATTTATTTGTAAAAAATGTTGAAAACCATTTATCATTTTCCTTCCACTTCACAATTATGTGCCAGCAAAGTTTCTCCATTTCCAGGCAGGACAGCCCCAGACCTAAACCCAGGCCTGGTTTCCAGAACACATGTAGACCCTTTCTAGGCAGCAGGCCTAGTGGGACAGCAGTAACTGATAGAACCTCTCCTAAGGCTGGGAAAAAGACCTCCGCAAAGGTTAACCAAAATATTTATACCCTGGTAACAAACCCATTAGCATGATACACATTATACAATTTTTGTTGTTCAGTTTTCTTCAGATTTACCTTCAACTGTGTACTGCAAAGGCCTGCCTGATTGCATACAATTTGAAAGTGTTTAAGTGTGACCTCATATTGTATGTTTTTGGTTAATCTAAAGGAAAGCTGTACAAGAAAAATTGTATACTATATAAATATTTACACTCCAGCCCTATGGCCTCTCCACTCTCTATTATCAGAAACAGTCCTTGATAGCAGACAGGAGCTAACAATTATCGAGCGGATCCGCCTGCTCAGTGGGAGATCTGTCCTCTGATCCCTGCTGAGCAGGCAGATGACAGGTCCGTGTCCACTACGCTATTCAGAGCGGACATGGGCACAGCCTGCTGTTCTCTATGGGGCAGTCAGATGGAAATGGACCACCTGTTTGCTTCCCTCCGACTGTCATCTGGTCCACTAGACCAGGGATATGCAATTAGCGGACCTCCAGCTGTTTCAAAACTACAAGTCCCATCATGCCTCAGCTTCAAGGTTTCATGCTTGTGGCTGTCAGAGACTTGATATGCCTCATGGAACTTGTGGTTCTGCAACAGCTGGAGGTCCGTTAATTTCATATCCCTGCACTAGACGGATGGTGACTGGATCCCCATCCATCTGTTTTTGGCGGCTCGGGTGCAGGCGGTAGTAAACAGACATATCTTGTTTACATCCGCCTCCCCATAGAGAACAATGGTGGCCAGATCAGTCCATCAGTGTGAAAGGGGCCTTAAATAGGAGTTAGGGAAACTAAAAGAAAACAGCACTATTTATCCGCCAAGCACTAGTTGGATACAGTCATGCAGTGCTAAGTTTGATGGACACTACTGCTTAAGGCAGGATGACTACACTTAAAAGAGAAGCATGGGATTCACTTGTTTGTGTGAATCATACTTACCTAGCTGAATGCAGCATCTTTCCGATGCTGCATCTGACCCGCTGGCTCTAACACTGAGAACCAAGCGATCAAACACCGCTGATTGATCGGTTCTCAGAGCTCCATGAGCAGAGAGCTGGTGATTGTCAGTCAGCAGCTCTCTGCTCCCCCCCCCACCCTGCATTTACTGGAGCCCTGGGCTGTGGAGAAGGTGCTAGCAGCTGGCTCAGGCTCTCAGTGGCTAGCTGAGAGGCTAAACCGGGTGCTGGTCCAGGCATGTGGGCGGATCTCGACCATGTGGTTGCGATCCTTACTGAGCCTGGACCAGTTCTGTGACAGTGGGCTTCAGCCTGCTGTCTGCTGAAAATGGGTCATAGGAGGGCAGAACAATCTGCACTCCTGTGATCCACAGGAGAAGTATAGCCAAATGAGCTTTGGCTGTACTTCCCCTTTAAAGGCAAGCGCAAAGCCAGATTTTACAGTTAGACACAAGCAAGAGATAACTGTGGAACCATCCTGTGTTTACTCACCGGGTCTTATAGGGCATTTCTAGAAACAGAAACCACCTGCATATTTTAATTACATAAAAGATTAAATTATCAATATCACATTTATTATGTAACTAGAGCACACTGTACTTCTATAAAACCCTTATTTCAATATGCATATTACCCGTGTATTCCAGTCCTTGTATCCAGTCATGTATATTGTAAATGGCAGAAATAAAATGTTTAATGCTAATATGCAATGTGTCATTTACTCCATCAGTGTTCTATGGCAATGAATGGAGAGTGCTTTATTTGCCACAAACAACACCGGATTCAAGAAGCAGCTGAATGCTTTCAAGGTCGTCCTCTGTCATTATGTAAACAATTCTTAAAATGTTTACGCTGAACTGTGCGGTTTATTGATGCACAATGGAAAATTATGCGCTCCTACAAATGAGTTTTCTGTACTATGTATTCCACGAAAAATTGAACTATGTAATAAACCACCTCCTACCCTAGTTATTGTTTCATATTTAAATGTTTTTTTTTTAACAGAGAAGGAATTGTTAAAAGTTTTATCCATAGGACTGAAAATGTTTTTATGAGGTCATATAGTTGTTTCTGCAAACATTTACTTATTACAAACAAATTGGGATAGAGAATAATGCTGAAAAATAATTTAGAAGGGTGTTATTTACTTTCATGCTTACTTTTCTTGATTTTCTTGTTTTTTACCAGAATAGGGTAACAAAGGACATTGATTCTGAATGTTACAAGTAAGATTAAGTTAGGCTATTTATGTCTTGTACACACGGTCGGATATTTTCCGATAGAAAAAGTCAGATCGGATTATGTTGTCGGAAAATCTGATCGTGTGTAGGCTCTAGCGGGCTTTTTCAGTTGGAATGTCCGACCATAAGTAAGCTATTGATAAATGGTTAACCCATTAATGACAGCTGAAAATATTGCTTATACAGTGATCATCACTATATAAGCATTAACAGTGGGAAAAAAAAATCCCTGATCACCTCCCAGAGTAGTACAGTGTCACTACAGTAACACTGAGCTACTCTGATGACAGGATGTAAGAAAAAAAAAATGGACAAACTAACAAATGGCTGGTAAGTTGAGCTGGGAATTTTTCTTAATTTTTGTTTGACATGCGTCGCCCTTCCATGTGCTCCTTATTGTTAAGACCAGTTATAGGTTGGGGCAGTTGCCGTTTGTACTATTGGGGGTGCGCTGGACATCTTTGCTGCCATTGTGCTATTTGCTGGGTGTCCAGTGCACCCCTGTGCCTTTAAGAAGGAGTGGGCTCCCTCCAGGCATCTATCCATTATTATTTATGTGCTCCTACTATGGAGGCTTTCAAAATTTATAGAGTTAGGATTTCAGATAATACTGGGGTGCTTTGTCACAGCCTCTGCAGCTTACGCATGTATTTGCAAATGTGTGTAAACTAAACACTTTGTTTTTAACCTGAAACTGTCAGACAGGATAATTTGGTTGGTTGCAGACTGGCTGGTAAGTTAAGCTGGGGATTTTTCTTTGCTTTTGTTTGACAGTGGAGATTCCTCCATCGACTCTACTTTGTGTAAATGGGGGAATCATGTGATTACTGTGTATGGCTAGCTTTTTTCTTCTAAATTCCAGCTCCCCTATGCACCAGCATAGCTCCCAACTCTCTCTGATTTCGAGGGACTGCCCCTGATTTGGAACAAAGTCCCTCTGTCCCTCTTTCCTCCTCATTTGTCCCTCATTTTGGTCTGATCTATATAATTGTATATAAAATGCATTATTTATCTTTCACAAAGTGTTCCCCAGTACTAAACTTTTTATATAATCTCTAAATTGCTGCATTTGTAAATTTTAAAAGCTAGTATAAAGGAATAGTAGTGATATAAAAAAAGCACTTGTGGGTTTAACTAATCATTTTTTCTGGTAAAATTCGATTTTAAGGGGCGTGGTAGGGGGAGTGTTCTATGCCTACATACTTTTGCTAATAGGTGTCCCTCGTTCCCATCTCAAACAGTTGGGAGATATGCACCAATATAGCATTCATGTACTTTTTTTTGCAAAAATATCAAAGCTTTCCGTAATATCTGCAGACACTTACCGTCCTCCATCCATGATTCCAAACATAGCTATTGCTTCTGTCTTACGTCTGTACAGACTTTAGCCTTTAGGTGAACTTTAAGCCTTTAAGAAAAGAGGAAAAAACATGACAAATAAAATTATGATTGATGGGATACTGACAAGTAAAAAAAAAAATCCCACCAATAACTAAAGCAGCGTTTCTCAACTCCAGTCCTCAAGGCGCCCCAACAGGTCATGTTTTCAGGCTTTCCATTATTTTTCACAGGTGATTTGATCAGTTTTTTGTATCAGATTTGATACAAAAACATATTTGGGAAGCACTCACCAATGCGTTTAAATTCAAGATGGTGCTGCCATAAGACCAACAAGCAATAGCGAACATATTACAGCGCACACATTCAAGAATGACGTTTCCTGCAGGGCTAGTTAAAAACACCTGAACATATTCAAAAAATACGGGGGTTTGGTCACACTATATGGTTATATAGTGCTAAGCCCACTTACTGCGACAAAGTACCCCGAATTAGTGGGTCCTACCCTAGTAATAGAATGAAAGATCCTGCGTTTCAACCATGGGAGCCAAACTCCTCTATGTGGGAGAACTGAAAGGATTTCTCCTATACACTGGTGGCCACTAAATAAGAGGTAATGAAGAGGGGGAGGGGTGCTCTAACCCCAAAAAACCTGGTCAGGGTTTATTACAACATACAAAAACATATTTGGGACGCACTCACCAATGCGTTTAAATTCAAGATGGTGCTGCCATAAGACCAACAAGCAATAGCGAACATATTACAGCGCACACATTCAAGAATGACGTTTCCTGCAGGGCTAGTTAAAAACACCTGAACATATTCAAAGTACCCCGAATTAGTGGGTCCTACCCTAGTAATAGAATGAAAGATCCTGCGTCTCAACCATGTGATGCCCCCTACACACGAGCGGATTTCCCGTCGGAAAAAACTTGGATGGTTTTTCCAACGGAATGCCGCTCAAGCTTGCCTTGCATACACACGGTCACACAAAAGTTCTCTCAACATTCGACCGTCAAGAACGCGGTGACGTACAACACTATGAGGAGCCGAGAAAATGAAGTCCAAGGCTTCAGAGCATGCATTGAATTGTTTCCGAGCATGTGTAGGAATTTTGCGCGTCGGAATTGATACAGACGATTGGAATTTATGATCGGAACTTTTTCCGACCGAAAAATTGAGAACTTGTGCTCAATCTTTTGCTGGCGGGAATTCTGCCAGCAAAAGTCCGATGGAGCATACACACGGTCATAATTTCAGACCAAAATCTCACATCAGATTTTTGCTGGTGGAATCGTGTATACGGGGCAGTAATTACCACAGCCGTTTCATCTGAGGGAAATCCTGAAACTGGAGTTGAGAAACACTGAACTAGAGGAGATTACAAAAAATTCAGTAAAAACTGTGGCCCAGCCACCTGTTCTTAACCACTTCAGCCCCGGACCAATTGTCAGCTTAAGGACCAGAGGTCTTTTTTCAATTTCGCACTGCACTACTTTAACTGGTAATTGTGCGGTCATGCAATTTTGTAACGAAACGAAATTTGCGTCCTTTTCTTCCCACAAATAGAGCTTTCTTTTGATGGTATTTGATTGCCTCTGTGATTTTTATTTTTTGCGATATAAACGGAAAAAGAGCGAAAATTTTGAAAAAAAAAGAGATTTTCTACTTTTTGTTATAAGAAAAATCTAATAAACTCAATTTTAGTCAAACATTTGGGCCAAAATGTATTCAGCCACATGTCTTTAGTAAAAAAAAATGCCAATAAGCGTATATTGATTGGTTTGCGCAAAAGTTATAGCGTCTACAAACTAGAGTACATTTTCTGGAATTTACACCGCTTTTAATTTATGACTGCCTATTTCATTTCTTGAGGTGCTAAAATGGCAGAGAAGTACAAAACCCCCCAAATGACCCCATTTTGGAAAGTAGACACCCCAAGCTATTTGCTGAGAGGCATGTTGAGCCCATTGAATATTTTTTTTTTTAGTCCCAAGTGATTGAATAAAGACAAAAATAAAAAATAATTTTTTTTTTTCTTCAAAAAGTTGTCACTAAATGATATATTGCTCACACATGCCATAGTTATATGTGGAATTGCACCCCAAAATACATTTTGCTGCTTCTCCTGAGTATGGGGATACCACATGTGTGGGACTTTTTGGGAGCCTAGCCGCGTACGGGGCCCCGAAACCCAAGCACCGCCTTCAGGATTTCTAAGGGTGCAAATTTTTGATTTCACTCCTCACTACCTATCACAGTTTCGAAGGCCATAAAATGCCAAAATAGCACAAAACCCCCCCAAATGACCCCATTTTGGAAAGTAGACACCCCAAGCTATTTGTTGAGAGGCATGGTGAGTATTTTACAGCTCTCATTTGTTTTTGAAAATGAAGAAAGTAAAGAAAAAAAATTTTTTTTTTTCTTTTTTCAATTTTCAAAACTTTGTGACAAAAAAGCGACATCTGCAAAATACTCACAATACCTCTCAGCAAATAGCTTGGGGTGTCTACTTTCCAAAATGGGGTCATTTTGGGGGGTTTTATGCCATCTGGGCATTCCATGGCCTCCGAAACTGTGATTGGCAGTGAGAAGTGAAATAAAAAAATTACTCCCTTAGAAAGCCTGAAGGCGGTGCTTGGTTTTTGGGGTTCCGTACGCAGCTAGGCTCCCAAAAAGTCCCACACATGTGGTATCCCCGTACTCAGGAGAAGCAACAGAATGTATTTTGGGGTGTATTTCCACATATGCCCATGACATGTTTGAGCAATATATCATTTAGTGACAACTTTTTGTAAAAAAAATATATATATTTTTTTTTTTTTTCATTATTCAATCTCTTGGGACAAAAAAAAAAAATATTTAATGGGCTCAACATTGCTCTCAGCAAATAGCTTGGGGTGTCTACTTTCCAAAATGGGGTCATTTGGGGGGGGTTTGAACTGTCCTGGCATTTTATGCACAACATTTAGAAGCCTATGTCACACGTCACCCACTCTTCTAACCACTTGAAGACAAAGCCCTTTCTGACACTTTTTGTTTACATGAAAACATATTTTTTTTTTGCAAGAAAATTACGTTGAACCCCCAAACACTATATATATTGTTAAAGCAAAGGCCCTACAGATTAAAATGGTGGGTGTTGCATTTTTTTTTTCCACACAGTATTTGCGCAGCGATTTTTCAAACGCATTTTTTGTGGAAAAAATACACTTTTTTTTATTTTAATGCACTAAAAAACACACTATATTGCTCAAATTTTTGATGAAATAAAAAATATGATCTTAGGCCGAGTACATGGATACCAAACACGACATGCTTTAAAATTGCGCACAAACACGCAGTGGCGACAAACTACATACATTTTTAAAAGCCTTTAAAAGCCTTTACATGATACCACATTAGATTCACGGAGGAGGTCTACTGCTAAAATTACTGCCCTCGATCTGACCTTCGCGGTGATACCTCACATGCATGCTGCAATTGCTGTTTACATATGACGCCAGACCAACGCTTGTGTACGCCTTTGCGCAAGAGAAGGGGGGGCAGGGGTGCTTTTTTTTTTTTTTTTTAGTTTTTTTTTTTATTTATTTAGCTTTTTTATTCTATTTTTAAACTGTTCCTTCCATTTTTTTTCTTTGTTATGATTTTTATTGTTATCTCAGGGAATGTAAATATCCCCTATGATAGCAATAGGCAGTGACAGGTACTCTTTTTTTGAAAAAATTGGGGTCTATTAGACCCTAGATCTTTCCTCTGCCCTCAAAGCATCTGACCACACCAAGATTGGTGTGATAAAATGCTTTCCCAATTTCCAATGGCGCGGTTTATATCCGGGAGGGGGGACATTCCCTCCCACTGCTTGTAAAAGCAGTCTAGAGGCTAATTACCCGCTAGAATTGCTTTTACATGAAAGCCGATCACTGGCTGAAAAGAATGATACCAAGATGATACCTAAACCTGCAGGCATCATTCTGGTATAACCATTCAAAGTCCAGCAACATACTGGACATATATTGTAATCTTTTTTTTTTTCATGCAGCCTCTTGGCTGAACGAAAAAAAAGAGATTGATTGGTGGGTATGCCCACCATTAGAATACCTCCCTTCATCCACCCACTTCTAATGATGGGCATACATGCACCATTTATATATGCCGATGCATGGGGGCATCCTCCCGCAAAAGTTATGCCGTGTACACATGGTCGGAATTTCGACCGTATGTACGTGGCATTAGGAGCCAATCGCTCCTCCTCCCCTGCTGCCCCCATGCTTCGGCACATATGCTCTTTTTTTTAACTGTGGTGGTGAAATCACCTCCTACAGCGTTGGAGTCGCGGCTTTATGTATCGTGGGAGCAAACGCTGTTGCTGTCAAGATAAATAAATCCGCGCTGCAACTGAATGGCGCACCTGAAAACAAAAAAATGCTTAACACTAAAACACAGTAAACAAAATTACATACCTGAAAAGCAAGCATGATAAAACATGATAAAACATAATAAAACATTGCAGAATAGAATGGAGTAAAAAAAGAGCAACAATAGAGAGAGAGAGAGAACAATAAAACGACAACTATTTTTGTTTTTTTTATTTTTTTGAGATTCACAGGTAAAAAAGCTCCTGACTGTTAGCGACTGAATCAAAACGCTACCACAAAAAAAATGTTAGCGATCGCAGGGATCAGGCCTGACTCTGCGAACGCTGCAGTTATGTGTGCTTAGTGTTTTGTAAGTGACAGTGATCGATCGATACTGCACTTGGGTGGGCTGGGCTGGGCTGGGCGGAGGGGGAAAACGCAGGTGCTAGCAGGTATCTGGGCTGATCCCGCTAACAATGCGTTTTTTTGGAACCCTAAACTGCTGGGACGCTAGTATAGATCTGATCAGATCAGATATTGATCTGTTCAGATACTATACCACTAAGGGAGGTGTATGCTTTGCGCGTGGGTGTTTGCGGTACTGGCACTAACCTGGGGCGACGCAGACCTTATTTGACCCTAAAACCTAATTGATATCACCCGCCGGGCGATCAGGGGGTTAAACCGTTATTGGGTAATAAATGGCGGGTGCCCTGACAGTATAAAAAACAAGCTAACTAACCAGCGTCACCCGTAACAGTAATACAAAAAAAAACTGGTTACCTAGCGACACTAATGCAGCGATCAGAAAAACGATCGCTTAGTGACACTGGCAAAAGGGGGTGAAAGGGTTAACTAGGGGCAATCAGGGGGTTAAACCTTTATTAGGTAATATATGGGGGTACCTGACGCTATATAAAAACCTGACGGGGAACCTAAATAACGAAATAACTAACTGGCTAACCAGCGTCACCAGTGACATTTTATACAGTGATCACTGGTGAAAGGGTTAACTCTAGGGGCAATCAGGGGGTTAAAACCTTTATTTAGGTTGTAATATGGGGGTACCTGACCTATAAACCTATTTATGAACCTATATAAACATGGCGGTTAACCTAAAAAAAAAACTGGTTACCTAGCGACACTAATGCAGCGATCAGAAAAACGATCGCTTAGTGACACTGGCAAAAGGGGGTGAAAGGGTTAACTAGGGGCAATCAGGGGGTTAAACCTTTATTAGGTAATATATGGGGGTACCTGACGCTATATAAAAACCTGACGGGGAACCTAAATAACGAAATAACTAACTGGCTAACCAGCGTCACCAGTGACAGTTATACGGTGATTACTGGTGAAAGGGTTAACTCTAGGGGCAATCAGGGGGTTAAAACCTTTATTTAGGTTGTAATATGGGGGTACCTGACCTATAAAACTATTTATGAACCTATATAAAACATGGCGGTTAAAATAAAAAAAAAATGGTTACCTAGCGACACAATGCAGCGATCAGAAAAAACGATCGCTTAGTGACACTGGCAAAAGGGGGTGAAGGGGTTAACTAGGGGCAATCAGGGGGTTAAACCTTTATTAGGGGGGGGTAGGGGGCTACCTAGGACCTAAAACTAACTGCCCTGACAGTTATTACAGTCACACTGACACTAAATGCAGTGATCAGTAAATAAATGATCACTGCAATTAGTGACACTGTGACTGGGGGGGGAGGGGGTGATCTGGGGGGTGATCTGGGGGTGACAGGGGGGTGGATTGTGTGCCTATGTGTACTGGTGTCAGTGTACTGTTTGTGCACTAACCTTTACATCTTCTCTGCTCGGCGTTCCGGTCACATAGACCGGCGCACCGAGCGTGACATCACTTCCGCCTTCCTGTCTATACAATAGACAGGAAGGGGAAGCTTTTCATTCGCCAGGAGCGATCGCGAGGGGGTGGCCAGAAACCACTGGCCGTCCCCTCGTCCCGGATCGCTCCTGAAGCGATGCCGACCGTCCCCGCCGGCGGAGGGGGGTCCGATCGGACCCCCCAACCGCCTGAAGAATGGCACGTACAGGTACGTGGTTCTGCCTGTACGTGCCATTCTGCCGACGTATATCTACATGGGGCGGTCGGCAAGTGGTTAACATCCCTCGAGGGCCTGGTATTGGTCTGAAAGACAATTTTTATGAGCAGATGTTTGTTATCTATATATACTTATGGACCTTCCCAGGTTCAAAATTAATAATGGGAAGAATTGAATTAGTCCCTCCACAACAGTCCCAGTTTCTCATGTGGCCTCTTGAGAAAATTGTCCATCTCTACATTATGAGCTTGTTCATACCATGTTCATTGGTGTTTTTTTGCATGCCACCACACATGTATAGAATGAACAGAGCACACAGAAAACTATTGTTTTTTTTTTTTTATGCCCTGTCCACACTATACTTGGGCAGGGGTGTACATCTAAACACAACTCAACAGATATGGAGTGAACAAGCCCTAAAGGAAAATAAAAACACTGGCACATTTTTAAAGCATAGCAATATGCTTCACAAATTGGGAAAATGTGCAGAGAAAACTCAGTGGGACACTGGAGGCTCCACACTGTGGCCTTCATTTTATAAATGGGAAAAGCATAAAAAGTGATATCCACTCTCCATTATGAATGGGCTCCCTAATATTTACACTACATGCTAGCTGTATCTCTTTAAGGCCTTCTCTAATCCTCTGTACTCTTTGGGGTTGATTTACTAACAGCGAATAGGCTGTTCACTTTGCAAGACAATTTTCACTTTGCAACAGAATTCTCTTTTAGCTTAGTTAATGTGATAAAAATTCACTTGTACATGATTGAAACATAGAAACGTGACAGCAGAAAAAAGACCGGGTGGCCCATCGAGTCTGCTCATTTTTTTATACGTTTTGTATTTTTTTGTTTTTTTCCGTTAACTTTTTGTCTGAGTATAGATCTATGTTTGTCCCATTTGTCCCATTTACTGTTGACTGGCTCACTCTCTGGCTCTGCAGGAAGATTGGAGGATGGAAGTCAACACAGAAGTGAAAATTCCCTTGCAAACAGCCTACTTGCCTTTTGTAAGTCAACCCCCAGGTTTATCTTAGTAACACATTTGAAATAGATTGAGAAAATCTTACATCCATGTATAACAAAAGCTTATTAACATGGAGTGAGACTTAGCAGGTGAGGTGAGACATAATATCACCCTTCCCAAATAAACAAAAACCTGAAAAATAAGTTATTCTTCTGTGGTCTAAAGTTTTCTCTGACATGCTAGGTTTGCATTTTTTAATGAATATCTGTTAACAAGTAAGATGACTCCATATATGAATTATTTCTGATAGTGATAATATATTTTGTTTAATTACTAAACTATTAATACAATTTATATGATGAAGCACTGATACAATTGGTTTATCAATTTTTTGCAATTATTGTGCCCTAATTTTAGCTTTAACATTTCTTACATTACCAGTAGGTTGGGATGGTAAGATTTATTGTATGTATCACAGTTCATTGTTATATTGACTTGTTCCACTACCTCTGTTCTCTGGGGAGATATTGCCATTAGGGTATGGTGTTAAAAGACACATGTCTTGTCCTGTGACATGGTGGAGGGACCATTAATTGGACAAATGGCTTGGTTAGGGACAAGGTATCAAAACTGCCTAAATCCCTAATGTGTATTCATGCTGTAAAGAGCCTTAACATGGCATATTTGTAGAGCCTTTGTGATTAATTGTAAGGCATTTCTGCAATTCCCCATATGGAGGGACTGTAAACAGACATTTAATGTGTATGCTTAAGGGAGCTGTGGAATTCATAGCTAAAATATAAGACTACAAACTCCACTGTTCTGTTCTCTCTAATATACATTTGCAGTCACACCCAGTTTATAGTCAATTAAATTTACACGCACATTTTTCTAAAGCTGGCTGGAATTTCTTTATCCATCTAGAAGAAAAATATACGTGGAAATTTTGTAAATTAAGCCAACTGGCATTACTTACATTAGGCTCTCACTATGATGCATTGCATTCTAAACATATAATGTAATTAATTTGAAGTACACCAAACATTCTATGAATCTCATGTATTTCTGAGCAGGGTTATAATCCCATGCCTTTTAGCAAAATTTTAAAAGGTCCCTTGCTTGCTCATCACATACTGTAAACCCTTATTCCAGTAGGCACTGACAGCTATCCACCAGACGCATGGATTCCAGTAGTTTTTTTTTTTTAGAGGCACGTACACAGAGCACTACACAGAGCACTACGCCCTGAGCCCACCCAGTTTTGTGACAATAGCGAGTTAATATTCGTTATTGTCTTCCTGATTCTCCTCCCGGACAATCAGAAAGCGAGTCCTGAGACCCATCACCCGATGGGTCCAGAGGAGAAGCGATCCTATTGGCCGCTGAGGAGGAGGGGAGGCAGGAGACACAGGGGAAGCCGCCAAAGCCCAGGAGGAGGAGACACAGGGTGAAGAGGCCGCCCGCGACCTAGATGGGGAAAGTATAGGGTTGGTGACCGACCAACCGACCGTCACTGCTGGCCACACATGGGTGGATTTACTAAAGGCAATTGGGCTGTTCACTTGGCAAAGTGAATTTTCACTTTACAAAGGAATTTTTCATAAACGTAGTGGTGACGCTTTGCTGATTTCAATCATCCAATCATGTGTAAAATTTTCACCACATTCACTAATCTAAGCAAAAATAATTTTGCAAAGTGAACATGCTCTAACCCTTTAGTAAATCAAATACACAGTGTGTTAATAGAAACACTTGGTGATAGGGTAGGTTCGTTTAGTAATTTTTGCAATCAAAAGCTGATAGAATTTGGTTGACAATTGGTGTATACTGCCAGCATAATGATACCTATACCTGATCTGTCCATAGAATATGTTCACACCATTGATTGGCTGCAGCAAAATTGGATGACATGCAATAATCAGGCATTTTTTTGGTTAACAACAGCATGATAGCAAACCATTCTTGGAATCTGAAGTACTTGTTAACACACGCAGAGTTTCTGATATTTTGAACAATCCATACAAACAATTGGCACTTGTACCATTGTTTATGTGAAAGCCTTTTACCATGTGTGCACCACAGATCAATGACAAACAAATTACCAAAATAATTATTAATAGTCCCAGCCCTTAATTTAGGAAGGGCCAAGCAAGCCTCATTCTCAGGTATTGCCCTGTTCATGGCCTCATTTAAAATGTTTGCTGCTTCTGATCAAAATCAATCAACTGAGTAATGATCACTTTATGTTCATGGGTAGGTTTAATCTTGATGATCAGTCCCCCCCCCCCCCTCAAGTTCCCCTTCTCCTCCTCTACACCTACTTCTGTTGTTTCCTGTCCACCACACCTGGTGGCCTAGTCCCAACACTCCTCACTTCTGTATTCCCTGCCACCCATTTCCAACACTACTAACATTTGAATCTCCTTCTATCTTCTTCCAGCACTACTCACTTCTGCATTCCCTGCCACCCTTTTACAACACTGCTCATGTCTACATCTCTCGCCCCCACCATCTTCAAACACTGCTCACCTCTGCATCCCCACCACCCTCTTTCAAAACTGTTCACCCTTATAACTATCTTGGAACTCTGCTTACCCCTACAACTGTTGCAGACTGCAGCCCTCTTGATATGTTAGTGGCTTAACACCGGATTCAAATTCCTGCCAGTGGAGGTACCAAGGGCTTCAGGTGGAGTCAGATGAAATGGCTTTTATCTATAGCTGCCCACATGCTTTAGGTCCAGGATAAAAAAAATTGCAAGGGTGGTGATGCTGGTGGATGGGCAAGAGTATGACGAATTTGACAAATCTGACAAATTTGAAAAAAAAAATAATGGCAGGTGGTAACAGCCTGGGGGGCACCAAGCAGTAAATTTGGGACACGTGCCCTGGATGCCAAACACTAGTGACACCCATCATGACTAAAGCAGAAAGGAAGCTGCAGGAGGAATTACTGTGACCCAGTGTTTAGAACCACCAGTCTAATCCATAGCAAAACAAAGAGGTTTGTTAATTGTTGTGCGGCGATCTACGAAATTTCTGGCCCCTCCTCCCCCCCTGCCTTCTGGGAGACCCACAGATCCCATAAGACTGCAGAACCATTCAGAATACACATTCTGCCAGTGGCGCACTAAGTGGGGGGCGGGGGGCGGGCCGCACCGGGTACCACACACTGGGGGGGTGTCAGCCCGGCGCCCCCCCCCCCTCCGTGATTGAAGCGGAGACAGTGCGGAAGTAGCGCATCGGCGCGGTCACAGTGACAGGCAGCGGCAGGTGAGGGGAGGGGGGTGTGTTCGCCGCAACAATCCCCTTCTCTCCGTGACTCTGATCTGTCTCGGCTCGGCTGTCTCATACAGCCGAGCAGAGTGAAGCCGCCGGCGCCGCCTCCCCCTCCTCCTTGTAGTGTGCTGCTGTGCATCATGCCCCGAGGTACATTATGGATCTGGGGGACTCTGTATTATAGGGGGGTCTGCATTGTATTGTAGGGGGGTCTGTATTGTAGGGGGGTCTGCACTGTAGGGGGGTCTGCATTGTAGGGGGGTCTCCACTGTAGGGGGGGTCTGCATTGTAGGGGGGTCGCCACTGTAGGGGGGTCTGTACTGAAGGGTGGGGTCTGCATTGTAGGGGAGTCTGCACTGTAGGGGGGTCTGTATTGCAGGGGGGTCTGTATTGTAGGGGGGTCTGCACTGTAGGGGGGTCTGCACTGTAGGCGGGTCTGTGTAACATGCAGGGGGTCCAGAGCTGTTAGGGGGTGTCTGTGTAACATACAAGTGTCCAGAGATGTGGGGGGGGGGGGGGGCTGTGTAATGTAAAGGGGTCCAAAGATGCAGGGTGCTGTGTAATGTAAAGGGGTCTAGAGGTGCAGGGTGCTGTGTAATGTAAAGGGGTCCAGAGGTGCAAGGGCTGTGTAATGTAAAGGGGTCCAGAGGTGCAGGGTGCTGGGTAATGTAAAGGGGTCCAGAGGTACAGGGTGCTGTGTATTGTAAAGGGGTGCAGGGTGCTGTGTAATGTAAAGGGGTCCAGAGGTGATGTGTAATGTACACAGTAGTGACAAAGAGATTTAAGGATGCAGAGGTATGCAGGGGGCACAGTTGGGTGTTTTTACGTTTTAAGGTGGGGGGGGGGGTGCCAGATATAGGATCCGCCCTGGGTGCCAAATGCACTAGGTACGCCCCTGGCTTGGCCGATTTAACAATAGGCTCGGGTGAGGACACCGCTAGATCCCTGGACAGGTAAGTGTCCTTATATTAAAAGTCCGCAAAAAGCTTTTAACTTTTTTTTTTTTAAAGGCTGGAACTCCTCTTTAAGCTGGCCATATACTGTACAATTTCCGACTGGCTCCTTGGTGGGTGGGCTTGTTGACCTCCTCTCATCCCACATCCTTTAATTATTTAATAGAAAAATGACATATTGTTTGATTCTATCCATAATGTAAAGTTGCAACGGGGGGGGGGGGGGGGGGGGTTTACACACACCCAGAAGTGTTAAGGATTTTACCACTTCTGCTTTTAGCTGTCTCTTTCCCAGGCTTCCACCCTGAAAGCTAACTGTTGGCTTTCAGGTGGAAGTGTTTCCACCTCCAGGATGGGCGACCCCACCGTGGTCTCCACCATGCTTCCGGCTCCACTGTCCCACCTGCAGGCCTGGGAGTGGTATGGTAGGTGTTGCTGGGTAGGGGGGAGGGAGATCAGTTAATCTCCCCTAGCTAGTAAGATTTCAAAGGCGATGAGGGTTATATAACTTTTGGTTTTGGCTGTCACTTTCCCAGGCTGCTGTGGCTGTGCAGTGGAGTGCAGGGGACCCTCATGTCATAGTAAAGAGAACCTGTCACAGAAAATTGTTATCATATAGGTGGTTGTCAGCACTCTAGGTCAGAGGTCCTCAACCCTGCCCTCAGGACCCACTAACAGGCCAGGTTTTATGTATTACCTTGGGGAGATGCAGACTAGAATACTGCAATCACTGAGCAGCAAATGATATCACCTGTGATGTATTTCAGTTATCTTGCAAACCTGGCCTGTTAGTGGGCCCTGAGGACCGGGTTGATGACCACTGCTCTAGGTGATAGCAATAAAGTCAATAAAATTTATGTCAGTGGAAACATGCTGCATGCACATGCATGGGTAAATGCTGATGCAGGAGCTATCATTTACAAGCGTACGGCCACATGCAGCAATTAACTTGTATGGGTGGCTGTACATGTGACTCCCCAAGTGTGGGGAAAACACCCAAATTTTACACTAGAAGACTTTTGAGTATGTAAATGTCTGTGTGCATGAGGCTTCACATGTAACCAAGGTATAAGTATAGAAAAGTGCGGTGCTCATAGAGCACGAAAATATCGATGTCTAAAAGTGATCATACTAAATAGTGATACAGTATCCAAAAATAAAAAATTATAATATGAATGTGTGTCACTAAAAATAGTGAACAAACGAATATGATAAATCAAATGGATTGTGAATCAAAGGATCATATATATGAAAAGGGTTGGTAGACCTACTAATCACATAATCGCATAGATCTAAGCAATCGCATAGATCACATATACAATAAATATGACAGTAGAAAAATCTTGAATATATATCACCATATAAACAAAACCATATAGCAATGCGTGTTACAAATAGTGATCTAAGCAAAAAACACCACCTAATAGTGACATAAATTCAACATTGGTGCGTTGAGAAATATATAACAGGTGACTTGGTGCAAGTTGTCTGTTGTAGTCCACCACCTCTTGGGAATGGACTTACCAGATAGCGTGAACTCAGATAGGCTTACGCCGTATGAGTCACAAAAAGCAGTCATACAGGCATCATCCCCCAGATGATGCCTTATGAGGCGAAACGCGTCGGAACTCGGTTAGCTGTTACCACTGCGTTGCCAGTAGACCACTATATGCTTTTACATGTCGTTTTAAATGTGAGTACCCATTTTTATATGCTTTGTCAAAATAAATCCCCTATGGTATTACACTATGTGGCTCCATTTTTCTCTTTATCGGTCCCACTAATTTGAGTACTACCAGTAGTATAACATCCATCATCCCTCCCTCCTGAGAGTTCTTTGGATATATCCAGTGAAGGATCTTGTCGTTTGGCACCATCCCCAAGTAGATGCTCCCACGGGTGTAGTGACACCAACTGCCTTTTGTGACTCATACGGCTTAAGCCTATCTGAGTTCCCGCTATCTGGTAAGCGCATTGCCAAGAGGTGGTGGGCTACAACAGACAACTTGCACCAAGTCACCTGTTATATATTTCTCAACGCACCAATGTTGAATTTATGTCACTATTAGGTGGTGTTTTTTGCTTAGATCACTATTTGTAACACGCATTGCTATATGGTTTTGTTTATATGGTGATATATATTCAAGATTTTTCTACTGTCATATTTATTGTATATGTGATCTATGCGATTATGTGATTAGTAGGTCTACCAACCCTTTTCATATATATGATCCTTTGATTCACAATCCATTTGATTTATCATATTCGTTTGTTCACTATTTTTAGTGACACACATTCATATTGTAATTTTTTATTTTTGGATACTGTATCACTATTTAGTGTGATCACTTTTAGACATCGATATTTTCGTGCTCTATGAGCGCCGCGATTTTCTATACTTAAATTGTATTCACTCATTACAGTTACCTGTTGTGCGGGCCGCTAGCATACATACATTTTTCAATATCTTTATAAGACAGCGCAGTTTTTCTTTCCTTTTGCACTATTCACATGTAATCAAGGTGCCCTAATGTAATTTCAGATTACAGAGTTCAGATTCAAATTGGACGCAGTTCCTTTCACCTGATCATCTCAGAATGTTAAATAAACTTCCTTCCTACCATTGGAGTATCTGACTTTCATCCTATGCTTTTTCTTTCATATATTTATCATTCTATGTGTGGTGTTTGCACATGTTGTCTGATCTCTTATTTGCTCTGTAAGCTATAGGGATTCATCACAGAAGCCTTTCTGACACAGTTTGGTTCCCCAGCTGACAAAAAGATATCAATTAGAAACTTGTGGTTGGTTTGTTGTATTCCATGTTTCCTGAATTCTGCTTTTTTTCCCCACTGTTTATTTACTATGCCTTAAATGTTTGGGACACCATGTTTTTCCTTCTAACAAAAAACCAACAGGATTTTAATAACACAATATTGTTAAATAAAATACTAAGGAACTAACTTAGGCATACATTTTATACCAGCTCTTGTAAACTTGTTTTCTTAAAAAAAAAAAAATAATATTGATCATCATCACTGAAATGAGAGTCTTCAGCTTGAGTGCCAGGGGCCAAAAGTCACATGAAACTTGATAGTGGCTGTCACATTAGTTGCCCGAATTCTCACTGTTTTCTAGCTCCAGAGAATGCATATCCTAGATTGAAGCTCTAAGGAGCAGGACCCTCTGATTCCTCCTATATTAAATTGTATATATAAATTATATATATATATTATATATTGTATATATAAATTGTAACTGTACTGTCTGCTCTTGTGTTGTAAAGAGGCGAGCTGTGCAAATTGTTGGCACTATATAAATCCTGTATAATAATAACAGTGTTAATTAACAGAGGCCCATAGTTAGAGAAAAGCTCCAGGCTCCCCCCAAAAAATTTTAAGTCAGCAGCTACAAATACTGTAGCTTCTGACTTTTAATATTAGGACACTTACCTGTCCAGGAATTTAGAGGTGTCCTCACCTGAGCCAATTATTAAATTGGTTATCGGGTGCTGGTGCCGCCATCTCGACTACGGGAAACCAGCAGTGAAGCCTTAAGGCTTCTTACTGCGCGAAGTGCATTGCACTTTGTGAATGGACCGGCTAAGGAGGAAGGAGGGGGGCATGGCGAACTGAGTTGGAAGTGGGAATGGGTACCTGTCAAAACCAGGTACCCGCTCCCCTCTCCCCCAAAAGGTACCAAATGTGGCAGTAGAAGGGGTGGAGGAGACAGATAAGTGGAGCTTCCTCTTTTGGGTGGAGCTCCGCTTTAAAAGGAATCTAAACAATTATGGGGCACTGTCTTTTGCAACTGGTATGCATATTGAGGAGTTAAGAGTCATTGTTTGAGATCAGAGGGCAGGGGGTTGACACGCAGAGTTCAGATGACCTCTGACACTCAGCCTGAAATATTGGGATCAGACAGAGTAAGTAAGGTATATCAAGGAGCATATTTCATAAGTAAATATGCACAGCTATAACAGTATGACAAAATCATACATATTTCTAGCCCATCTGATGATCTAGCATTGTGAAGTTCCTTCAGCAAAATCCTCCACTAGCTTGTTGAAACTGTCTATGTACCAGAAATATCTCAATGAATGTCACTAGGGCTTAAAGAGGAACCTTAGGAATCATGTTCTGTAAGGACTGTGGGAAGTAAGGGTGTTATGTACACTCACCGTTGTGCTGTCCTTTCCAAGGTGCAGCTCTCAGAAAGACCCTGCTGGGAGCACAGTGAGCCATTAGTTGACCATTTCTGCCCACTTTGCATTTACTGGATTGAAATTTAATTCAAATAATGTGCAGCACTGGAAGTTGTCAACCATTGGTACCCCTGCAATTAGGCTGGGTTCACACCTATGCAAATTGGATGCGGCTTACACCACATCCAATTCGCAGGACATTTTAAAATCTGTTCATTTGAATGAGTCTGGTTCACATATGGGTGTTGCATCTGCACTCCGCATTGCTGAAAAAACATGTGCGTTTTCTTGGCATTGTGGTGCGAATTGCAGGCACATAATCTTCTATGGGAACGCATCTGATTCGCAGATGCTTTCTGTTCTGAACATAAGTTCTCTCCCCCTCCTCATTACACCTCCCCCTCTGCGAGGTCAGCTGATCTGCAGCTACAACGGAGAGGAACCGCTATACAGCTTTTTTTTCTCTTGGCAGAGAAACTGGAGCTGGAATTCACACCGGACTAGTGTGAACCCAGCCTTACAGATGTGTTCGGAGAGTTGTATCTTAATATGACCAGGCAATGATAGATTTCTTCATTCAAGCCACAGGCTGAATAAAAAAAGTGTAACAGGTTTCCTCCATCTATGCTATACAACACAGATGGACCAATCTGCAATGCTGGCAGCTGTCAGAGTACCCAGCGGCTGCATCTGATTGGATGTCACAACTGTTCCAGAGACATTCTGCCCAACTAAATTTTTTTTCAATCAAAGGATGTCCAGAAAGGATAGAACAGAGGTATCTGTAATTAACACATTATATTAACCTCCTGCAGTAATTTCAGTAGACAACTCAGCACAGTGGTGTAGTGGGTAGCACTGTCACCTAGCAGTAAAAAGAGTCACTGGTTCGAATCCCAACCACGACACTACCTGCCTGGAGTTTGCATGTTCTCCCTGTGCCTGCATGGGTTTCCTCCGGGTACTCCGGTTTCCTCCCACACTCCAAAGACACGCAGGTAGGTTAAATAGCTTCTGTACAAAATTGGCCCTAGTATATGAATGGGGACCTTGGATTGAGGGTAGGCACCAATGTGAGTTTGCAATGTACAGGGTTAGGGACATTTGTAGACACGCACCCACATTCACACTGGATGGACTGGTGTCTTTATTCAACCTTACTAACTATGTAACTCCTTCTTCAGATATTATCCTGACTGAAGCCCCAAAACGCATAAGAGATAGCTGGATGGGCCACACACATTCTATAACTTTTTATCCTAATAAAAACAATGACCTTGAACTGTCTTGGGTAAGTAAAAAGCCACAGAGAACCCTATTCATCAATAAGTGTCATTTAAAAATGGAGAGTGTCAACCCTTCACCTCTTTCCACAAAGCCAGTCACATTCTAACCTTCCCTTTCCCAATGTCATTCCCCAGTCTAGACTTGAATCTAATTGGTGGCAGTGAGACTGTATTGACAGCTGTCATCCCTGCATACTGTTTAACAAAGCCCAGTATTGCACACATTACTTATACTGTAGTATATACATTTGTGCAAATAAAATTTGCCATTAGTGACCCACAGAATACAGTGGCTTTGTAACAAAGCGCTGCTACCAAAACTATATGATTGTGTGCAGTGATTGTCCCTGTGCTCTGTGCAGCATGTATCATCAGTCATAGTTCAACAGCAGAAATGTGACTCTTGGTTACCATTTTTGAAGCAGTAAGAGGGCACTTACTGTCATCAAGAAACCACTGCCAGGATGTATTCAGTCATACACAAGAGGTTCAATTCCCAAAGCTATAGCGAATGTTATTTGCCATAACGACCATTATTTTCACCAGTGAGAGCTGAAAATAACAATCACATGGCTGAAAATAATGCATTATAGCTTAGTGAATTGAGCCTAAGGCCTGTTTGCTACATGTGCTTTAGCAATAGTGACAGGATCAAAAGAGATGAAAATTCCCTAAATGTATAATCCTGGTAATATATCATAAATATAGAATATGAATTCTGATCACTCACTGATGTGTCAACTAACATTTCAGTAGCTGTCTCACTATGACAATATGTAGATATGAATACCCCCTATGGGCACATGCTATTCTTTTGTCATGGTCTATTATTGGTCATGGTCTTAATCAGGAGGGAATGCAATGTAAATCCTCTGCAAGGAAATGCCTCAGAATCACCATAATCGCAAACAAAACAACAGGAATGTTCAGATCTGATAAATAATCTATTTGAATGTACTATGCAAGCAGATGACTAAGATAAATGAACCACATGTGGAGAATATTATTTTTTATTAAGACATTGTATTTATCAATACGTGTCATACAGTTAGGAATGTGAGATGCTCTTACAAAGACTTAAGCTACAACTTTGAAGAACATTTAACTATGTGCTTGTATGTAAAGATAACTGTTCTGACATTTAAAGGATTTTTTCACTTGATTGTCCAGCAATACATTTCTTCTTTCTTGCAGGCAATTTCCATCTGTGGAGATAGCCAAAATGGCTAGACATGTGCATTCGTTTTCGTCCAAATGCATTTTTGTCCAAATTTCGGGTATTTTCATTATCGTTTTAACAAACGATAACAAACATGCAGAATCCGAAAACCGAAAGATCTGACATAAACAAGTGGTTTATTTTCGTTTTCGTTGTAACAACAGTTCGCTATAGATAGGAGATTCGACATGAAGCTGACAATAGCGATCTGTGTCCATCGAACCTGTGGTCCAAGATTATTCTACATAGAGAGAAAATATTCGACATAGAGAGAAAATATTCGACATAGAGAGAAAAGATTCGACATAGAGAGAAAAGATTCGACATTATAGAGACAATAGCAAAAATGGTTGAATGTGCCTAACCTAACTCTATTAGTCCAAGATTATTCGACATAGAGAGAAAAGATTCGACATAAAGATTCGACGAAGCAGTCGGCGCGAGCGGACATTTATGGTCCAATGCTCTGCCCATAGGCTACAGAAGAATTCTAATGTTGTTGACTAGTAATAATTAATAAATATAATGATTACTAGTGCCATACAACATTAGAATTCTACTATAGCTTGTAGGTGGAACATTCGACCGGAAATGTACGATTGCGGCGTCGTATAGTTTAGCTGCTCCGTCGAATCTTCTTAGGACATTCGACAGACATCATAAGCCTTCAATGACAGATTCGACCTTAATTATTTCGGATTTTCGGACGAATGCATTTTTAAAGAAACAAAATAAATAAAAACAAATTTCGGGAATAACTAAATAAATTTATTTTTCGGACAAAAACAAAATTCTGAAACAAAATATTTCAGTGTGCACATGTCTAAAAATGGCATCTGCATTTATGTCTTTTTCTTGAAACGAACAAAGCTCACAAGTTCTAATGCTAAGGCTACAGACACATAAGGATAAGATGATGTCATTTTATGTGTTTTCACTGGTGGTCACTAACTCTGGAGTAATTGCAGTCTGAAAGGGGGTAGTGGTGGGCCCATTTACAGCACAGAGCAAGCACTGATCAACCACCAGCACACATCACAGAGCATACATAGCACACAGGTACACATTACAAAGCACATTACTGGATGTCACTTGCAGGCACTTTATAATGAATCAGTAGAGTCACCACATAATCTGAACAAGCCTGACAAGCCATGGGGTACTCCTCATTTGGATAGAGTCAGCCCTGTTGTAAGTTGATGCAACATCTCTTGATATGCAAATGAGCATATCAATTATATATTTTATACACATGTGGTCAGGGGAAGCACTGGACACTGTTGCTGCCATTGTGCTATATGCTGGGTGTCCAGTGTGCCCCTGTGCGCTTTAAGGAGGGGTGGGCTCCCTCCAGGCTCAACTGCCCTCTGCATATCCATTATAATGCATGTGCTTCTACTATGGAGGCTCTAAAAAATGTATAGTTAGGACTGCAGATAATACTGAGGTGGCTTGTTGCAGCTTCTGCAGCTTACGCATGTATTTTGTACTTTAATGGCTTCTCGGTCTTAGTCCGTAGGGTTCAATATTGAGTTGGCCCACCCTTTAACAGCTTCAACTCTTCTGGGAAGGCTTTCCAAAAGGTTTAGGAGAGTGCCTATGGGTATGGGAATGTTTGACCATTCTTCCAGAAGCTCATTTGTGAATTGGTCTAAATAATTTGGTGGAGGGGAATTATGGTGTGGGGTACTTGTTCAGGGGTTGGGCTTGGCATCTTAGTTACAGTGAAGGGAACTTTTAAGGCATCAGCATTCCAAGACATTTTGGACAATTTCATGCTCCCAACTTTGTGGGAACAGTTTGGGGATGGTCCCTTCCTGTTCCAACATGACTGCGCACCAGTGCACAAAGCAACATGGATGAGCGAGTTTAAGGTGAAGGAACTTGACTGACCTACACAGAGTCCTGACCTCAACCCGATAGCACACCTTTGGGATGAATTTGAGCAGAGAGTGCGAGCCAAACCTTCTCGCCCAACACCAGTGCCTGACCTCACAAATGCTCTTCTGGAAGAATGGTCAAACATTCCCATAGACACACTCCTAAACCTTGTGAACAGCCTTCGCAGAAGAGTTGAAGCTGTTATAGCTGCAAAGGGTGTGCCAACTCAATATTGAACCCTACGGACTATGACTGGGATGCCATTAAATTTCATGTGCTTGTAAAGGCAGGCGTCCCAATACTTTTGATAATATAGTGTATTCTGCAGCACTGTCTATCAACAATACATATTCATCACATATATTTTGAGGTCAGATTTTTTTTTACTTTTGCTTTTCTAAATGTAAGATAAGATGTATGATTGTATTATCATTTATCTTCTGCACATGCAACTGTATATTTTTTCATTTTTACTAAGCTACTACATTTTTTGTTTTAGAAAGTTTTTAAGATACATACAGGAAATGTCTATTGAGCAAAGGCCAACTTGTTCAAAACAAACTTGGTAAATTGTAGTTGTCAATTTGTAAAATGCTATTTTACCCAGTCTGTTGCCACAGAATAATAGCTGATGTAGATGGATGACAGGTATCTGCAACCCTATGAGGCATTGAGAGGTCAAACCAGTGTCATTGCTAATGGTACAAGTGAGAAACCCTTAATACACATATTTACTAGATTTAACACCAGCAAATTGAGAGGGTGAAAAAGAAAAACAATATGGCAAGAATTAACTCGGCATGACTTCGAGGAAGATCTATGGCCTAAAGTTTAATGATAATCACACATTGGAAATTAGGTGTTAAATAGAAGCAATTGTCCTCCAAGGTCCCCTGCTATGCTAAGGTCAATGTGTTACATGGACAATTTCCTGATTTTTGTCTCCTGGGAATCCAACATAAAAGTTGTTAGCTCTAATTGTATAGGAAATGGACATTCTAACATAAATGTTACGTAGTCCTTTTAGTTACTGTCATTACTTTAGAGCATTAAGATAGCTAGATGGACAGATAGATAGATAGATAGATAGATAGATAGATAGATAGATAGATAGATAGATAGATAGATAGATAGATAGATAAAATTTATACAAAACTGGTGCTAAAACTGTCTAGATCCAGCAATATTCCACATTTCAATTAACTTATTAGAAAGTAAAGGAGCTCTGATGCCAAAAACAACTGTATCTGTAGAAAGATCAATAATTTGAAAGGCAAGTCAACATTAGTTATAGCTGAAATCATAAAAGAGGCCAGCGAAAAAAGTTAAATATAGTCTATACTACTCACTGAATGTTTTCACATCTATTGTAGCCTCAGGTGTTAGAATAATGGACAAAAAATACCTCAGCACATATACATAATTTACTACAGTATATAATTATATATATATATATATATATATATATATATATATATATATATATATATATATATATATATATATATATATATTTTTTTTTTTTTTTTAAATATATATACTTTAGTTTTTTAATTGGAGCAAGTGCAGCCCAATAAACCATAATACTTTAGGCCTCATGCACACAAAATGTTTTGTAAAATCTCTTAAAAGCCTTTCCTCCTGGCAGCAGCGTTTTGCCAGAAAAAAACGCCTGACGCTTGTAAAGTAGTAGCACATGTAGGTGCATTTACAGGCATCAAGCACTTGGGCATTAATGAATTTCATTGGCCATAATAATACTTTTTTTTTGGCCATTGAAATTAATTAAAGCGATTGTAAACGATCACCTTGTAATACAAGCTATTCGGTTTAAAATGGAAAGGCAAAACATTTTTGTATAGATAAAAAAAAAAAAAACATTCTAAACCCTTTTTTCCCTTTTTTATAAGTGATCACATCCCCTCTGTTCTCAGCTGCATAAGAGCTGAGGGAGGAGAAGCAGCAGCACACTTAGTTCCCACATTAACTAGAGAACTGACCATGATGTGCTCTCCTGCTTAGTGTGGTCAGTTTTTTTTTGTAATTCCTTTATTTTCCAAAAAGTTGCAGTTTACTGTCAGGTAAACAAAAGGGGGAAACTCAGTATTTATCAAATGACAACAACCAAGAGGGTCACACAATTTAGATCCATAAGCCAACAAGTGTGGTCATTTTTTAATAGGAAAGCAGAGGGACTGGCAGGAACACCAGGGATTTCACACAAAGGAAGCAATGCAAAGAGAGCAGGATACTTTCTCATACAAGTACATGGTACAGCAGGCACATATCATGATTATGAAGTGTTGGGGTAACAAACGATTTTACGCTCAAGCGCTGAACGTGCCTAGGGTTAACAAGCGTTAATAAGTGTCAAGCATTTTTCCTGCCAAAACGCTGCTGCTCCTGGATGCACTGGCAGTGTTTTTTTTGTCCCCATGTCTAAGCTCCGAAGGGTGGAGTGAAACGCATTGGGAACGTGACCTGTTGGGAGCCCAGGCTGAGGTTGTCTCTCTCATACCACCCTAGGACTCCGTGGATGTGCGGCACCAGGGATCTGTCCTCTCTTCCTTCCAGTGGGTTTTTGTTCCTGCCTCTAAAAGCTTCTGCCACTAAACGCTGCTAAAAGTATACACATAGGCTAACATGCAGGGGAGTTTAGAGGCAGGGAAAAAAATGACTGATGTCCCGAGAAGCAGCTTCAAAAATGTCCAGTGTGCATGAGGCCTTACTGAGAAGAGGTTCCTTCTCTCTGTAGAGGAAATCCTCCATGTAGTAAAATGTCTTTCCTCACAGTCACAAGTTTAGCTCAAAAAATGTCACTTCTGCTAAGCTCTCAAAACACAAAAAAAACTAATTTGTGTTAAAACAGTTTATTATTTAGGCTTATGCTGTGCTTATCTTATATAACTGGTTTATTCCACAGTATTATGTGTGTAGTTTCTTATTTTTGTATTATTTATAAACCAAGGTACAGGCTGAAGAAATACACAATACATGTAATAAAAAAAAAAATAATAATTAAAATTCTGAGGACTGTACTGTACTTTAAATTGTACATGCTTGCAAGTTCAAATGACATGAACCATTTGGGACTATGTAATTAAGTTATCAGAAAACACATTTGAATTTCCAGTGTTGGACAACTGGACAAGAGATATTCTGGCCAGTAGATCCAGGAGAGATGCCAACCTGCTTCTCCTAATAACGCTGGTTTGTAATAAAACATGACCAGCGCTGCTCATCTTTGCATTTTTTTTTAATTTTATTAGAATGATTAAAGCGGCACAGTTCCATTAGCAGAGAAGGCAACTGGCAGAACATTAGTCCTTAAATTCACACTGATAGATACTGCTGGCCGCTATTTTGCTATCTATCAGCGTTATTAGCTTTTCAGCTTAAATATATAAATGTTTTTTTCATAGATTCTTTTTCTCAAGGGCATATATATTAGATATATTTTTGCTACTGGAATAAGACAGTTGTATGATCGAGGCAGTGTACATGACTCCCATGCGTGGCATGCACAAGCAATCTTTAATCGAGCAAAAAGTATTTTTAGCTACATTTTACAGGACTGAAAGACCCCATATTGAGATGCTTCTGGCAACTTCACTCTTTCATTACCGTATATACTCGAGTATAAGCCGACCCGAATATAAGCATATAAGCCGAGGCACCTAATTTTACCACAAAAAAAAATGGGAAAACGCATTGACTCGAGTATAAGCCTAGGGTGAGAAATGCGCAACTACTGTAAGTGGAAAAGACGGTCAACAATGCAGCCTCACTGTGCCCATGTGCAGCCATAGGTCCCCCGAACAAACTTGGTAGTTAAGGGTTCCTAGATGCCCCCTAGCTGCAGCCAAAATTTGGGGTTTCTGGACCCAAAGGGTCCCGAAATGAAATTGCTGCAGATGGACACAGTTGACCGACTTTGGGGCCACTTATCTCGGGGGCCACTTAGTGCTGGAACCCCAAATTTGGTGTGCAAACCCAGTGGAACTAGTACTACAATATATTCATGCTGGGGTTCCTAGCACTAAGTGGCTCCGAGATATGGGGCCCCAAAGTCGGTTCGGAAAATGTCAAGCACTTTTCCTAGCACTAAGTGGCCCGAGTTACGGGGCCCCAAATTTCGGTCAACTGTGTCCATCTGCAGCAATGTCATTTCGGGACCCTTTGGGGTTCCTAGCACCAAGTGGCCCCGAGATACGGGGCCCCAAAATCGGTTTGGAAAAGGTCATTTTCTGCAGCAGAAAAATGCTTGACTCTAGTATAAGCCGAGGGGGGCATTTTCAACAAAAAAATGTGCTGAAAAATTCGGCTTATACACGAGTATATACGGTATGTGCTTTTCCATACAGATATATTTCAGATTATAGTCACATTTAAACAGGTGTAATACACGGTGATAGAATTAATATTTAGTTAATTCATACACAACATGAACATTTATTTAAAAAATAAAAATTAAAAACTCATATTAGAAAACTGATATCCCAAACCGGATCTTTACTCAACAAATACAAATTTGCTAACAGGCAGGCTTTTTAATACAGAAGCGACATACTGGAGGAGATTTACTAAAACTGGTGCACACAGAATCTGGTGCAGCTTTTGCATAATAACCAGTAGCTTCTAACTTCAACTTGTTCGTGGCAGGCAGGCAGAGCTCCTATATTTTGTTACCAGAAGCACCTATAGGACTTGTAGTGTGTTAGTGGCAGGCAGGCAGAGCTCCTATATTTTGTTACCAGAAGCACCTATAGGACTTGTAGTGTGTTCGTGGCAGGCAGGCAGAGCTCCTATATTTTGTTCCCAGAGGCACCTATAGGACTTGAAGTGTGTTAGTCCCATTACACACACAGAGCTATATTTTCTTCCCAGAAGCACCTATAGGACTTGAAGTGTGTTAGTCCCATCACACACACAGAGCTATATTTTCTTCCCAGAAGCACCTATAGGACTTGAAGTGTGTTAGTCCCATCACACACACAGAGCTATATTTTCTTCCCAGAAGCACCTATAGGACTTGAAGTGTGTTAGTCCCATTACACACACAGAGCTATATTTTCTTCCCAGAAGCACCTATAGGACTTGAAGTGTGTTAGTCCCATCACACACACAGATCTATATTTTGTTCCCAGAAGCACCTATAGGACTTGAAGTGTGTTAGTCCCATTACACACACAGAGCTATATTTTCTTCCCAGAAGCACCTATAGGACTTGAAGTGTGTTAGTCCCATTACACACACAGAGCTATATTTTTTCTTCCAGAAGCACCTATAGGACTTGAAGTGTGTTAGTCCCATCACACACACAGATCTATATTTGTTCCCAGAAGCACCTATAGGACTTGAAGTGTGTTAGTCCCATTACACACACAGAGCTATATTTTCTTCCCAGAAGCACCTATAGGACTTGAAGTGTGTTAGTCCCATCACACACACAGAGCTATATTTTGTTCCCAGAAGCACCTATAGGACTTGAAGTGTGTTAGTCCCATCACACACACAGAGCTATATTTTGTTCCCAGAAGCACCTATAGGACTTGAAGTGTGTTAGTCCCATTACACACACAGAGCTATATTTTCTTCCCAGAAGGACCTATAGGACTTGAAGTGTGTTAGTGGCAGGCAGGCAGAGCTCCTATATTTTGTTACCAGAAGCACCTATAGGACTTGTAGTGTGTTCGTGGCAGGCAGGCAGAGCTCCTATATTTTGTTCCCAGAGGCACCTATAGGACTTGAAGTGTGTTAGTCCCATTACACACACAGAGCTATATTTTCTTCCCAGAAGCACCTATAGGACTTGAAGTGTGTTAGTCCCATCACACACACAGAGCTATATTTTGTTCCCAGAAGCACCTATAGGACTTGAAGTGTGTTAGTCCCATTACACACACAGAGCTATATTTTCTTCCCAGAAGCACCTATAGGACTTGAAGTGTGTTAGTCCCATCACACACACAGAGCTATATTTTCTTCCCAGAAGCACCTATAGGACTTGAAGTGTGTTAGTCCCATTACACACACAGAGCTATATTTTGTTCCCAGAAGCACCTATAGGACTTGAAGTGTGTTAGTCCATTACACACACAGAGCTATATTTTGTTCCCAGAAGCACCTATAGGACTTGAAGTGTGTTAGTCCCATCACACACACAGAGCTATATTTTCTTCCCAGAAGCACCTATAGGACTTGAAGTGTGTTAGTCCCATCACACACACAGAGCTATATTTTCTTCCCAGAAGCACCTATAGGACTTGAAGTGTGTTAGTCCCATCACACACACAGAGCTATATTTTGTTCCCAGAAGCACCTATAGGACTTGAAGTGTGTTAGTCCCATTACACACACAGAGCTATATTTTCTTCCCAGAAGCACCTATAGGACTTGAAGTGTGTTAGTCCCATCACACACACAGAGCTATATTTTGTTCCCAGAAGCACCTATAGGACTTGAAGTGTGTTAGTCCCATCACACACACAGAGCTATATTTTGTTCCCAGAAGCACCTATAGGACTTGAAGTGTGTTAGTCCCATTACACACACAGAGCTATATTTTGTTCCCAGAAGCACCTATAGGACTTGAAGTGTGTTAGTCCCATCACACACACAGAGCTATATTTTGTTCCCAGAAGCACCTATAGGACTTGAAGTGTGTTAGTCCCATTACACACACAGAGCTATATTTTCTTCCCAGAAGCACCTATAGGACTTGAAGTGTGTTAGTCCCATCACACACACAGAGCTATATTTTCTTCCCAGAAGCACCTATAGGACTTGAAGTGTGTTAGTCCCATTACACACACAGAGCTATATTTTGTTCCCAGAAGCACCTATAGGACTTGAAGTGTGTTAGTCCCATTACACACACAGAGCTATATTTTGTTCCCAGAAGCACCTATAGGACTTGAAGTGTGTTAGTCCCATCACACACACAGAGCTATATTTTCTTCCCAGAAGCACCTATAGGACTTGAAGTGTGTTAGTCCCATCACACACACAGAGCTATATTTTCTTCCCAGAAGCACCTATAGGACTTGAAGTGTGTTAGTCCCATCACACACACAGAGCTATATTTTGTTCCCAGAAGCACCTATAGGACTTTGAAGTGTGTTAGTCCCATTACACACACACAGAGCTATATTTTCTTCCCAGAAGCACCTATAGGACTTGAAGTGTGTTAGTCCCATCACACACACAGAGCTATATTTTTGTTCCCAGAAGCACCTATAGGACTTGAAGTGTGTTAGTCCCATCACACACACAGAGCTATATTTTGTTCCCAGAAGCACCTATAGGACTTGAAGTGTGTTAGTCCATTACACACACAGAGCTATATTTTGTTCCCAGAAGCACCTATAGGACTTGAAGTGTGTTAGTCCCATCACACACACAGAGCTATATTTTGTTCCCAGAAGCACCTATAGGACTTGAAGTGTGTTAGTCCCATTACACACACAGAGCTATATTTTCTTCCCAGAAGCACCTATAGGACTTGAAGTGTGTTAGTCCCATTACACACACAGAGCTATATTTTGTTCCCAGAAGCACCTATAGGACTTGAAGTGTGTTAGTCCCATTACACACACAGAGCTATATTTTCTTCCCAGAAGCACCTATAGGACTTGAAGTGTGTTAGTCCATCACACACACAGAGCTATATTTTCTTCCCAGAAGCACCTATAGGACTTGAAGTGTGTTAGTCCCATCACACACACAGAGCTATATTTTCTTCCCAGAAGCACCTATAGGACTTGAAGTGTGTTAGTCCCATCACACACACAGAGCTATATTTTGTTCCCAGAAGCACCTATAGGACTTGAAGTGTGTTAGTCCCATTACACACACAGAGCTATATTTTCTTCCCAGAAGCACCTATAGGACTTGAAGTGTGTTAGTCCCATCACACACACAGAGCTATATTTTGTTCCAGAAGCACCTATAGGACTTGAAGTGTGTTAGTCCCATTACACACACAGAGCTATATTTTCTTCCAGAAGCACCTATAGGACTTGAAGTGTGTTAGTCCCATTACACACACAGAGCTATATTTTCTTCCCAGAAGCACCTATAGGACTTGAAGTGTGTTAGTCCCATCACACACACAGAGCTATATTTTCTTCCCAGAAGCACCTATAGGACTTGAAGTGTGTTAGTCCCATCACACAGAGCTCCTCTATTTTCTTTGCATAAGCACCCACAGGACTTCTAGTGTGTTAGTGGCATCACACAGAGCTCCTCTATTTTCTTTGCATAAGCACCCACAGGACTTCTAGTGTGTTAGTGGCATCACACAGAGCTCCTCTATTTTCTTTGCAGAAGCACCCACAGGACTTCTAGTGTGTTAGTGGCATCACACAGAGCTCCTCTATTTTCTTTGCAGAAGCACCCATAGGACTTCTAGTGTGTTAGTGGCATCACACAGAGCTCCTATATATTCTTCTCAGCAGCACCCACAGGACTTCTAGTGTGTTAGTGGCATCACACAGAGCTCCTCTATTTTCTTTGCAGAAGCACCCATAGGACTTCTAGTGTGTTAGTGGCATCACACAGAGCTCCTATATATTCTTCTCAGCAGCACCCACAGGACTTCTAGTGTGTTAGTGGCATCACACAGAGCTCCTATATATTCTTCTCAGCAGCACCCACAGGACTTCTAGTGTGTTAGTGGCATCACACAGAGCTCCTCTATTTTCTTTGCAGAAGCACCCATAGGACTTCTAGTGTGTTAGTGGCATCACACAGAGCTCCTATATATTCTTCTCAGCAGCACCCACAGGACTTCTAGTGTGTTAGTGGCATCACACAGAGCTCCTCTATTTTCTTTGCAGAAGCACCCACAGGACTTCTAGTGTGTTAGTGGCATCACACAGAGCTCCTCTATTTTCTTTGCAGAAGCACCCATAGGACTTCTAGTGTGTTAGTGGCATCACACAGAGCTCCTATATATTCTTCTCAGCAGCACCCACAGGACTTCTAGTGTGTTAGTGGCATCACACAGAGCTCCTCTATTTTCTTTGCAGAAGCACCCATAGGACTTTCTAGTGTGTTAGTGGCATCACACAGAGCTCCTATATATTCTTCTCAGCAGCACCCACAGGACTTCTAGTGTGTTAGTGGCATCACACAGAGCTCCTCTATTTTCTTTGCATAAGCACCCACAGGGACTTCTAGTGTGTTAGTGGCATCACACAGAGCTCCTCTATTTTCTTTGCATAAGCACCCACAGGACTTCTAGTGTGTTAGTGGCATCACACAGAGCTCCTCTATTTTCTTTGCAGAAGCACCCACAGGACTTCTAGTGTGTTAGTGGCATCACACAGAGCTCCTCTATTTTCTTTGCAGAAAGCACCCATAGGACTTCTAGTGTGTTAGTGGCATCACACAGAGCTCCTATATATTCTTCTCAGCAGCACCCACAGGACTTCTAGTGTGTTAGTGGCATCACACAGAGCTCCTCTATTTTCTTTGCAGAAGCACCCATAGGACTTCTAGTGTGTTAGTGGCATCACACAGAGCTCCTATATATTCTTCTCAGCAGCACCCACAGGACTTCTAGTGTGTTAGTGGCAATCACACAGAGCTCCTCTATTTTCTTTGCATAAGCACCCACAGGACTTCTAGTGTGTTAGTGGCATCACACAGAGCTCCTCTATTTTCTTTGCATAAGCACCCACAGGACTTCTAGTGTGTTAGTGGCATCACACAGAGCTCCTCTATTTTCTTTGCAGAAGCACCCACAGGACTTCTAGTGTGTTAGTGGCATCACACAGAGCTCCTCTATTTTCTTTGCAGAAGCACCCATAGGACTTCTAGTGTGTTAGTGGCATCACACAGAGCTCCTATATATTCTTCTCAGCAGCACCCACAGGACTTCTAAGTGTGTTAGTGGCATCACACAGAGCTCCTCTATTTTCTTTGCAGAAGCACCCATAGGACTTCTAGTGTGTTAGTGGCATCACACAGAGCTCCTATATATTCTTCTCAGCAGCACCCACAGGACTTCTAGTGTGTTAGTGGCATCACACAGAGCTCCTCTATTTTCTTTGCATAAGCACCCACAGGACTTCTAGTGTGTTAGTGGCATCACACAGAGCTCCTCTATTTTCTTTGCATAAGCACCCACAGGACTTCTAGTGTTGTTAGTGGCATCACACAGAGCTCCTCTATTTTCTTTGCAGAAGCACCCACAGGACTTCTAGTGTGTTAGTGGCATCACACAGAGCTCCTCTATTTTCTTTGCAGAAGCACCCATAGGACTTCTAGTGTGTTAGTGGCATCACACAGAGCTCCTATATATTCTTCTCAGCAGCACCCACAGGACTTCTAGTGTGTTAGTGGCATCACACAGAGCTCCTCTATTTTCTTTGCATAAGCACCCACAGGACTTCTAGTGTGTTAGTGGCATCACACAGAGCTCCTCTATTTTCTTTGCAGAAGCACCCACAGGACTTCTAGTGTGTTAGTGGCATCACACAGAGCTCCTCTATTTTCTTTGCAGAAGCACCCATAGGACTTCTAGTGTGTTAGTGGCATCACACAGAGCTCCTATATATTCTTCTCAGCAGCACCCACAGGACTTCTAGTGTGTTAGTGGCATCACACAGAGCTCCTCTATTTTCTTTGCAGAAGCACCCATAGGACTTCTAGTGTGTTAGTGGCATCACACAGAGCTCCTATATATTCTTCGCATCAGCACCCACAGGACTTCTAGTGTGTTAGTGGCATCACACAGAGCTCCTCTATTTTCTTTGCAGAAGCACCCATAGGGACTTCTAGTGTGTTAGAGTGGCATCACACAGAGCTCCTATATTTCTTCTCAGCAGCACCCACAGGACTACCGACTACAATGGCTGGAAGACCGCCAAGGGGAGGCAGAGCGTGCAGAGCCAAGAACACAGGGCAGGCAGGCTCTGTTTCTAGTGGACGTGGCCGTGGACGTGGACGTGGTCGTGCATCGTCATCAGCACGTGGCCATGGGACACGCGCGTCTTTGTTTTCGGCAGCTGGACATGTGGAGCCGCATCATGCTGAAGGCTTGGTAGAATGGATGACCAAGCCCTCCTCATCCTCCTCATCCTCTCTCACCCAGGCTCAGGGTACTGACAGAGCATCATCAGCCACCCCTTCCCTAGACCACCATGTCCTCCTGAGGAGTCCCCCGAACTCTTTGAGCACAGTGTTGGGTACATGCTCCAGGAGGATGCCCACGATTCGAAGGCTCGGATGACGATACCCAGCTTGAGGAATCTGGCAGTACAGTTCCACCAGCTGCAGCTTACTGCCAGGTTTGCTCTAGTGGTGAAGAGGGGAGGGGATGATGAGGTCACTGACTCCACGTGGGTGCCTCAAGGGAGAGAGGATGAGGAGGAGGACGAGGAGGAGGAGGAAGCGGCGTCACATGTCCAACGAGGCAGGATGCCCCCTGGAGGCCAGGTAGAGGCAGCACAGCAACTGTACAACACCGCAGAGCTCCGCCTGTGCAGGGCGCTGCCTCTGCACGTTATCAGGAAAAGTTCTTTGGTGTGGGCCTTTTTTGAGACGAGTGCAGCAGATCGCACCACTGCTATTTGCAATATTTGTCTCAAGCGTATCTCACGTGGCCAAAACATCAGCCGCTTGGGCACGACAAGCATGACCAGACATATGGCGACCTGCCATGCAGCTCGTTGGCAGGCACACATAAAAGACCCACACCAAAGAACTAAGCGGACCTCTCCTTGCTCCTCCTCAGCTGGGTTCTCCATCCCCACTACACCTTCAGTCCTCTCTGAAAGCTGCTCTGAGAGGACTGAAGGTGTAGAATTCGGTGTGTCACAACCAAGTACTTGCAGTACACCGACGTCCGAATGCAGCAGGCAAATTTCCCTGCCCCAGCTGCTGGACCGTAGAAAGAAGTACACTCCCAGCCATCCACATGCCAGCGGTTGAATGCTAGCCTTGCTAAATTGCTAGCACTTCAACTGCTGCCTTTTCAGTTGGTAGACTCGGCCCCCTTCCGTGAGTTTGTTCAATGTGCGGTTCCTCAGTGGCAGGTTCCCAAACGCCACTTTTTCTCGCGGAAGGCGATTCCGTCTCTCTACCGGCATGTGGAGGGCAATGTCCATGCCTCGCTGGACAGGGCGGTCAGCGGTAAGGTGCATATTACCGCTGACTCATGGTCCAGCAGGCATGGACAGGGACGGTACCTTTCTTTCACGGCCCATTGGGTCACTCTATTGGCAGCTGGGAGGGATGCAGGACAAGGTGCAGTAGTGTTGGAGGTTGTTCCGCCACCACGCCTCCAAAACGCTACTACTGCTACTGGTTGTGACACACCTCTCTCCTCCACCCCCTCCTCTTCTTCTTCCTCCAGTGCTCTGTCCTTGGAACCAGCGGTGCTCCGTAGGCGTACAAGGGGCTACGCAAGTACGCAGGCAAAAAGATGCCATGCCGTGCTTGCGCTGGTGTGTTTGGGGGACAGGAGCCACACTGGGCCAGAGGTTCTGGCAGCTCTGCAGGGGCAGGCCGAGAGGTGGTTGACGCCACGTCAGCTTAAGCCAGGAATGGTCGTTTCTGACAATGGCACCAACCTCCTCTCCGCCCTGCGACAGGGGCAGCTCACCCATGTGCCCTGCATGGCTCACGTCCTCAACCTGGTGGTGCAGCGGTTCTTGGCAGGTTCCCAGGCTTACAGGATGTCCTGAGGCAGGCCAGAAAGTCTGTGTGCATTTCCGCCGATCTTATAATGCCAGTGCTCGGCTGACTGAGCTGCAAAGGAGCTGAACCTGCCCAAGAACCGCCTAATATCTGACATGCCCACCAGGTGGAACTCAACGTTGGCCATGCTGCAGCGACTGCACACGCAGCAGAGGGCCATCAATGAGTACCTTTGCGACTACGGCACCAGGACAGGGTCAGGGGAGCTTGGTTTTTTTTCCCCACGTCAGTGGAGCATGATCAGGGATGCATGCACTGTCCTCTCACCATTTGAGGAGGCCACGAGGATGGTGAGCAGTGACAGTGCATGCATCAGTGACACTGTCCCTCTTGTCCACCTGTTGGAGCATACGCTGCGTGGGATAATGGACAGGGCACTTGAGGCAGAACAGAGGCAGGAAGAGGAGGACTTCCTTGCCTCTCAAGGCCCCCTTTATCCGGACAGTGTTCCTTCTGTCCCACCCATCACACAGGAAGAGGATGAGGAGGAGGAGGAGGAGGAGGAGGAGGAGGAGGAGGAGGAGGAGGATTGTGTGAGCATGGAGGTGGAGCCTGGCACTCAGCATCAGCAGCAGCAGTCTTTTAGGGATGATGTACAGTCCCAACAAGCCAGTGGACTTGTACGTGGCTGGGAGGAGGTGGCTGGCGATCATGTCATCCTCAGTGACCCAGAAGACTCCGGACCGAATGCCTCAGCTAACCTACGCTGCATGGCCTCCCTGATCCTGCAAAGCCTGCGGAAGGATCCTCGTGTTCTTCGGATCAAGGAGAGGGACCATTACTGGCTGGCCACTCTCCTTGATCCGCGGTACAAGGGTAAGGTTGCGGACCTTATCTTGCCGTCGCAGAGGGAGCAGAGGATGAGACATCTCAGGGAGGCCTTGCAGAAAGGTCTGTGCAACGCGTTCCCAGAAACTGGGAGGCTACAAACTCCTGGTCCTGGGCGACGAGTTGCTGAGGCTTCGGTCAGTGGCAGAAGGAGCGGTGGGAAGGTGGACGTCTGACCGATGCGTTCAGACAATTTTTTAGTCCGCAGCCCCAAGGTATGATCGGTTCCAGCAACCATCGCCAGCGTCTGATATACATGGTGCAGGAATACCTTGGGGCAAGGTCAGACTTGGACACCTTTCCCACCGAAAATCCTCTGGCTTACTGGGTCCTGAGGATGGATCACTGGCCAGAGCTTGCACAGTATGCAATTGAGCTACTGGCCTGTCCTGCCTCCAGCGTTCTTTCCGAACGCACATTCAGTGCTGCTGGAGGATTTGTGACTGATCATAGGGTGCGCCTGTCCACCGCCTCGGTTGATCGACTGACATTCATCAAAATGAATCAGTCTTGGATCACCACCAGCTACCAGGCACCTGAGGCGGATATAACCGAATAATTTTTAATGTCACATCCCTTCAAGACTGCCTATGCTGATGCTGAGTGACTGTCCTCTTATGTTCACTGACTATCCTCTTCCTCCTCCTCAATGATCCATGCCACAGCACCAGTGCCTAAGGCACAATTTTTTTTCAGCCCCTGTTTAACAGGGGCGTGTACTTACAATTTTTTAAAAAAATGCTTCGCAACACGTGTGACTGCTGTGCTCCAAGTACAGTCTCTGTGAGGGCCGTGTTGCAGTGTTGTGGCACCAGCACCAGTGCCTAAGGCACAATTTTTCAGCCCCTGTTTAACAGGGGCGTGTACTTACAATTTTTTAAAAAAATGCTTCGCAACACGTGTGACTGCTGTGCTCCAAGTACAGTCTCTGTGAGGGCCGTGTTGCAGTGTTGTGGCACCAGCACCAGTGCCTAAGGCACAATTTTTCAGCCCTGTTTAACAGGGGCGTGTACTTACAATTTTTTAAAAAAATGCTTCGCACACGTGTGACTGCTGTGCTCCAAGTACAGTCTCTGTGAGGGCCGTGTTGCAGTGTTGTGGCACCAGCACCAGTGCCTAAGGCACAATTTTTCAGCCCCTGTTTAACAGGGGCGTGTACTTACAATTTTTTTAAAAAAAATGCTTCGCAACACGTGTGACTGCTGTGCTCCAAGTACAGTCTCTGTGAGGGCCGTGTTGCAGTGTTGTGGCACCAGCACCAGTGCCTAAGGCACAATTTTTCAGCCCCTGTTTAACAGGGGCGTGTACTTACAATTTTTTAAAAAAATGCTTCGCAACACGTGTGACTGCTGTGCTCCAAGTACAGTATCTGTGAGGGCCGGGTTGCAGTGTTGTGGCACCAGCACCAGTGCCTCAGGCACAATTTTTCAGCCCCCTGTTTAACAGGGGCGTGTACTTACAATTTTTTAAAAAAATGCTTCGCAACACGTGTGACTGCTGTGCTCCAAGTACAGTCTCTGTGAGGGGTTGCAGTGTTGTGGCACCAGCACCAGTGCCTAAGGCACAATTTTTCAGCCCCTGTTTAACAGGGGCGGGTAATTACAAATCTTGATCTAATAGTTCACAGCAGGGCCCATTCCTGCACCCACCAAGAGTAACTATGAGGGCCTGCAGTCTTGTGGCAACACCGTCCACCACCACCGCCAAAGGCCCAATTTTTCTGCCCTGTTCATCAGGTGCTTGCAATTACAAATCTTGATCTAATAACTCACAGCAGGGCCCATTCCTGCGCCCACCAAGAGTAAACTATGAGGGCCTACAGTCTTGTGGCAACACCGTCCACCACCACCGCCAAAGGCCCAATTTTTCTGCCCTGTTCATCAGGTGCTTGCAATTACAAATCTTGATCTAAATAACTCACAGCAGGGCCCATTCCTGCGCCCACCAAGAGTAACTGTGAGAGCTTACAGTCTTGTGGCAAAACCGTCCACCACCACCACCACCACCACCCCCAATTTTTCTGCCCTGTTCAACAGGTGCATGCAATTACAAATCTTGATCTATTAACTCACAGCAGGGCCCATTCCTGTGCCCACCAGTCTTGTGGCTACACCAACATCTAATAGGGCAAATTTCTGCAGAGTATATACGCCAGGCCCCTACTTTCAAACATCCAACTTACAAACGACTCCTACTTGCAAATGGAAAGAGAAAACAGGAAGTGAGAGGAAATCTACCCCTAGGAAGGGAAATTTATCCTGTTAGATTTAATTTTGGAAAAAGGTATCTCCTCTCTACTGATACTTTATCACCAATCCTTGTTTCAATTAAAACCCCACTTTTCCAAAAACATTTGTCATTGGGACGGAAAGTGAGGTGACATGTTCTGAACAGATGTGCAAAGACAGCAAATGTTACAGGGGTGATAACCCCTCCCTATGTTCTCCAAAAAGCTTAAAAATAGATTTTTTTGGGATGGAGCTACACTTCATAATGTACCTGTTCAGATTCTACTTAAGATCAAACCTAAAGCCGCAAGTGGTTTTAAATGGCTTCTTTTTTTCCTTTACAAATGTCATTTTGTGCAGTTCTAAACACGGGAAACTTCACAGGCATACTTTGGACACCCCCCAGGTACCATATTTAAAGGAAAATGTCACTTTTTTTTTTTCACTTGTTCAATTAAGCTTTGACAATAAAACCTAGAAGCTGCAACCATTTTAGTAAATCTCCCGCACTATGTCTATTCTGTATTAAAGTATTCTTACCACCCTATTCATAATGTACACTGAGCTTCGAACATGCAGCTCGGTGTACAATTTCAGCATCTGTCAAGAAAAAAAAAACTCCCACATATGCATGGGAGTGACATCATCTCGGCCTGGCCAATCAAATCGGATGACGATTGAAACCCAGAAGAAAACTGATTCAGGATCTCAGTGGCTGTTAAGGGAGCTCCAGAACACTGCATTGTTGGAGTGGAGAAGAGAATAATTCCACTTTAAAGTGTATTTAAACCCCAAAACAAAAACAATTAAAATGCTTAGATGTGGTAACTGCCTTTCTTTTCACATTTCAGGTTAAGAACATTTTCAATAATTACAGAAAACACCTTTTGATATCGGCAGAATTGCAGTGTCCATGTTACTTCCTGTGAGACAAACTGGAAGCAGAAAAATTTATATGTATTTATATTATATTATTATATATAATATATTTATATTATATTTAAATATAATAGTTATATTATATCTCTTGTGTTAACTACTGATCCAATTAACTCCAATGTAATAGGGATAAACAAAGGCAGATATGTTTGGAGTCCAGCTTAGTGTAACAACCATGTCTTTTCCATAGATAAAGTGTTGGAGTGAATGTAGCCATGAGCCAGAGATCGCGCTGCATATGAAATTTTATATAATTTCTATTGTAATAAACAATTTTTATGCTAGCTGCTATATTTGTTTGTTTTTTGTCTTTTCATCATGAGAAACAGTTTAATCATGGTTCTACCCCATTAACTGTGAGCACAGATATTTCTACATTTAGAGATAGAAAGTATGTTATTCTCAGGATTACCAGGTGAAAATATGAGAAAAAAAAGCCTAAAAAAGAAAACAAACTCAGTCACATCATCTAAAGCCTGGTAAGCTGCAATATATATATATATATATATATATATATATATATATATATATATATATATATATATATTTTGGTTTTCAGGTTTAGATACACCATGAAGAACAATTTTTTCATGTCTTGAAATTGTAGTGCATAGACGTTTGTTTTGGGAGACCCTGCATCGATAAAATAAATACAAATAAATTAATTAATCATTAGTTTTTAGTCATTTAGTTAATATATAGATGCAATCATTTTAGATTTAATACAAAAGTGCCATGCTCAAAATAACTAGGATTTTTTAAAATCTATAAGAAAGATATGATTTTACTGAAGGATGGTGTTGGTCTAAAGAAATGCTTTATAAAGGATGACCTCTAAGTGTCGGGGTGGCTGGACCATAGCACATCTGGGGAAGTTGACATGAACATAAACTGAAAATAAATTATGAGCACGGAGCCCAGTGTTTTTCTCAGAACCTATATAAATTTTACAGAGTATGCTGCAGAATGTTATTTAGCCTATGCAACCCTCATAAACAAAGTGCTGTATTAAAACTGCTGCTTGTGTGACACATCAGTAAACAGGTCATTATATGTTCTTCTAATTTTTATTTTTAAGATTACTCATTTTAAAGTATTTTTATGACGATGGCCATTTCAGAACATACAGAACCTTACCCATATACTTGTTGTGTCTCTGTGTTAATAATCTAATGTTAGCTAACTTGTCCATAATATAATATTTCAAGGATTAAAAATAAAAACAGAATACTCTTTCACACGGTACATGCTTATCATAGGATAAAGCAAATGTCCTAACATAAGTACATTTTCATGGTCATCACTAGCATTTATTACAGCTGAACCAGGGAAAATAAACCAGAACCAGGCTTCAGTAAAATGTACTCAACCAAGAAAATATATATATGACATGAATTTGGTAAGTTTGAAATACAGATAGCATCCTTTTTTTTTTTTAGTCTAGCATAATATCAAAGTCCAAGACAAGTTATACACTGACATTTGAGAGTCCAGCATATCCACAGTTCCCACTTTATGACTTAAAGGGTATCTGTACCTTGAAAAAATATTTTAACACATTTATTCTTTGATTTGAATTGTCCCTGGATTCTGCTCAAATGGGTTAATTGTAAGTGGTACCTATTTTACTGATGACCAGGCATTTCACACAAGAGGCCTCCAAACTAGCAGAAGTATATTTACATTGTTCTGTTCTGGTACTAGAAGAAGCTGAGAGGCCAAGCTAGAGGTCATTGCCGGGGTTTCCAGAGCCAAGCATCAAAACAAAAATAAGTAGAGAACATATAGTGGGAAAGCACGAAGGTCAATGAAAGGTAGATTTATAGCAAGGGCAAGGCACATGCGCCAATTTGCTATTTCCTTAAGGGGCCACTTAGATGCAACTTTATCTTAAAAAAGGAGTTTGATGAGTTGGGACACATGCCAATCCACGGACCCATGGGCATGCTTGCCCAAGTCCCAGCAGGTGCGATGGACATCGGAGGGCATAAAGAGAATGCTAATGTAGACACCTGGACTCTGGATAGGTGTGCGAGAACCAATCAGGTGGAGCCAAAGAGTAGGAAGATCTAGGTAGACTAGACACGTCTAGAGCAAAAGGAACCAAGGGAGAAGCATCAACCAGATAAGGCAGTATAGGCTTGTTTGGAGCTACTCAACATCTGACCTTGTTCCTGAAAGCCTAAACTGGTGTAGAAGACTACTTAACCTGACAGACACACACAGTAGGTTGCTTATTCTACCTACAGGTGTTGATAAAATACTGAAATATAATTGTATTGGTTGTTTATTTATATTATATATGATTTTTATTATTAGCTGGTTGTTTTTGGTGAAGTAGTTATGTAATGTAAACGTGTTTTGTAATAGAGACCATGTTTTATTTGCTAATGGCTCTGGTATGCAGGCTCTTGTGATTTTGTTTATCACAATTTTTGGTTTGGGGAATTACCATGCTTTTTACTGAATTTAACTTTCATAGAGACTTTGGGTTCCCATTATCATTTTTTCCTGTGAGAATGCTTTGTGGTTGTTATGATGTGATTAGAAATGGAGAAAACAATTGTGTAATAAGCAGTGTTCTCCCGTGCTCTTTCCATTACTTCTCTTTTTTTAAGATCACATATTTTTTTTAACTTCTCGGTAGAGTCATTTGATACAGCAAATCAGCACTTCATGACTCAGTGGATATGCAATGAATGTTATTTAAATTATTACCAGTCCATTAATACTAAAATAAAAGCTTGGCCTGTGTCCCTAGTCTGCTGAGTTCCAAGAGCCAGTTTGAGGAGGTTGTTAACCCTGACTTCACATGCCTGTTGTTTGACAATAGCTTGCTTATTACCCCTACAAGTGGCTAGAATCAAATAACAAGATTGGTCCCCCCATAGACTTTTTAAACCTCAAACAAGATTAACAAAACAGTTGATTAACTAAACCCATGCATCTTCTGTCATCCTTAATCACTTCTGTAGCTGCAGCCAGTGTGGAGCAATTTATCCTCAAATTATTCTCAGGAGCATTAAAGTTATTCAAGTCATTCTCTAAGACAGCTCAGACTTGGTGGCATGCCAAGCAATGCAATAAATACCTCTTACCCAGGTGGTCAGTGGGAAGAACGAGGGCCCATTTAGGATTCAAAAAGGCGCATAAGGAACCTAACACACTGCAATCGGTGCCATTCATCTTGAAAGACACCCCTAACACAGTAAGGTGCATTAAAAAAGGGGGTGTCTAATTTTGGCACATTATGGTGCATTGGCAGTCCATTCATTTCAATGGGCTGCCTTAACGTAATGCACATTTACACATGACATAACATGCTTTAAAACACGCTAACACGTTGCAAAAAATTTACTTGGACTTTGAAGCAGTCCTTCCTCTGACCACCAAAATAGGCGCCATTCTTCCTGTCACTCACATTAGGTAGTCAGACCTAATGGCGTTGTCTCACTGTGCTCTGACACAAATTCCCTTTTGTTGCCTGCATATTGTCATGATTGCCCATGTGTTCTGCACATACTGTCACGGATGCCTGTTTGTTGCCCAAATATTGTAACAATTGCTTGTCTATTGCCCATTTGCCTGTGTATTTTAGCAACTGCCCATTTTTTGCTCATGATTGCCTGTTTGTTGCCCACTTATTGTTACGATTACCTGTTTGATGCACACCAGGTATAATGATTGCCTATTTGTTGCCAGCATATTCTCACAATTGCCTGGTTGTTACCCATATATTTTACCAAAAACTATAAAAAAGTCACATCGTCACAAATAACAGTTGACACACATTATATTCTAGTTATTCTTCACAATTTGGTATGACACTGTAATGTATGCTGTATATATGCCTAAGAGCATTCACACAAGTTAAAGTGATTGTAAAGGCTTGTTTAAAAAAAATTAAAAAAAATAACAAACATGTTATACTTACCTCCTCTGTGCAGTTGGTTTTTCACAGAGCAGCCTGGATCCTCCTCTTCTCTGGTCCCTCTTTACTGCTCCTAGCCCCTCCCTCCTTTGAGAAACCCCTTAGCCAGCAGCTTGCTACAGGGGGTATCCAAGCCAAATCAGAGCTCCGTGTATCCATTCAGACATGGAGCCCGACCTGGGCCCACCCCCTCTATTCCCTGATTGGCTGACTGACTTTGACAGCCGCAGGAGTCAATGGGGCCGCTGCTATGTCACAGCCAATCAGGAGGAGTGTTTTGGATGGCTGAGGAGATCGTGGACATCGCTGGAGAGAGAAGGGGCTCAGGTAGGTAATTGGGGGGGGGGGGCTGTTACACACAGAAGGTTTTTTATCTTAATGCATTCTGCCTTTACAACTCCTTTTAGTTAGAAGTTAGAATTACACTAGAAAGGAGATAAAAATATATGACACAATACAAAGCATGTATCTCTATCGCAAATTATGCATCTTCTATCTTTAGTAAGTGTACTTCTGCAATTAAATCAAAGTTGCTGTTCTGCCAGACACATTGGCATATACGAGCAATATTAAATCTGGCAAAGGTAACTTATAGAATAAACAACAAAAAAAATGGTATTATCTTTGAAATGTAGTGCTGCACTTCAAGCAAACACCAGCTATCTTTGGCTGATGCATTTCAATTTAGACTATGAAAGCAAATGTCCTATTGGTTGCAGTGGAATGTTACACTTCCACTTTTTGTTGAGAATATGTAATAGACACACTTGAAAGCCTGAGTGCACCTGTTGATATATACATAGTTCTGAGAGTGCACTTTTGTTTCTCGGTTTTCTTCTGAAGTCTATACATTAGTCAGCGAGAGGTAATGCTTTCATAAGAAATATGTTTTCATAAAAGTAATTTCCATTCTTTCGCTATTGGACCTTTAACACGCCTAAATGTCTTTATTGTCACCAACCCTGCTATTTTATCAGAATTGCACATGTTGCTCTCATAATGCAGCATTAGAATATAGAACATTGTCTATATTGAAAAGATAATTTTTCTTGTTTTTAGCTTTCAGAGTTTTAAATAGAATACAAAGTAATATTACAGAAATAAAAATATCAAATGTAGTAAATACATAAAGTAAACCAACGCAACTAAATAAATGCACAGAATAACAACCAGTTGCAATATTCCTTATTCTTATATAGGCACCTATATAGATAGGTTGATAGATCTCAAATACAATATACATGACTTGTTTCTGACACCTGTATACACTAAAAATTAGCTTATGTTGCTTAGGGGGTTCACATTTACCACTGGTGGGTTGATTTCCTTGTTTATTTTGCAAGGAAAGTTGCACATTGCATGGGATTTTTTTTTCTCAGAGCTTAGTGAATGTATTGGAATTACACTTAGCAAAGAATACCCAATTATGTGCCATGAAAATAAAAAACAGCCTGTTTGCTTGCACATGATTGGATGATGGAAGTCAGCTGAACTTCACCTCATGCACTAAGCTCTGGGGAAATTTCCCTTGTAAAGTTAACAGTCTTTTTGCCTTTACTAAATCAACCCTCATGCAGTTCATAATGACTTCTGATAACGATTACACCATTTCCATATACACTGCAGCTATCATTGTATTTCCTTTCATGTACACTAACATATACTGTATATATAATACATTGTTTAAAAAAAGAATTACATTTTATGTAAACTTGAAAATTGATTTTCAAGTGGGTTATAATATTGTAAAACAAAACTAAAAGTTTACAGTGGGACAGGCTCATAAAATTATGTGCGCTGCATCCAAATTAACATAAGAAGGAAAACACTCAATGATCCCGTAGCCTCCCTGGCGGTATGATTGTGTCAGATTTAAAAATGACACACATATACAGATGCCAATTGGCTGTTTACATTTAAAAGTGGCTTCTCCCAGCACTGAGGATACTCTTATGTAGTACTTGGCAGGAATTGTCAGCCGCCCTGTGCTTGTGGGTCAGCGTGAGTTCCACCGCCGTGGTACAGTGAACCGGAAGTTTAGGGCCCGGAAGTGATGCGCCTCTTGTGTCATTTTTAAATAAACGGTTTTACGCTATGGTACCCTTTATATCTTACTTTTAATGGGATAACTTGGTGGAGAGGAGGTTATTGTATGGAAGGCCACCCTGGTTCATTTCCAGTTAATATTCAAGCAATTCTAAAGACCCACAAACAAAGCCCATTTTGACCTTCTTTTTAGTTAAAGAGGTCATGTCCTTCTGGTGAGTAGGAAATTTAACCACACACATCGGGTGCAACTCTATCTATGTGCATATGGTGATGGTGTTAAGCTTTGGCAATATATCACAGAAGAACTCATAACATTTAAATGATTTTATATATTCATGTTTTCATCAATTGTCTATTAAGTATTGAAATCACAAATTATTAAGCATGGAGCACTTTATTATGTACAATAGGCTGTATATGTTATATATTTTTTTTTGGATTGATTAGTTGATAAAATGAACACACTAGGGCCCCCTACCACTGTCACAAACTGCAAACTGGCCGCTCTGTATGTAGGTTCTGACAGGCTGCGCAAGGAGCCCCCGTATCTCCGGAACTGAAGGTGGCAGGAGCCCCAAATTTTGACCAGTGGTGGGGAAGGACTTCAGCTACCCCCAGGTTATTGAGCTACGATCCTTGAAGCTCGATTGTTTTTTTTTTTTTAATGTTAATGGCAGGTTAGACTCTGCCTCACCTGCCTCCCCTGACTACACATCCCTGATAGATAGATAGATAGATAGATAGATAGATAGATAGATAGATAGATAGATAGATAGATAGATAGATAGATAGATAATGCGTTTCACAGACTGCATTATCTGCTTTCTTAGCAGATGCTTTGAGTATGTAAAGACTGATGTGCAGTACAACCAACAGGATGCCCGGATTTCAGTCACCAAGTTGTTGGAGTTGAGTGGAGTGCAGTAAGAATTCCTAACTGGGAATTAAGCTCGAAATGCATTCATATAATCATATATGTGGTATATGACTTAGATTTTCCAAGAATTTCCTCTTAATGTGGTAATGAATCTTGTATGGGTGGTGACTCCACAATCTCCTATTGGCTGCCCAATGCTGCCATCACCATGGATGTTGCTCTTAAAGAGGTTGTAAACCTTCCTTTGTAAGTTGTACCTATCGGTAAGCCTAGAATAAGGCTTACCCATAGGTACTGAAAACAGCTCCTAAATGTGCGCCGTTTAGGAGATATTTACTGTTTACTGCGCCGATGGCCAAAAGTTTTGAGAATGACACAAATATAAATTTTCACAAAGTCTGCTGTTTCAGTGGTTTTAGATCTTTTTGTCAGATTTTACTATGGTATACTGAAGTATAATTACAAGCATTTCATAACTTTACCCGAGTTCTCAGCAATCCAATCACTGTACCTTTTGCAGAATATCAGTCTGTCCCTGATGTTTTTTTCCTGGAGAAAAGTGGTTTGTTTGCTGCCCTTCTTGACACCAGGCCATTCTCCAAAACTCTTCTCCTCACTGTGAGTGCAGATGCACTCACGCCTGCCTGCTACCACTTTCTGGACTTTCTTGGGCGCCCTGAAGCCTTTTTCACAAATGCAATGGAAATGTTTTTTTTGTATGGGATCAAGTTAATTTTAATGGCAAAGAGGGACTTTGCAATAAATTGCAATTCTTCTGATCAGTCTTCATAACATTCTGGAGTATATGCAAACTGCCATCATAAAAACCAAGGCAGCAGACATTGTGAAAATTAATATTTGTGTCATTCTCAAAACTTTTGGCCATGGCTATATATCTCCCTGTCTGCTGAGGGAGCATCCTGACTCCCCTGTAATCCTATAATATTATAAAAAGACATTTGTTTGTGTCAAATGTTATTGAATAGTTGAAAAATGCCTAATTCCATAAGACGTAGTTTTAATCAATAATCACCTGACTACAGGGACTCTCTTCTTTCCCTCTTCCTGAGTGCTGGGAGAATGGTTACATTGTAGAGATGCAGGCAATAAAAAGAGAGGAGTCACTGTCAATTAAACTGAGCAGGACTATGCTAAAGGCTAGTAGGGCAGGGGTCGTGGGGTGGTAGTCATGTCCTCCATGCTTCCCTCCTAGTAGGGTCACATGAGAGGCCTGCCCTGGGGTGAGTTTTCCTGGGCCACACTAGGCACTTGGGTTAGGGTCACTGTCTTACTAGACCCGCCCCTTACACGTATAGAATATTAAAAAAAAAAGTCACTTTGCAACTAATTACTTTTCCAATGTAGTAAGATGACCAACACTGCACACAGGGTACTTGCGCAAACAACTGTACTTTAATAAACTCTCTCAATGTATTATACACCACCATGGTTACTGATGCATTTAGAAAGGAACACGCAGAGCCAATGCCCTCTCCACCTGTCCAGCGTATGACTGCTACCTCACTCCCAGTAACGGTATGAAGCACCGCTGTGCACCTAGCATGGACTCCATGTGTGCATTTCAGCTAACTCTTTTTTTTTCTGTACCTAAGTAAAGGTTGGGGACCTCTGCATTGCTGATCTGCTCCCATTGCTATGGGAGATGGATCGCTGCAGAAGGGATGCTGACAACATCTCCCTCACTGCAAGAGGCTGCCTCACCTGCCACATGTACGAGCTTAATGACAGGCTGCTAGAAAAACCTCTGTTACCCTTGGTAACCACTTTATCTTCACATTATATAAACTCTTGTACTGTTATCTTCATACACCAATGTGTTTTTGGTGACCCAAATTGTAACTATGTGTGCCGATTACTTGCATTACACCTCTTTAGTAACTTCAGACCAGGCAAAGGCAAAGATTCAAACATTTTTCTTAAAAAAATTAACATGATGACATACACAGACAACAGTCTGAAATAAAGTACAGTCTTTTCCCTAACATTCCTAGCCCCTAACTTCAGGCTTGTGGTTTCCCCAGTATATCTGCACAGGAAAGAGTCCATACTTGGCAGAGTCCATGCTTGGTTTCTTCAGGGTGGTATGCAAGTCCTAACAATATCCCTTGGTAGTGGGAACTCTGGAATACCAGACTTCTGCAACGGTGGTGAGTGGGTCCACAACACGTTAGCAGGGCCCAGTCTTTCCTCATAGTAAGAGCCCCCAGGGTCCCGATCCCTCTTATAGCGCACAAGGCCAGGGGATTGGACCCAAGAAAACCCACCAGGAAACACAATTAATTCCACCCTTCCCGACCCGGGTAGCATTAACCACTACCTGCCTACAGGCGCATCAGCCTGCGATGCATTGGCACTGAGTCTAGTAGGTTCTATTATGAGCTGAAGGATGCAAACTGACCACGTTAAAATGCATCTGCTTCTGTACTTAACAAGGTGAGAATACTACATGAAGAAAAGGGAACAAACATGATCACCAGGTATTTATTGTGTATTTAACAATGTATATAAATTATGGGTGGGGGAAGAAGTAACAATGTCCAAATGCTTGACTAATAGGGTTTACACATGCTTTAACTAATTAAAGTTTAAACCATTTTTTTTTTTACTTTTTTTAAGTAACAGACGCTGTTTTATTTTACTTTACCATATTTTAAAAATAAAAAGTTAAAATCATCATTCTTAGATGTAATAATTTCAGGAGACCTACTTTACTGTCAGCCTCTGGGAAAGGCCTAAAGCCCTCTTTTTTAGTTATGCTTGTCTTCTCTTGCCTTTCTTTAACCAATTTTTCCCGTGTTCTTAGCGCTTGCATTTGTTACTGCAGCTTAATTTCAAACAACATTTTAAGCATTTTAAACAATGTGGTATAAATGCCAACTCAAATAAATTGGCACATTACTAGGATAAAGTCATAAACCTGAGAAAATATTTTACCTCATAAAATGACAGTTTGTACTAGTGCAAAATAGCCTCAGTACACTTCTAAAATAGGTAACCTGAGAAGGAAAATCATTGCCAGTATGACATAATGGTATATTTCACAACTGGCGTTCCACCGTCAATAAATATTCCCACCAGTCCTTTCAGTGACACATTGCTTGCTTTAGTCACTTTGCTGACTAGAATACAAAATATACAAAACCTGCACTTGCAGCAGTGTCAGGCCTTGGTAACTGGCCAGAAGTCAGACCATTTTTCTTCTGCTTTGTCATGTGTATATATTTGTGTGTTTAGTCAGACAGCCATTTTACATTCCTTCAGATTTTAGAAATTGCCCATTTAATCCAAATTTACCTAGTGCAGATTTAGTGAAAAAAAAGGAACAAAGTATTGTAACTGGCTTCAACAAAGTCTTAACCGAGTCTAGATTTCTTTCAGCACACTCTGCCAGAGTCTAGGATAAAATGGCAGACAAGGCAGTGGATTGGGGCAGTCGTGGGCTCCAAGGAAGCCTGCTGAGGAAAATAGGTCAGTCTCCCATTAAAAGGTTTCCTCACTACAATTGATATGTATCCTTACTTTGATGTACATATTTACCCACTCGTTCCTGTAGATTTTTAGAGGGTTGTTTACTCTCCTATTCAGATCATTTCAGAACAATATTAGCATTTTTCTTTTGCTGTATAACATGTTAAACATACTTAACGTACAATATTATTGTGCATAAAATATTGGTTGATGATGCTATAGTATCATTATGGAAAAACATTAATAAATTAATTAAACAAGGTTGAATCGTAAAATTTCCCTGTTGGGTCTGGAGTTTGGGCTGCAGAAAAGATTGGGTGGGATGGCAGCCTGACTGCCCCTGTCCAAAAATCCATCTGATAGTAGACCTGGCTCATTAAACAAGGACTGGAAACCACACAGGAAGAGGCTGTGGTAAGGACATTTTAAAACAACTCTGAGGATGGTGAACAAGCTGAGGAAATGCCCACTATATGGACTGATGTATTTGCTGAAGTTAGCAGAACTATATTTCTTTGTTTTATACTGCTGAAATTAAGCTGTTTTCAGTTAACTCTGAACCTGAAAATAAATGTGGGACCAGGTGGTGGTGTGTTGTATGGCACTATACCTACCATAGAGCTACCATTTCTAAGCGTATCCCCTGCCAGCTTTGCATAGATTATCTCAAAGTGACTATATATATATATATATATATATATATATATATATATATATATATATATATATATATATATAGTCAGGTCCATAAATATTGGGACATCGACCCAATTCTAATCTTTTTGGCTCTATACACCATCACAATGGATTTGAAATGAAACGAACAAGATGTGCTTTAACTGCAAACTTTCAGCTTTAATTTGAGGGTATTTACAGTACAATGATCCAAATCAGGTAAACGGTGTAGGAATTACAACGGTTTGCGCCATCCACTTTTTAAGGGACCAAAAGTAATGGGACAGATTAACAATCATCCATCAAACTTTCGCTTTTTAATACTTGGTTGCAAATCCTTTGCAGTCAATTACAGCATGAAGTCTGGAACGCATAGACATCACCAAATGCTGGGTTTCATCCCTGGTGATGCTCTGCCAGGCCTCTACTGCAACTGTCTTCAGTTTCTGCTTGTTCTTGGAGCATTTTCCCTTCAGTTCTGTCTTCAGCAAGTGAAATGCATGCTCAATTGGATTCAGGTCAGGTGATTGAATTGGCCATTGCATAACATTCCACTTCTTTCCCTTAAAAAACTCTTTGGTTTCTTTTGCAGTATGCTTCGGGTCATTGTCCATCTGCACTGTGAAGTGCCATCCAATGTGTTCTGAAGCGTTTTGCTGAATATGAGCAGATAATATTGCCCGAAACACTTCAGAATTTATCCTGCTGTCAGCAGTCACATCATCAATCAATACAAGAGAACCAGTTCCATTGGCAGCCATACATGCCCACGCCATAACAGTACCACCACCATGCTTCACTGATGAGGTGGTATGCTTTGGATCATGAGCAGTTCCTTTCCTTCTCCATACTCTTCTCTTCCCATCACTTTGGTACAAGTTCATCTTGGTCTCATCTGTCTATAGGATGTTGTTCCAGAACTGTGAAGGCTTTTTTAGATTTGTAAACTGTAATCTGGCCTTCCTGTTTTTGAGGCTCACCAATGGTTTACATCTTGTGGTGAACCCTCTGTATTCACTCTGGTGAGGTCTTCTCTTGATTGTTGACTTTGACACACATACACCTACCTCCTGGAGAGTGTTCTTGATCTGGCCAACTGTTGTGAAGGGTGTTTTCTTTACCAGGGAAAGAATTCTTCGGTCATCCGCCACGGTTGTTTTCCGTGGTCTTCCGGGTATTTTGGGTGTTGCTGAGCTCACTGGTGCATTCTTTCTTTTTAACCACCTCAATACCGTGCATTTTCACCCCCTTCCTGACCATGCCATTTTTCAGCTTTCAGCGCTGTCACACTTTGAATGACAATTGCGCGGTCATATAACACTGTACCCAGATGAAATTGTTATCATTTTGTTCCCATAATATAGAGCTTTCTTTTGGTGGTATTTGATCGATTATTGTTTGCACTATAAACAAAAGAAGAGGGACAAGTTTAAAAAAAAAACAATATTTTTTACTTTTTGCTATATTAAATATCCCCCAAAAAAATATATAAAAACATTATTTTTCCTCAGTTTAGGCCGATACGTATTCTTCTACATATTTTTGGTAAAAAAAATCGCAATAAGCGTATATTGATTGGTTTGCACAAAAGTTATAGCGCCTACAAAAGAGAGGATAGATTTATAGCATTTTTATTATTATTATTTTTTTAAGTAGTAGTGACGGCGATCTGCGATTTTTATCGTGACTGCGATATGGCGGCGGACATTTTTGACACATTTTTGGGACCATTCACATTTATACAGCGATCGGTGCTATAAAAATGCATTGATTACTGTATAAATGTGACTGGCAGGGAAGGGGTTAACACTAGGGGGCGCTGAGGGGGTTAATATGTTCCCTGGGAGTGATTCTAAATGTAGGGGAGGGGATTCATAAGGGGAGGAGACCGATCAGTGTTTCTCTGTACTGAGAACACACCATCGGTCTCCTCTCCTCTGTGTTACTGGGCAATCGCGGCTGCCCAGCGGACATCGCGCATCGGGTGCCCAGTGACACGGTGGGCGTGCACGCGCTCCCTGGAGGGCCAGGAAGGGGAGGACATCATATGACGCCCTCCCGCCCTGAGAGCTGCACCGCCTGGCCATCAATGGACAGCCGGCGGTCTCAAGGCAGTTAAGGATGTTCCAAACAGTTGATTTGGCCACACCTAATGTTTTTGCTATCTCTCTGATGGGTTTGTTTTGTTTTTTCAGCCTAATGATGGCTTGCTTCACTGATAGTGACAGCTCTTTGGATCTCTTATTGACAGTTGACAGCAACAGATTCCAAATGCAAATAGCACACTTGAAATTAACTCTGGACCTTTTATCTGCTCCTTGTAAATGGGATAATGAGGGAATAACACACACCTGGCCATGGAACAGCTGAGCAGCCAATTGTCCCATTACTTTTGGTCCCTTAAAAAGTGGGAGGCACATATGCAAACTGTTGTAATTCCTACACCATTCACCTGATATGGATGGAAATACCCTCAAATTAAAGCTGAAAGTCTGCAGTTAAAGCACATTTTTTTTGTTTCATTTCAAATCCATTGTGGTGGTGTATAGAGCCAAAAATATTTGAATTGTGTCGATGTCCCAATATTTATGGAACTGACTGTATATATAAAATATATTGTCAAAACCATTCTTCCAGAAGTGCATTTGTGAGGTCAGGCACTGATGTTGGATGAGAAGGCCTGGCTCGCAGTTTCCGCTCTATTTCATCCCAAAGGTGTTCTATCAGGTTGAGGTCAGGACTCTGTGCAGGCCAGTCAAGTTCTTCCACCCCAAACTCGCTCATCCATGTTTTTCTGGACCTTTATGGACATTTTGGATGTTGGGAAGAATGGCCGCAACTCTGATGGAGGAGTGCAGACAGAGTTCTAAAAACGGCTCCAGAATGGCACCTTAAACTTGCCACCTGCTGAGGAGAATGTTGAGGGCCTCAATTTTGTAATTGTTGCAGATGAGGCCTTTGCTCTGGGGAACATCTGATGAAGCCATTTCCTATGAGGAACCTCACCATAGAACAGAGAATATTCAATTACAGGCTCTCTTGTGCCAGAAGGGTGGTCGAAAACACCTTTGGCATCCTATTGAGTAGTTTCAGGCTGTTTTTGACTCCAATTACAGGCTCCCTTGTGCCAGAAGGGATGAAGTTCAAAAACATTATGCCTTTTCAACTCTTATCTTTTTTTGAGGACTAAAAATTGCAGGAGTTGCCCACATTTAAGAGCACATTGTCACTGTAACTCTGATACAACAATTTTTATTGCATAAAAAGATTAAAAACTCTTACAAGAGTTATCTTGCATAGGTCGCGTATAAAACAAATGCCGGCCGGCAAGTTCGAGAGCCCATCCTCCCTTCGTACAGCGTGGTGGCGTCACTGCGTGCAATAAAAATTGTTGTATCAGAGTTACGCTATGGGCGGCTTTTTTTCTATTAGAGCACCACTGACGTGAGCTTGGGAAAGTGTGTGGAGACGGAGTACTATCAAACTGGTCGGGTGTAAGGTATCGATCCAGGGAGTTGGGAGGTTCATGCATCTGAGGTTGCTGAATGGTTAACATCCATGCCCATTTTGCTTCACCATCTGGTAAGCACATAACCCTTCTGGTGGTTGGGTACTCCTCCACTACTATAAGTGAAGTCACCGTGGTGTATGTTTCCAGCTACGTCCGGATTTCATCTCTGTCTCCTGAAAATACACCTATTTTTACCTCTGCTAAGTGACTGTTTAATTCAATATTGCTATACTGTTATTAGCAGATGGTATCAGTATATGGACTTATGTGATTATATTAATATTCTTCATATTTTTCCATTGATTGTGTGTATTGCCTTTTTGCCATACACTGTGGCTTTATCTGTATTGCAGTCTAGGATTTTACTTATTGGTGCAGCTTTATAGTTGTTATGTATTGTTTGTGTGTGTATCCCACTTTAAGCAGCAGCCATTAATTAGATATTTATATATATATTATTTTTAGATTTTGTACCTTGGTCTAGCGCGGTTTATTTTTCTCAGTTTAAATACAAGCTGGCACACTCTGCAGCAGACTGAGAGGATGAACTCACAGTGCTTATAATAATTATTTGTATATTACTTATGATAATTAACCCCTTGCCACACAGGCCAATTCTGACACTTCTCTCCTACATGTAAAAATCATATTTTTTTTTTTATAGCTGGTCTCTGCTTAATTGTTGTAATTTCAATCCATGTATTGAAATTACACCAATTAAGCAGAGACCAGCCATAGTCCATCTATGTATGGGCTACCTGGTTTTACACAAGTCAACCTATTAACCGACTTGAGTACAACCAGCCTGTCAGGTTTTCCCACAAAACAATCAGTGCTGCCAGCTATAGTTAGCAACACTGATAATTGTATTCACTGGCAGAACACAATAACACTGCAGGAGTGATTCCCCCATCCACAGGTCAGCAGTCCCTAAACGCAGTCCCTAAACATCCTTCCACAAACCTTTAAATTTTTCCTTCCCAGTTTACTTCATCCTCCTCTCCTATACATAGTGCCCACTGTCATACCCTTCACACTCCTCTGCTGTACATAGTGCCTACTGTCATACTCTCCACACTTCTCTCCTGTACATACTGCTCACTGTCATACTCTCCACACTTCTCTCCTGTACATACTGCTCACTGTCATACCCTCCACACTTCTCTCCTATACATAGCGCCCACTGTCATATCCTACACACTCCTCTCCTGTACATAGTGCCCGCTGTCATACACTTCTCTCCTGTACATAGTGCCCTCTGTCGTACCCTCCATACTCCTCTCCTGTACATACTGCTCACTGTCATACCCGCCACACTCCTCTGCTGTGCATACTGCCCACTGTTATACTCTTCACACTCCTCTCCTGTACATAGTGCCTCCTGTCATACCCTCCGCACTCCTCTCATGTACATAGTGCCCACTGTTAGATCCCTCCACATTCCTCTCCCTCACCTGCACATACTTCCCACTTTTATACCATCCATTCTCCTCCCCTATGCCTCTTACCCACAAAAACAGTTCTTTAAAATTATACTGAATATCCTCAATGTTACCAGCTCTATAATGGGCACACTTTTGTTAGTTCAACTAAAGGAAATCTCAGTCCTCATATTGGTTCTGCCCCATTATTAGTACTTATTTAATTTTGGAATTACTATTGTGATGTATAGATGAACATAGGGGATGTCAGCTACTCTAAATATAGCACTTGTAAAAAAGTGTTCCTGAAAATATTTTTTAAATGTTGACAACTATGCGGGTCAGTAGGGGGCCCCATGAGAGGCTCCTGGGTTCCAATGATATTAAAGCGGTAGTAAACTTTTCCAACATTACTATTTTTTAGAGGCCCTTAGGTAGGTTATGCCATAATGTACAAGTATGCACAGCATATTAGCACATTAGGGTACACTTAAATTGTCAGACTGAGCCCTCCAGTGCTGTGCTGTGATCAATCCGGCCCGGGCGCTTCCATCTTCCCCCATGTCTTCCTTCTGGGTTCTGTGCCTTCGGTCACTTGCCTTGGCTGGGCTGCGTTGATGTCATTCCCGCGCATGCTCATGTGCTTCCTCTTTCTCTCATCCCCCCTTTCTCTCTCATCCTTTTTCATCCCCTTTCTCTCTCTCTCTCTTTAATTTAATTTGTTATAACAAAAAAATTGTTTGCATTTTTATTTATTTATTTATTGTTTATAAAAGGCCCCACCAAAATCCTCAGCACCAGGCCCATGGTGTTCTTTATCTGTTCTTTATCTGGCCCTGGGTGGAGGACACTGAATGGTTGGTAAGGTGGATGAGTCTTGCAGCGGCATTCATTATGGACTGAAGGGTCTGATAGTCTATGTAAAGGTAATCCAATGAGGAGGGAGTTGCAGTAGTCTATGTACGGAAATTCACACATTTTAGGCATGGGATCATGAGAAAAATAAGAATGTTAAGGCCAAGTTTGGGGGCATCTTCAAATTTGGGGTTTTATATTCTTAAAAACACAGAAACAACTCTCCTCCTCAAGATGCAAACTCAGGTCATGTTTTCTATACTTGTAGAATTTGTCACAGGTGATGTTGTTATGTTCACTGTTAGTAATTCGCACAGTTGTTTTTAGACTGAGGAAAATACATAAAACATGACCTGGTGGTGCACCTAGAGGAGTGGAGTGGAGAAACACTGTTATGAGTTCTGTCCCTAAACTTTCACATTTCAAAGTCCTAAAAACATGGTAGATATTAAAAAGGCAAAAAATTTAGAACAGGCAAGAGGAAATAAAAATTTGGCAAGCATGTCCACAAGCATGTCCACAAAATCTCTGATTCTTCGGTGTAGTGCAGTGGCAGCCTCCTTGATTTGCTCCAGATCCTACAAACAATGCAACATATCTGCACTCATTCTGCCAATAGTGCACTACATACTTTGCTAATGTGTGGAGTGGGTGTTTTGTTTGGACATCTAAACACTCGACATGTATACACGTTTGAAGCCAGATTCCAAGAATACTTACTTTCACAAACAAGAGGCTAACAAATACTTTCTTTCTCTTCTGGGTCACTTTTGCCTCAGTGTGACTCGGGTCAGGGGATTTGACATCCACAATGGCAAGGTCTGTGCTGGGTCCAGGAGTCAGACCCCGAAGGTACAATTGGAAATTGTTGCATAGGTGGTTAGTGGCCTATACTGCTTAGATTGAGGCCTATATTGGGACCAGCTTATGAGTTAAGCTAGACATTATGGTTTGTCTTGTGTTCTGTCTTGCAGGCATCATATCATTTATCATGACGGATAAATTTACTACGCCTGATTTTCTACCTCAACTCATTGACCTGTACCGGGAGCTGCCCTGTCTCTGGAAGGTCAAGCGTAGAGACTATCCAATAAAATATCGAGGAAGGCAGTTTTGAAGAAACTGCTCGAGTTGGTGAAACCAGTGTACCCCAGGGAAGACATCAACTATGTCAAGACAAAAATATCAAACCTGAGGAGTACTTTTACTCTGAGAGATCTGGAGCAGCAGCAGATGACATATATGTCCCCAGGCTGTGGTATTACAACAGCCTGCGGTTTTTGACTGACCGGACAGAACCCAGGCCATCGCTGTCTACACTCCCTTCGACATCTGCAGGGGCCATTGTTTCTGAGGTCCACCCAGATCCTGCTGCACAGGAAGAAGATGTGGAGGAGCCCAGCTTGACCCAGGTATAGCATTGTTGAACATATTTGTATCCAAAAATACAATGATGATAACTAGACGTTATTGTTAAAATATTTCTGCCTTAACAAAGTGGTTTCCATATCAATAGACAGTAGTGACCAAAAATGATTTGAACAAGAATTAAAAATGCTGGGGTCAGAAAGATAGTCTTTTCTATTTGTCCACATTCACTTTGCAACAGTGAGGAGATCAAAATTGTGTGTGATTGATGACCAAACCCTAAAAAAGATTCTAATTATGTCCCATTTTCATACACAGAAAAGTGTCAGTCTGGTGGAGCCAGCGGTCAGCAACCAGACAGAGTCCCAGATCCCTCCTGCTAAAAGGGCCAGGAAGAGCAGGAATCTGGAGGAGGCCACAGCTGCCTTCCTCAGCCAGGCCACTACTGCCATCCGGACAGACCCAGGTGAGGTTGAGGGATTTGCCATGGTGACGGCCAATAAATTAAAGGCGATGGATGGTGAGCAAAGGAGCAGGTGTGAGGAACTCATCCTGCAGCTCCTCAACAAGGGTGTGTGGGGCCAAATTTCAGAAAACACACCTGTGTGATTTTGTGGCCTCAATTTTTGGTTAAGTTCTTTGTATTTGGATGACAGATAGCATCTCTAATTTATTTTGCTTTATTTTTTTGATGCACAATAAAAAAATTGGGTAGAATAATACTTGGCTATGTGTTTTACTTCAAATGACAGTTTTGGAGTAGGCAGTAACTACGGGATAATGGTGTTGTGGTTACTTGCCCAAAAAATAAAACAAGCATAATAATATTATTCTTGATATCACTAGAAAACAAATGCCTTTTAAAATACGTTTGCCATAACTCCATCAGTATTACCAGCAAAGCACGTTCCTTGCTTCCGATCATGCGTGTTTTTACTTTTGTGTGACGGACTTGTGTAGAGACGATATGAAAATCAGACAACAGACTGTTGTCCGCTGAAAATTTATTAGCCCGCCATCCAACATTTGTTGGCCCAAAGTTGGACAACAATTGTCTGAAGGAGCGTACTAATGTTTAGGACAACAGTCTGTCAACAGACAATCCCCTGCCAACAATCGGATCGTGTGTACGAGGCTTAAGGCTGCATTTTAACATGAGCTGAGCCTTTCAGGTCATTTTGCAGGCTTTTCTTTCAGTGTTTGTAGAGGCATTTTCTGTGACTTGGGCATTTTTTTAAATATTTTTTTGCCAGGGGAAAGCTAATTACTAGGGAAAAAAAGCAATTTTTTCAAGCGCTCATATTGAAGTATAATTGGGCCAAGAACGCTTGAAGCTTAAGACCTTGTTCAGACGGGTGTACTACAGAATACACTCGTGCAAGGGCCATGTTTACCAGCAAGTGGATGTACAGGTGCTCCATGCATCCCGTAAGTCAGTCCCAGTTATGTCAATAAGGATGCAGCAGCTGTACAGACACAATCAGTTTGCATCCAGGGCTGTGCACCTTGCATGTATGCCAATTTGAGAGCAGCCCCGGTGTCTGTGCACGGGGGCGGCACGTCCATTAGGGGCGCCCGGGTGCGCCCCCTCCCTCCAGGCCCCCCCTTTATGCAATGGATGGATTCATGAATCTATCCATGTCCGCCGTGGCCACCACTATTCATGGATCTGGCCCTTTTTAGGGCACCGGGCGCATGAATTACAGGAGCCAGGTTTTTTTTTTAAGCACCTGATTAGAGCCAGAGGCTCTAAAAGGGTTCAAAATAGGGTGGGCTCGAGTCACAGAGAATGCGAACGGAGCACACCCAGGTGTGTTACAACAGCGAATGAATATTCGCTGTTGAAACACTGATCCTCAATCTAGCCATTCTGATGCCGGTGTGAGACCCGTTTTCTGATTGTCTGAAAAGAGAAGACTTCCAATTGGCCGCCTCGGAGCAGGGAGGAAATGGAAGCCGTCGCCGTGATGACCCATGGTGAGCAGGAGAACAGGAGGCCGCTGCCGCTGAGCTGGGGAAGCCACCAGTGAGGGGGTAAGTGACTGACTGACCAACTGACTGGTGGGGGGGCATACTGTTTGCCGCCCTCCCAAAAAATGTAATTCCACCAGCTTTCACTGTCCATGCAGCCACTGCATCCCAATTGACATGCACGGTAATGCATGAAACACCTGTGCACGTAAACATGGCCCTCGCACAGGTGTACTCTGTAGTATGTCCATGTGAACAAGGATTAAAACTTGTAGCTCAAAAGACGCTCATGTACTTCTTTGAGCTACAAGCTGATAGTGTTCCTATGCTTAGGTATAAGCAGGCACAGCTGAAAAATATTGTTTTTAAGGCGTTAAATGTTTTGGAGGGTCCAGCTACAAAGCACTCAGGTGTGAATAAGGTCAAACAGATCCTTGAATAGCAATAAATACCAGATAGGGGTTCTAATAATTTCTCACTCTATCCAAAATGTAAAAAGTTTTGGCTGGGCGTGCACTTTAACACTGGGTTCACATCTATGTGGGTGGCTGCACCCGCAACTGCCCGCAGTGAAAAGGTGCTGCTGTAGGAAAATGCGTGGGGCTGCTATTTATTCTGCCCTATGAAACACGTTTGTGGGTACATGAACTGCAGGGAAATCTCATTGTCAAATTGACCATGGGATTTCCCTGCGAGGCCATGTTTTGAAAAAGGTGCATGCACCTTTTTCTATGGGAAATGCAGGCATGGCAGTCCATTTAAATAGGCTCCCGTGCCCGAGCAAATGCAGCCCACACACATGCATAGGTGTGAACCGAGCCATAATATTTAAAATGCCTTTCCTTTTTTTCAATCTAAAGCTGGCCATAAATGGATCGGAATTGAGCAATTTTCTTTCCTTCAACCCATGGTTGAAGGAAAGAAAATTGCATAATCTATGACTAGCCTAAGTATTTAATTGTAATATGTTTTGCTTGCGTATACCACTTAATTATTTATGGACATCTTTTCTAACTTGGCCCTGCTTGTTATTGAGTTGTTGCTCCTTTATCATGCTGTCTGGTTACAGCTCACAGATGTTTGTACCATACCATGAAATTCCCATTAAGAGAATGTTTCTAGAATGATGTCAGTGACTGTGCAAATAGAATTTCCTCAAAGCATCTCTCTGTGATGGAATATATGGAATTGAGTCTATCACTGTGAAATTGTTTGCTTTCCACTTCAGCATCTGTTGCTCTTACAGGGTCATTCAAAACTGAAAGTCATTACTGTATTTGATAGGCAGAAAGCAAGTCTGAATTTGCTTTACAAATAAAAAGGCAAATAATAGTATAGTATTTTGTACTTATTTTAGGGGCTAGTTATGTTTGTATGCCTTTATATGATGAAGAATTTGTGGACATTTCTACCCCATCATTTATCAGAGGAAAGTACAGAACTATACCGTCCTCTCATTTACAGCCAAGGAAGCTGCCATCTTAGCCTCTGTTTGATCTGCAGTTGCCATGGTGCTGCAGATGTGATCAGTTAGGCCACCAGCCATTTGAGAGCTTGACAGTTAGGTTGAGAATACAAGCAACTGTGACAGCTATCATTCACCTTAAATGCAGTTGTTTTAGGAAACTGATAAATCATTTGGTTTACCCCCTCTGTTGGAGATCGGAGAACCCGTCGACGAAGTCCCTGTGGTTTTCTAAAGTGAACGAACTAAGAGACATGGAAGATCTCACTGCCACCTTGCACAACAGGGAGGAGACCTTCTGGGAGACCTTGAGACCCTGGCAACACTTTATATACCAAAGATTACAGCTCCAAAGTAATGACCTCTCCCAAAACAGCTGTCTCCACAATCCCACAGGGTGCCGGCTCTGTTTGCAACAGGAACTGCAGTAGAAAAAATATAGCTGGATAGCCGCACTCCAAAATATTCAACTTTATTGCAAAAATATGATTAAAATCATAGCATCTAGGCTAATGTACAGACTAACTGCGCAGCCGCTGACATGTTTCACACCGAACACGGTGCTTAGTCATAGCTATGACTAAGCAACGTGTTTGCTGTGAAACATGTCAGCGGCTGCGCAGTTAGTCTGTACATTAGCCTAGATGCTATGATTTTAATCATATTTTTGCAATAAAGTTGAATATTTTGGAGTGCGGCTATCCAGCTATATTTTTTTCTACAACACTTTATATACACGGACGCTTATCCCCGTGAGGTTGCACAGTCTGGCTGACCCACTAGGCTTGGTCCACTCCCTAGTCGGGGGGGGGGGGGGGGAGCGCTACGCTACCTTTCCTTACTTTACTCTACTTTTCTCCTATCCTCGGCTATCTGCTTCCACACTCCATTATGCTTCCACCTCTCCCTACTCCCTTTCTCCCCTGGTCTTTGTCCCTTTCCCGCTTATAGGGTTATCTGACCCTCTACCTCCCCCTTTTCCCCCTTCGGAACACACCCCCTCCACATAGCTCTTACCCATCATGGGCTGTTTTGACCAGATACTGTGAATATCCTGATGGGCATTACTTATTTCCTCTGTCCCATGTGTGGGCCCACCTGGCTTTTGGGTTGCTGTGCCTCCCAAACAACTGTTACAATAAAAAATAAATAAATAAATTATTGCATAGCTTTGGATAGGTTATTACCAGTTTTAGGTGGCGCAAGTACTTGTTAGAATGCCTCTCTGGCTTCGCACACCAATAGTATTTCTATACCGTATTTTTATTTTCATGTGCCTTATTTACTGTGCGGAGCGGGAGTATCTGATATGTTTACCTCATCTCATGACCATGTTTGATTTTTCTGTCTGATTTTTATTATGTATCTCCGCTATCTGTGTTGAATGTTAAACGCACTTTTTATGAAAATAAAGGAATTACAAAAAAAAAAAAAACGCTTTAACCACTTGCCGCTCACCTACCATCAAATGATAGCGGATCAGTGCGGCTCTCATTCTGGGACAACGTCATATGAAGGTGCCCAGTTTAGCTGCGGGCAACCTGTGGGCAAGCGGCAATCGCCAGCGCGCCATGTTCCTGAGACACGGCATGACCCCGATCTCGGCAGAGCTGCGGCTATTTTCCCATGTGATCGGCTCTCCTTGACTCACACTGACAGAGTATGAGGTGTGGAGAGCCAATCAGTGGCATCTCCTCACAGGGAAGACGTGTAAAGCTAATCCGCCGCAGCAGTGCCCATCAATGATCCCACTTTATGCCCATCAGTGACACCAGTCTGGAACCATTAGTGACACCAGTCTGTGCCCATCAGTGAGGCCAATCTGTTTCCATCCGTTATGCCAATCAGTGCTTCCATTTAGTGCCTATCAGTGCCTGCCCATCAGTGCCACCCATTAGTGCCCATCAGTGCCGCCCATCAGTTCTCATCGGTGCCGCCCATCAGTGCCCATCAGTGCCGCCTATCAGTGCCACCTATCAGTGACCATTAGTGCCGCCTATCAGTGCTCATCAGTGCTGCATATAAGTGCCACCTATCAGTGCCCATCAGTGCTGCATATTAGTGCCTCCTCATCAGTGCCGGCCCATCAGTACCACCTCATCAGTGCCCATCAGTGCCACCTCATCAATGCCCATCAGTACAGCCTATCAGTGCCCATCAGTGAAGGAGAACAATTACTTATTTACAACATTTTCTGACAGAAACTAAGAAAAATTTTTTTTTTTTTTTTCCAAATTTTTGGTATTTTTTAGTTTTTTTAGCAAAAAATAAAATAATCCAGCACTGAATAATACCACCAAAAGTAAGCTCTACTTGTGTGAAGAAAATTATAAAAAATGTATTTGGGTACAGTGTTGCATGACCACGCAATTGTCATTCAAAATGCAACATCACTGAAAGCTGAAAAATGATCTGGGCAGGGAGGGGGTGAAAGTACCCTGTATTGAAGTAGTTAAAGTTAAACTAAAGTCAAAAATACCTATCTCTCTTTCAACAGTCTGACTTTTCTGGGTGCCAGGCTGTGGTAGTTTTCATTGGCTGGCACAGAAATAATATCACTCATTGCACACGCACAGAAATTCAGTCATTCCGACACACAAGATGTTTAGTGGAATGTAATCTGGTCTGCGCTTGCACAGCTGTGTAATTTCTAAGGAAGACTGAGACCAGGCAGGTAGGTTTGTGAGACTGCCTGCTTGCAGTTTTTGAAACTGAGACTGTAGTTCTGCTTTAAGCCAATCAAAGACTATAAGTCATTGGGGTTGATTTACTAAAACCTGGGTGTGCAAAATCTGGAGCAGATGTGCATGGTAGCCTTCTAACTTCAGCTTGTTCAATTAAGCTTTGACAATAAAACCTGAAAAAAAATTGGTTTCTGTGTAGAGCTGCACCAGCATTTGCACTCTCCAGTTTTAGTAAACCAACACCATTGGGTATATTTACAACAAACAAAAAAGATACATATTCACTGACCATTTTAAAACAGTTTAGGAAATTTGTGTGTAAGCAGGGCCTAGACAAGGTACCTGCTTGAGAGGAACTACTCACACACTTAGGCCTTGGCAAAGTCTCAATAAATAAACATTGGCACACTGTAGAACAGAACAGATCTGAGTACTGTATTACAGTGTAATGTTACTAGAGGACAGCTTCTGCTGGAGGGGTGCTGTATAACCAGGTTGCACTAGCCCAATGAAGAGAATCTGTGGGTGGTTCCATGGCACTAGACAGTGTCCTTTACACTGTCCCTACTTGCCAGGAACCAAACCTTTCCCTGCGCTAAGCACTGTCCCTATCCAGGGGGTTTCTTTCCCCAGAGACGGCTCTCTAATTAGGCAAATTAGGCGGTCGCCGAAGGCCTCGCACTCCTAGGGGCCTCGCGGCCACCTAATTTGCCTACCGTGTGTTGGGGTGAATGTTCCCTGGTCGGTGCCCTCAGAGCCTTAAAAGGGGTTGTAAAGGCAGAAGGTTTTTTTATCTTAATGCATTAAGATAAAACGCCTTCTGTGTACAGCAGCCCCCTTCAGCCTCCCTAATATTTACCTGAGGTCCCTCGATGTCCACGAGTGACTTAGCTGTCCTGATTCTCCTTCCTTATTGGCTGAGACTCAGCAGTGATGCCAGTGGCTCACGCTGCTGTCAATCAAATTCAGCTAGCCAATCTCTTGTATCATGTCTGCTGTCTCTGACCATCCCCTGTATCACGTCTGCATTCTTTTCTGCGGTAATTTCAATTGCTTGAATAATTTTTTCCATAATGGGAGTGAGTGGGGCCTCATGTCTAAGGTTTGCCTAAGGTCTCACAAAGCCTAGAGCCGCTTCTGTCTTTCCCTAACCTGTCACTTGCTCAGAGCATACCTGAATAATGTGGGCTCCCTTATTTAATGGCTCCCCTTATAAGATAGCCACCTGATCTCTCGCAGGAATTGAATATCCAGTCGGACACCTGGCTTCCCAGGGAGGACTAGCAGAGGAGCGGATTTGCAGAGTCCATAAGGAGACAATTCCCTATGTAAGACTCCTCTTCCCATGTAGCTTTGGCACAGTGCCATCTAGAAGAATACCTGCACCTGCCTACATGCGGTGAGGACAAGGATGGAGTTAACACATTACTAAATGTAGCAATAAAAAGGCGCTGGTCCCACACTAAGTAGCAATCACTATCCTCTTGATTAGTCTTCAAGTTCCATATTTAAAAACCACTATAGCCTACAGCTCAGGATTGGAATATCTACTGCTATGGGATATGCTATGCTTTTTCTATTGCTACGAAACAGTTGCTGCCTTTTCCACCAACAGACACACGTGGGTCACCAAATGTACATTTTAACACTCGTGGAAGAGTGATGTTGAAGGAAGTTGGATAACCAAAAGTATGAAAATGGGCAAAGATCTCTCTCATTTATGGATAAATTCATACCCAAGCTACAGGTAGAAGAAACTATGCAAATCTAATTACAGTTCAAATGTATTGTGTTTTCCCATAGACACAGCTACATAGCTGTCATCCAGACATCACTTTACTAACTATGAATTAAGAGTTAAAGAACATAAGACCTTACCAACAGTCACATGATAATGCAGCAAGCACGTAAGGACCAGAGTTAGTTGCATTGTGGTTTTGTGTTTAATCCCTCAGGCATTTTCATTGCAAGTTAGAAAGAGGAATGACAATAGCAGGTTGATCTTCTCAATAATCTGACGCCATCTGCTCTTTCTTAGTTTTCACTACTTCTTTCGATTTTTGTTTCTTGGTGTACAAAAAGTCTTAGCAATGGTGTGAACTTTTAATGATGAGAGCAGTCAAGCAGCAGAGAGGAAATATTTTACATTGCCTTAAGGAATCATTTAATCTTATTTGATTTGTAATCTGGTAGAATATAAATCACACCTTTTGTAGTTACGTAGCTAAACAGCAATAATGTGGTAGGTGCAAAATCAAGTACTATAAAACAAGTACAATACCTTGGGGCTAGTTTCTGCCATTAACTAGAGCAGTAAAACATCTACTCCACAGCTTTAGCGACAAAGATTACAAACTGAACTTTAGGCAGATAAAAACACAAATTCATGCAGGCATTTGTTTGTTAAAAATTAATAAAGACTACGTTTAGCCAAAAAAGGTTTTAAAAAATCAGCACAGGAGACATTTCTTACAGTCAATGTGATGTGTCCTTCACATTCCTGTGCTGATGGCTGCAGAATCAGCTGAACTAAACCCTGCTACCGTAATCTCCCATTGCCATATTATTTAATAAAGCTGAGGCACCTGTCATATAAACTCATCAAGAGTTCCAACTATGCCTGACCTTTATGCCCCTCTCCTTTATTTCAAGAACCTTCACTATAGCTTCTATGATTGAAGAGCGATCTATGAATGGAGGACAGACAGATGAATGAAAGGTCCACCTCCTCTATTCATAGCTTCTATAAATGGAGAAGGGGGTTAGAAAGGGCAGGAGTGATTGACAATTCTGATGGGTACATATGGCAGGTCTCTCGGATCTATTAACCCCTGCGGCACTGTAAAATGGTGGTGGGGGGCAGAGGACGGAAGATTTCAACTAATTCTTCAGCCATCAGCACAACACATTGCTTTTACTCTAAGTAATGTCCCTTGTGCTGATTGATTTTTAAACTTTCTGACTTGAAGTGTATTTTTTAAAGTACAATTAGTCCAGGATGTTGACACAGCACCACTAAGATATTGCAAAGAGCGAAAACTGACTTGAAGATCTGAACCATCATCATCACAGCCATTCACTTTCATAATGGGCAATGCTGCCCTCTTGCAAATGGGGAAATCTTTCTGCTGAAGAAGAAAATTATAAAAAAAAAAACAGGGCACAAACTCCTAGTGCATTACCTTTAAAACGTTTATTAAAGAACAAAAGTGCAAAAACATACTCACAAACGGCCACAAGGCTATGAGCGTGGAATAAAGCAGAATCCAAGCACTGTTAATAAACCCAAGTTGTAGGGGTCTTGTGCAAAGACCTAGGCATCACTCAAGCTCAGATGCACATGCTGACACGTTCCAGGGAACTAGCACTCTTCCTCGGATCATTATCACAGTTTAAATTAATTTAAAGATACCCTGTGGCCATTGCCGTCCCAGGTTTCCATTAAAACTGCACTGATTTTTGACTCCGGCAGGCAGGCAGTGTCTACTTACAATTGTCTTTACAGTGTGCATGTGCAAGTTTATTATCTGAAATAGTGAATAGGTGAATAGATAACCCCAGCACCACTTTCCCATTCATTTCTGTGGAGCCTGGATTTGTGCCTGCGCACTGAAGCATGAAAATGGGAAGAAAATTGAACGTAAATATTGCCTGGCAAAGCGAAAAGCCAGGTATGGGACTGTGCTACATCTGATGTACTACTACCCATATGTAGAGACATGTAGAGTATTTTTCCATAAAGGTGCACCTGCAAAGCTATTTAGATAGATATTTAGCTACATAGACAGGAAGATCTGGTCCAACCATTGCCTGCCAATATCTTTATCAGCTTTTTTGGCATGCAATGCCAAGCTGCTGCTAACAAAGCAAACCGAATATTGGCATGCATTAAAAAGGGGATTAACTCCAGGGATAAAGCGATAACTCTCATACTCTACAAGACTCTGGTCTGGCCTCACCTGGAGTATGCTGTCCAGTTCTGGGCACCAGTCCTCAGGAAGGATGTACTGGAAATGGAGCGAGTACAGAGAAGGTCAAAAAAGCTAATAAAGGGTCTGGAGGATATTAGTTATGAAGAAAGGTTGCGAGGACTGAACTTATTCTCTCTGGAGAAGGGACGCTTAAGAGAGGATATGATTTCAATTAGAAAATACCATACTGGTGACCCCACAATAGAGATAAATCTTTTCTGCGGAAGGGAGTTTAATAAGACACGTGGACACTCATTAAAATGACAAGAAATTTGATTTAACCTTAAACTGTGTAGAGGGTTCTTTACTGTAAGAGTGGCAAGCATGTGGAATTCCCTTCCACAGGCGGTGGTTTCAGCAGGCAGCAACGGTAGTTTCAAAAAACTTTTAGATAAGCACCTGAACAATATACAGGGATATACAATGTAATACTGACATATAATCACACACATAGGTTGGACTTGATGGACTTGTGTCTTTTTTCAACCTCACCTACTATGTAACTAGGTAACCTCTGTTTGTCTCCCTGATGCATGTGACCTTCATTCTCTATCCCTACTTCTTAATCTCCAAAGTGGAGTCGCAGATATAAAAACCTGATAGAAATTGTAAATCTTCCCCACTCTATACCAAAATGGCTGAAATTAAGCTTAAAGGCTTACAGAATTAGGTTTACAGTCAATTTACAGCCAAAATATCCACCCTGCCTTCTCCAGATCCAGAACAGGTAACAAGCAAACGAGAAGTCTTTTTTATGTCATATGTGGGGAGGGGGAGTGGATTTGGGGGAGGAGGGGGGGGACTAAAAGAACATTTAAAAAAAAGCCTACTATGCCTGATATTCAGCTTGAATAAGGCGTGTACGAGTTAATATTTTGTTAAATTTCCACTGTTGTCTTTGCAGCAGCTACAAAACCCCCAGCCCCCAACAGTCACAAGACCCCCAGCCCCAATATCTACTATGCAAAACAAAGCAGCTCAATTTGATTAATGTCTGTCTGAAACCCAGAATGGGAGAACTGAAAACATGGTGTGTTTAGGTAAATTTTGTAATCATGCTATCCAGTCATGTGCTCTGTTATATATTACAAAAACAATTTGAGTGCCACTGTTATTATTATTAGATAACTCCATTAGTATATGGCGGCTTCTCCTAGGGAAATGGTCTTTGTCACTTGTTGATTACTCTACAAATACAAATAACAGGTTACAAAAAAAAGAATAAATGTTAACTTTTTCTGTACTGCAGAATGAATTTAATATAAGTAATTGTACAAGTAACCTTACATGCATGTGAGGGTATTAAAGTGGAACTAAACTTGACTACTTTTTAGAACATCTGTCTGTTTTTATTGTTGTGTGTGCCTCTATTAGGGAGATTTATCCTGTTTATTATTATCATCAAAAGTGAAAGTAACAGACAATCCAGAATTTTTGGGTTGACACCAGAACAGTAATAGAGGGCAAATCTGCCAATAGGGACACTAGTTCTGGTGAACCTGATGCCACTTTGGAGGAATTTCTTCTCATTTCCTGTCAGAAAAAAGAAATTAGCCCAGGCACATAGTTATGTGCAAATGGAGAATATGTGTTAGCCAAATCCATAGACGGAGAAAACTTATTAGCCAAACCCATGGACAGAGAATTCCTGTTAGCCTGACCCGCACGCATGTGCATATGCATCGCACACGTGTGTGCGCTCACCACTAAGTTGCGCCAAATGGACTATGCCTTATGGTCTACAGCATTCTGCTACCTGTTTCCTGTGTTTGATCCTGTTGCCGTTCTGATCCGTCTGACCATGCTTGTACTCTACCTGAACCAACCCCTGGCTTGCTCTTCAAACACGTTTTTGCTTGATCCCTCTGTTTGTTTGCTGTTGCTAACTCCAGCCTGGACCTGACTACTCTGCTGCCTACTGCTCTGTTGCTGAAGTGCCTGCTAGTGATCGACCCAGCATGTATGACCCTGCTCTGTACCCAGCCTGCCAAGTACCTGCTGTCTGTGACCTGCCAGCCTGCCAAGTACCTGCTGTCTGTGACCTGTCAGCCTGCCAAGTACCTGCTGTCTGTGACCTGCCAGACTGCCAAGTACCTGCTGCTTGCTGCCTGATACCTGCCATGTACAGGCTGTCTGTGACCTGCCAGCTCGCCAAGTACCTGCTCTCTGCTACCTGCCAGCCTGCCAAGTACCTGCTGTCCTACGTCACAATCCGGCCTGCGTACGCACAGACCCCTCAACTGCAGCCTTCACCATCTGAGCTGCTAGGCACTCTCCACTCCAGGCTTTCATGCCTCCTGTTTACTCTGTCAGGGGCACCAGGCCAGAGGAGTAAGAAATCGCCCTACTCTACACATCAGGCTCCATCTCCAGTTATGTGACACTTCCTGTTTGGCTATGGGACAGGAAGTGAAGGGAAAGCTCCCCAATGACACACGGATGGCAAAAAAACCTGACAATGGTTACAACCCTCCTTTACTCTATCCAAATGAAAAAGTTTTGTCTTTAGTTCTACTTTAAAGTGGTTGTAAACCCTTACAAACCACTTTGACCTACAGGTAAGCCTAGATTAAGGCTTACCTGTAGGTCCAATAAATATCTCCTAAACCTACATGGTTTAGGAGATATTTAGAAAAAAAGAGGCATCGCTGTATACGGCGCATGCGCCGTAGACAGCGGCGCGCAGGCGCACTGAGCATGCCGAGATCACGGCGATATGCCGCTCCCGTGCGCAGGAGTGGCGCCATCACCGCTCCAGCGAATGACAGCGCTGGAGCGGCGAGACCCGGAAGTCACTCCGGGATTGATGGCGGCGCGGAGGTCGTGGATGAGGGTCGCTTCGGGGGCTTCGTTCTCAGGTAAGTTATTCATAATGAGCTAGTATGCTATGCATACTAGCTCATTATGCCTTTGCCTTGCAGGTTCCGTTTTTTTTTTTTAAAGGAGGCTGTACTTCCTCTTTAAAGACACAAGAGGCTTTTTTTTTAATACCTCACCTGATTGGGTGAGGTGATCATGACATCATCCAGCCATTTCAACGCTTCAGACAATCAAGAAAAGCCTTCTATCAATTCACAAAATATCTGACATCCTGTGAATGGCTGAGCCCAATGCATGTTTTCCTATATGTTTAATATAATTGTACTTTTTGTTCTTTACCTTAAAAGCATGTGAAGTATTATGAATGACAAATCATTACTAAATGATTTAGATCATCAAACACATTTTATTATTACACAAAGATAACCAGAGTAAATACAAAATGCAGTTTTTAAATGAGGGTTTCATCTATTAAGGCAAAAAAGCTGTCCAAACCTGCCTGGCTTTGTGAAAAAGTAAATGCCCTCTAAACCTAATAACTGATGGTGCCACCCTTGGCGGCAACAACTGCAATCAAGCGTTTGCAATAACTGGCAATGAGTCTTTCACATTGCTGTGGAGCAATTTTGGCCCACTCTTCTTTGCAGAATTGTTTTAATGCAGCCACATTGGAGGGTTTTCCAGCATGAACAGCCTCTGTAAGGTCATCCGAATTGGATTTAAGTCCGGGCTTTTCGCTAGGCCACTCCAAAACCTACATTTTGCTATGTTTGAACAATTTGGAGGTGGACTTGCTGTTGCGTTTCAGATCATTGTCCTGCACTTGAGCTTGAGGTCACAAACTGATGGCCGGACATTCTCCTTTATGATTTTCTGGTAGAGCTCAGAATTAATTATGGTAAGTCGTCCAGTTCCTGAAGCTGCAAAGCAGCCCCAGACCATCACGCTACCACCACCATGTCTGACTGTTGCTATGATGTTCTTGTTTTGAAATGCTGTATTAGTTTGATACCAGATGTTACAGGACCCACACCTTGCAAAAAGTTACATTTTTGTCTCATCAGTCCACAGTATTTGCCTAAAAGTCTTAAGGATAATCAAGATGTTGTTTGGTACATGTGAGATGAGCCTTTGTTTTCTTTTTGGTTAGCACTGTGCCAAGTTATCTCCATTTGTGGATAATGGCTCTCCCCATGGTTCACTCGAGTTTCAAAGCCTTAGAAATGGCCTTGAAACCCTCCCTAGACTGATACATGTACATTGCTTTGTTTCTAATCTGTTCTTGGCATGATGTGTGGCATGATGTGTGGCTTTTTGTGATCTGGTAGCGTGCTTCACTTTGTCAGACAGCATCTATTTATGTGATTTCTTGATTCAACAGGTCTTGCAGGAATCATGCCCGGGTGTGGCAAATTAAATTTAACTCAGCTTTCCAAATAATTGTGGTTAATCACAGTTCATTCATGATTCAGCATGGGAGGGGGCAATTACTTTTTCACATAGGGCCAGGCAAGTTTGAACAGCTTATTTCCCTTAATAAATGAAATAATAATTTAAAAACTGCATCTTTACTCGGGTTATCTTTGTGTAATATTAATTAATTTGTTTGATGATCTGAATCTTTTATGTGTGAGAAATATGCAAAGAAATAAAAAATCAGAAAGGGGGCAAATACTTTTTCATACAACTGTGTATATATATATATATATATATATATATATATATATATATATATATATATATATATATATATATATGTGTGTATATATCAAACCTAACAGTATATTAATTGTAGAGAGGAAATAGGATCTTGAGGTTTTTGCCCTCATACAGTTGATTATTGGCCCTAAGCCAGTTGGTTAAACTAAACGTAGGCATTTCTTTATGGATGTATTGTGACAAGCTGAAGGACTGCAGGCATTGTCTTGTTGTTTCTATATATATATTGTAAAGGACTACTTCATCAAGACATCAAAGAATGGGAGATCTAATAGTGATGGTGGCCCCCAGCAAAATTCCGCTTATCACTGAAGTGCTAATTTCCATATGCACCTATTTCTGGTCTTTGTATTACACTACATATCTCTGTTTCTTTTTCTCTCTCACTTTGGTCTCATTTAGATAAACGTTATGTTTTGCCCTATTGCGTGTCAATTCAACATATTGACCTGTGCTGTCCATAATGTGTATTTTTGCTCCAAATATTTTGCAGTCAAAATCATGAACATGCATTAAAAAAAAATCATTATTTGCATATAAATACATAAATGCACATAACATTTTTTTTTAAAAATTACATAAAATGGAGCAAAGCACTTTTCTGCCTTCAAATGTTTAATCATTCTCATGTGAAATAGTCCTTTCTTACCGTTTTGTTTGCTGTCCCATTCTTCATCTCAGCCCTCTGTCAGAACTTTTGAGGTGGCTAAAATGTATCTAAGGCCAATCCTTTTTACTTTTCAGTTTTGGATAAACAGGGAAGGGGTTGCCACCCCCCAGACTTCCTCAACCTTTCTAACATGGTGGAATCCTTGAAATAACTTTTAGGGGAGCCCCTACTAATAATTACTGTATCCCTACTTTGTATAACATGAACAGTAAAGCCCCATACACACGGTCGGACAATCCGCGGACCAGGTCGGTCGGATCGTGTCCGTCGTACTTTGTCCGATGTTGGTGTTGCGTACACACGGTCGGACAACGTTGTCGGAATATCCGGTCTGCAAGAACGTCGTGACGTAAGTCGTCGTCCACGAGATTAGAAAAGGGAAGTTCAGCACCACGTCAGGCACCCGTTGGGCTCCTTCTGCTGATCCCGTGTTTATCGCGAGTTAGTCGAAGTTTGGTGACTTAAGATTCGCGCTTCTCAATTTTCTGACTCAGATCGTTACTGCTCTTCAGTTTGTGCTTGTCGTGCGTATCTGTTTATTAGTGCGTGTAGTCAGTTCGCATTTGTTGGTCATTGCGGCCTATATCTTGATATAGGACGCTTTGATTTGCACTGCTTATTGTCTGCTCGTTTCTGGTATTCATTTCGTTCTTTCAGGCCTTGCTGTTTATCGGTGCTTTCTGTTTGTCCGTTCTGACCAGCCGACCTTTTGTGACCTTGTGAGCGATGATTCCTGTGCGTACTCATCGCCGAGTACGTGCTGTACGCGGAATTGGTGTCAGGCTTTTAGCTTTGAGCCAAGACCCGTCCATGAACAGAGTGACGAGGAGTATGTGGACCAAGAATTGGTTGCTTCAGCGTGACCAATTCTCGCACATGCCTTTGCTTCGTGAGATCCGGGAGAATAATCCTGATGATTTCAGGAACTTTCTCAGGATGACGGACCCCGATTTTCACCGTCTTTTGGCTTTGCTGACCCCTTTATCAGCCGGCAGGATACCTGCATGAGACAAGCCATTACTCCGGAGCAGAGGCTTGTTGCCACGTTGAGGTACTTGGCGACAGGGAGAAGTCTTCAGGATTTGAAGTTCTCTTCAGGTATCTCCCCCCCCTAGGCCCTGAGAATCATTATTCCAGAGACCTGTTCTGCCATCATCGAGGTCCTGCAGGAGGACTATATTAAGGTAACATTTCTCCTTTACTATTCCCTTCTATGTATGCTCTGTTTGCTAATGTCTTCTATTTTTGACCTCCTTCCCTAATTACCATGATTGCAATATGCTCTAATATGCTGTGCCCCTTTTCTCCTTCATGCATTTTCCCCTTCACTTACCTCCCCAGCATGCTCTTCTGCCCCAATAGACACCTATGGCCTAGTCACTTAAGCAATGTCTTTTGTCTGCTGCATAGTATTGTTTGCCCCCAAACACCCCCTAAAATATGCACAAATGTTTGCTGTGTGGTTTTACTTCATGTAGAGCCCCTTTTTTTTTTTTTTATTTGGTGGGGGGGGCAAACTCATTAGGAACCCCCTCCCCCAACTGCTCTGTCAGATGGTACCAATCCTTTATCTGCTGGCTTTCCCAAGGTCAATACACACTATATACCTACCTCTTTATAGTGTGCATCTTTAGGGATGAATTCAGCAAAGCATGTAGTGCAAGGGGCTGCCTCCATACTTTCCATTTCCTATTTTTTTGTGTTCTTTCCCTCCTATTAGCTTGCTTGGTAATTTCATAATGTCACAATGTGCTTTCCTTTTTTTTTGGGGGGGGGGGGGGGGGTTTGAAATGTTATTTTATCTTTCCTGGGGGCTGCCAATAGTGTTAAGTACAGAGGGTCTGGCCAAACTAGCACACATTATTGAGCCATTTGCCAATCAATGAAGTGCAGAGGGTTACCTGTCCAACAACCCCCCCCAAAACCCTAGTTATTGCCAATGACCCATCAGAAGTGGGGGGATTGATGGGGGGGTGAGTAATCTGTGAAGGGGAGCCTCTACTTTTCTGTGCAAATACTTTCCAGCCTCCAATTTTAAACAATGCTCTTGTTCCAAGATGTTGATTGTCTAATCTGCTTGCAATGTTTAGGTGCAAAGTGACTAATTATTTTTTCTTGTTTCACTCCACAGTTCCCTTCCACGCCACAGGAATGGCAGACTGTGGCCTCCCACTTTGCCAGCCGTTGGGACTTTCCTAACTGCGGAGGGGCAATTGATGGGAAACACGTCCGCATCGTCCCACCACCCAACTCGGGGTCCTACTATTATAATTATAAAGGGTTTAATAGTGTAGTGATGTTGGCGGTGGTGTCGGCAACATACGAGTTTATGTATGTGGACGTGGGGATGAACGGCCGGATCTCGGATGGTGGTGCCATTACGCACACGGAGTTCTACTGGCGTCTCCAAAGTGGCAGTCTGTGCTTGCCACCTCCAGAGGAGAATGCAGAAGGACTCCCCTTCGTCTTTGTCGCAGATGAAGCGTTTGCGTTGACTCCCCATGTGATGAGGCCGTTCCCGATGAGGACCCTCACCCCAGACCAGAGGGTCTTCAACTACAGGCTGTCCAGAGCCAGAAGAGTTGTGGAGAACACTTTTGGCATCCTGGCCAGCCCCTTCCGCCTGTTCTTGACGGCAATTAACTTGGCGGAATACAAACTGAACCACATAGTTCTTGCCTGTTGCATATTGCACAACTTCCTCAAAAGACATAACAGGAACTATGTGGTGCCCGTTGGCCCAGATGTGGAGGGCCCTCCAAATGCGGACCTCACAGCCCTTCAAGTGGCACGTCCAGGCTTGCCCCCTCTAAATGCCCGCGCGGTCCACGAGCAATATATGGAGTACTTTGTGGGTAGGGGGGCCATTGCTCTGCCTGACGATGTGTGAGAGGCATTTTTTAATAAATCTGATATTTCAACCAACCTATGATTTCTTGTCATTTCAGTATTCTTTTTAGCTTATTTTACCTTGAAATTTTGTCCCTTTGCCTTCGACAGTGGGAATGCACTTTCTGGGCAAAAGGAGGTAACAGTCTCTTCTTCCCAAAAAGATTATTCTCATGTTGTGTGTTTGCTACCTAATCTTTGGTCTAGAGAAGGTTTGTACTGCATAACTGACACCCAAAATACTCCTTTTCATCACCAGGTCAGACATGTGTGTATTCTCAAAAATGCTGTGCTCCGTGTTTTCGTACAAAGCACTGTGGGTGTCATTTACATAAGTCAAATCCACTATGCTCTACAAGTGCAGTGAAAAAGTGCCCTGGAAAAGAAACTTGCAGTGCAAAGTGGACTTGCCTTTAGTAAATAACACCCATTGCCCCCCATATCCTTTACATTTGACATACATAATGCATTGTGTTTTTTAAATAAGGAAGCCACACATTTAGAAAAATAAAAAAGTTTACTTGGAAAACATTCACAAGTGCGTTTACAATCTTCACGCCCAAACTGACAACATCTTGGTTATTTACAACATTGTTTACAAACATTCCGCAATTGGTAAAACCAGGCATGGAGCAAAACAGAACCTATGAACTAGGAAAGTTCAACTTTGTAAAGTGAAGACAAGATCAGACATGACTATATGTTCAAAGTGTGTTTGATCTTGCCTTCATCACATGGGGGGGTCACCCCTGGAAAGTGGAAATTTAGAACATGCACACAATTTGGGTCTGAAAATGGTCATTAGATGGTAAAACACATGCCTAGAAGCTTCAAAAGTGCCATTTTCCATCATGGGGATGAATGGACGTTTTTTGGGGGTGCAACCCCTTCACCACAACCACTTTCGTAGTTCGTAAAGTGGTTGCACCCCCAAAAAAACGTTGGCATTCATCCACCATGATGGGAGCTAGCACATGTGGACACAATGTGTGCATGTTCCAAATTTCACACAGTTCTTAAGTTGCAAATGTTTTCTGAAGCTGGCACAAATGTGTGTTAATTACTTGGTGCGTTTTCATATTTTTCCTAAAACATCAATGATGTTCTTCAATTTTTGTTGAACATCATTGATGTTTTGCTTTATGTAATCTAGATCTCGATTGCAGACCATTATCTCCCCGATGAGTACGTGGGCACTCTCTGTGGTAAAGTGCGATTCTTCTTCCACAACATCCACGTCACCTAAAAACCACAAACAAACAAAAATCGGGTGTTGCAAATGAGGCAGCCATACATTGATTAACTTACCAGTAGCTGTGTTCTCCCACACTCACCTGTTGTGGTGACAATTTCTCCAAGTTCGATGATCTCTCCTTCCTCCTCCTCCTCCTCTGCTTCTGCTCTTTCACCTTTTTTGGGAGGTGTTGGTTTTGGGGTTTCCTCAGACGGCCCAAGTTTTCGCTCCCCTATGAGAATGGACAAAAGGAAGATTTAAAAACACAATCTATTGAGGGCAGAAATAGGAAATGACAAACATTGCTTGAAAGTGACGGACACTATTTTTGTTTGGCCAGTTACAAATGCCAACTACATGAATGTAGTCACTTTGTAAAGGTGCTAAACTTACTAGCTTTTTGGTAGAAGTTTGTGTGATGGAGACCCCCCTCTAGTATCCACTGGAGCACATGTGTGGAAAAGCATAATAAAAAGGGGGTTTGGGTGTCCCAGCACTAGTGCTCTAGAGTCCAGATGGGTAAACAGCTACTGGGTGACCTCTCCTTTACATTGAATAAATTGGCTTTACATTCTTGATGACATTTCTAGTGAGAACAAACTTCCTTTCCCCAAAAAAAACACCAAACATCGTATTATAAGTGGCCGAACGATCGAGGTTGCGTACGATCGAATGGACACACACGATCATGACAGTGGCAGAAAGATCGAGGCTGAGTACGATCGAATGCACAGACGAACCTGAAAGTGGCCATTTTGGAATGTACAACTTTGTAAAAATCAAACCACATGGAGCAGTATGCAAGCAAGAAATAAAACACAAAACACAACTACTTACTTTTTGAAGAATTCGCTTGATCTTTCTGTACTGATCGGCCTCCCTCAGTTTCAGGTCTGACCAGCGTTTCCTCAGTTGCTCCTTGGATCGTTGTACCCCAAAATGATTGTACAGCCTTCTCACAACTTTAGACATGATCTTGGCCTTGCGGACATTGGGGTTGAGGTAAGGCCCATACTTCCCATCATAGTCGCTCCTCTTTAATATGTCCACCATCTCCAACATTTCTCCAAATGACATATTGGAGGCCTTGAATTTCAGGCTCCGGGATCGGGACGTTTCTGCCTCCGGACTTTCCTCGTCCTCCTCCTCGTTGGTGGGATATTTCGGGCGCACCTGCTGTGTCCCCCGCCATGTGCTCTCCCCACTGCGCCGTAAAGAGAAGGGGTGGGGAATAGACGAGAAAGATCGTCAGGGGCGGGCGGAGTTTGACGCATGCGCACTGTATATAAAACGTCACACGCCTGTGTCGTAGCCACGATCTGGGAGACGAGGGGAGAGAAAGCTCACGCACGAGACGATCGCTACAAACGAAGGTACAATTTGACGTTGGTATATAACTAGCCTAGACTGATTCGAACTTGAGGCTTCTTTATGGAGAAGATTAGGAGAGTTTAGCCTGACATAATTTATAGCGTTTGGTGTGGTGTTGTGTCTTGCAGAGATTATGAAGGGATTCAACGACATGAGTTTTCTCCCCCTCTTCATTGCCAAATACAGGGAATTTCCCATTTTATGGCAGGCTAAACACCCCCATTACAGCATCAAACCAAAGAGGTACACAGCCCTGCTGGAACTTGTGGAATTTGTCAAGCCAAGGTTCCCCACGGCAACTGTTGATGATATAAGAAAGAAAATTGGCAGCCTGAGGAGTGCGTATATCAGGGAGCGCAAGAAGGTCGTGAAGTCTGAAGAAACTGCAACTGCAGCAGATGAGGTCTATGCCCCCAAGCTCTGGTACTATGAGAGTCTCCATTTTCTCAAAGACCAGGCTGATGTCACGGAGCCACTCTCGACTCCTCCTTCCACGCTTCCTTGCGCGCAGGCCACCCCTGATGAGGCTTCCGAGGAGCAACCTGGGCCTTCCAGTCTGGAAGAGGTGGAGGAGCCCAGCTTGTTCCAGGTATAGTAGTTTTGTTACCATTTATGGGAATAATGAATGATGTTCACTTAATTCAGGATCCCCAATTGCTTAGTTCCTAACGTGTTTGACATATCAACAGACAGTAGTGTTGGAGACATTTGGGGCCAGAATCTAAACTGCAGGGCTGAGAATTGTATGGTTTTCTATTTGTAAACATTTTGCACCAGTCACTAGATGAGAATTGTGTGTGTTTGATGAACAAATAACTGAAACTATGTCCCTTTTTCATACACAGGAAGACCTCAGCCAGGAGGTGGCTGTGGAAGGTGGCAGTCAGGAGGAGGCAGAGGTTAGTGCCAGCCAAGAGGTGGGTAGTGGCAGCCAAGAGGGGGCTAGGCCTCGGAGCCTGACTGACACCCAAATCACTCCCCTCCGCCCTCCGTACAGAAGGGCGAGAAGGGGGGGTTATGCGGCAGAGTCAGCGCTCCGCATGATCAGAGAGGCTTCAGACTCCCTACATGCCACACCCACCGACGAGGAGACCTTTGGCTCCGTGGTTGTCACGAAGATGATGGGTATGGAGGTGAGGCAACGCAACATGTGTGAGGGGCTCATCCTCCATGTCCTAAATAAGGGTAGGGCTGGGGAGATGACCCCACTCACACATGTTTGCCATAGTTACCATGCTCCGCCTCCTCCTCCTCCTCCTTCTGCCACCCCACCAGCACGACAGCCACAGCGTGCAAGGAAGCATGGAAGGAAGACCTGAGAGTGACGACCTGGATTCAGTCTGGTCTGAGAGAAGATGGAGCCTCTTGTAGTACCAGAGCCTGGGGACCTAGATGGCATCTGCTGCAGTTCCGGATGTTTTGGACTTCAGGACCAGATTGCACTCCCCTTAATATACGTACTCCTCAGGCCCCCAATTTTCTACGCTTGAAAAATGATGGTTGCCGTGGGGGTCCAAGGCTTTGCAAATTCCCCAAGTTTCACCATGGCTGCGTTCCTCTTTGGTTTGTTGCTGAGACCTAAATAAATGTTTTTGGGATTTGAAATAATCATTGACTATTGTGTTTTACTTTTCTACAATGACAGTTTTTCTTTGAGTAGGCAGGTACATTTCACTAATCCTAAAGTAGAATTAACAAGGGGCACCAACAACCAACAAACTCCTAGTAAATTTAAGCAAGAAATACAAATGTTAATAATGTGGTTTTGCTAAGTTGAGACACACAACCCCCCTCCCAAAAAAAATAAAAAATTCTCCTTCAAATATGTATTCATAAAAAAAAAAAAAAAAGACAAATCATGCTAAAAATATAACAAAGATTCTTTTACGATCTGAGTAAAAATAAACATGTAGTGTATAAATGCTGAAAAGTAATAAAGAACTAAGTTTGTGAGAAGTGCGGGTGAATAGGAGCAGCTAAAACATGTCATTCTTGTTGCATTGTAAAGAAAAAGAGAATGCGCTGCATTAAAGACATTTTAACATTGCAGCGTGACGAATGTGCTGTGTCGATTAGGAAAGGTAGTTTTACCTGACCGAGCGCTTCCGTCACAGAATTTCTTCTGAGCATGCGTAGCACTTTGTCCGTCGGACAACCGTACACACGATCGGATTTGGTGTGATCGGACCGTGTTGTCGGCAAATCTTTCCAGCAGGAGATAAGACTTTGTCCGCCGGACAATCCGACGTACACTGTCCGATGGTGCATACACACGGTCTGATTTTTCAACAACATTGTCCGATCGGACAGAATCCATGAAAAAGTCCGACCGTGTGTATGGGGCTTTAGTTGCAATATAAGGAAAAATATAATAAGGAATATAGCATACTTTGCATATTTGATACCCAAGATTGACTTAAACAATGCCATTATTTTCAGTAACAGTTAAATGAAACAAATAATAATAATGATGGCCAGTAAATAAATGAAGACAATGAAAGCTGCAGTGTTCCCATTTTTTGTCACTTGAGAAATCCTGCTTTCCATGATGGCCAATTGAAAAGTGACCCTAAACTTTAGTGGTAGGTGAAGTGATCGTTACAATAGTAGTCACTGTGTTGCCACCTTACACTGGTGATCAGTGCGATGCTCTCTTCCATGGAGAAGGGTTCCTTAGATTTGTGAAAGCATCAATCACTTAAAGAAATTACCCTGGCACCCTGCCATACTACTAAATCATCAATGCCCATAATCACTGACTCAAGAAAAAGGGCTTCCACTTAAAAAAAAAAAGCTCAGTGCTGAAAATCCCACTGCAGTCAACCCAGCCAATGGATGCATAATGCTTCCCCAGCTCTAATTCTACAGTAGATCAGTAGGCTCTTAGATCAGACTCTGTTATCCATATTTGTATTTAAAGTGTTATTTAATCTTTAATGAAAAATTGTAAAAATTAACTAGTGATGTATGCCCTCCCCAGCCCCCCTGGTTTCCACTGTACTTGCCTCCAAGATGTGGAGCTGTCAGTGCCCACAGATCCAGTCTGGGACTTGAAATTCTGTGCTTCTCCCTCTTCTCTGTGCAGCTCTTCCAGGATGGATCAGAACAATTCACTGTAACGGCACCGACTAATCAGAATGACTGTGGTCTGTCCTGGGAGTGATGTACAGAGAAGAGGGATTTCAGCAGTGATTTCCAATCCCCCGACCGCTAGGTCAGCCCTGTGAACACTGACAACCAAGCATCTCCGGAGGTTAGTACAATAGGAACCATTAAGGTGGGTAGGGCGTACGGTGTTAGATCTAACTTTCATTTTTTCCATAAGGGTGAACTTACTGTACATTTAATGACAAATACAAAGCTTGTCAGGAAACAAGTACTCTGCACTGGTGAACAAAAAAAAAGACATTGACCTCTTAACCATACATAAAACTTTATGTAAAAGTGAAAAGGTAATTATAGAAAACGTTATTTCCCTTTTTTTTTGCCACCTTAACATGTATTTGGCTGTAAAATGTTTCAGTTTTTGATAGAGTGAGAAACTGTAAAAATCTATGGCAGTTTGTTTTGTCCAGTTTGTCCAGTCTCATTACTTCTTGTCCTAGAGACATAATAGGAGAGTATGAAATGGGTTATATAACTGTCATGTTTCACATGTTTTGTGATATGCCTTTAAATGTTATATGTACTATTCTGTCCCTAGTTCCTCCCCTTCCTGTTTCTCATCTTATCCTGTATAGTTAGCTCCACCCTTTGTTCATTTCCCAGTAATGCATCTCAGCACATGTCTCATGGACTGGATCACATTATGATCTTTTGACCTATCTGATGTTCATTGTTGTAAGATCCTCACAGTTTATGCATTAAACTTCACAAGATCAACAAGGTATCCTCTGGATCGAGTCACTGTCTGTTTCTCCAAATAATATTGGGCACACAACTAAGTTATGGAGATCACACTTTCAATGCTTAGATTGGAGAGGCAGAACAGTCAAAAGATCGTTAGAAAGATCATTCAATACATTCTTAGAAATATCAATCAAAAGATCTGATCCTAACTAGCTCTGGATACACTGTGACATGCTATATGGACACTGGAAATAGCAGCTATCAAACAGTGTAGTCATTACTACACAAGCCTGTGTGTGTCTGCAAGCAAGTTTCAGCATAGCACTCATCAGCCACAGGACAATATTATTGCTGTAAATGTTCATACAAACAGCTTATACACTGCCTCTGTATGCATCAGCACATGCTTTTTCTCTGTGTAATCTTATAAGAAAGTCAGAGTAAACCTTTCTCCAACTGCAGCCTAGGAAACCTGATCTCAGACACAGCAAATTGATACATTTCTCTGCTGCTGGAAAACTTTGCTATATAAACCCTCTCCTTGTTGACAAGATGTTTCAGCAGGACAATATGCAATCTGGGGATGCACAGCCAGGTTTAGTACTCCTTCCAGATGTGGAATTAAACCCTGAATCAAACCAAAGGGAAAAACGCTTAACAAAACCAACCTGGAAAGTACAAGAGAATCTTAAAAGTGACAAAGAAGGACTGCTGTTTAATATCAATGACCTATGGTCTAATACTGTTAAATGCATGTCTGCTCTCTCCTAACAATCTCATGAGCCATTACAACTAGAGGACACTATCAAGCAATTGAATGCTGCTTATGAGAGTTATCAAAGACTGAGTGTTATATATACTGATCTCTTTAAAGCGGTACATGTCAGGAAAACCTTCAGTTTAGCGCTGTGCGCCGAGTGCCTGTGCGCTTGCGCGGCGGAACGGCACTCCGGCGCATGCGCATTCGTGGCTCGGCGCTCCGACGCACGCGCATGCGCACCAGCGCACGCCTGAGCGTCCCAGTGCGTGACAGCGTCACATGACCACTCACACTGCCCATTTAAGGAAGTGCATGAGACCAGTCCAGCGCTGGCTTGTCTTCAGCTTCCTGCCAAAGCTCTGTTCCTGCTTCCTGTATCCTGATTACCTGATTTGACCCTGATTTGCCTTTTGACCTTGCTGCCTTCTCTTGCCCTTGACCTTTGGACTGTATACTGGACTTACCCGCTTGCCTGCCTCTGGCCCCTGAACCTCTGCCTGTGACCCGGATTTGCTTGTTGTCTCCTGCCCTGAACCTCTGCCTGTGACCCGGACCTACCTGTCTTCAGTCCTGTACCTGCACCTGTGTTCTGGAACTTCCCAGTGCCTTCCTGACCCCAGCACCTGGCTCCCTCTTCAGTCCTCATCCTCTGGTTGGGTAGCCTGTGCCTCTTTGTGCCATTCACCCCCTGTCTCACCTCCAGGGGCGGACTGCGCTCAGTTGCAAGGGTGAACCACTCTCGGCATTTCGGCCTCGGTAAGTACTCACCTGATAGTACAACACTCAAGGGTCATTGGAAGAACTAAAGGGATTTAGGAGCTCAGTCTTGAAAGAGACAATTTAGTGCTGAAAACAAAGACAAAGGCAGAAGTGAGAATAACACAGCTTCATGAATCCAGATCTTATCGCTCTGCATCTACTAGACGCTCCACAAGATCTTCCAAATCTCTACAACCAAGATCTTCTGCACTCAGTCAACAACTCATAAAGGCCCATGCAGATGCTGAAGCTTCTAAAATTCAGGCAGCTTTCGCCCAAAAGAAAGCAGAAATGGAAGCTGAAGCCGCATGCCAGGAAGCTGAAGCCGCACGCCAGAAAGCAGAAATGGATGTGAGCCTGCCACAGCCATGGCAAGGTTAAGGGTCTTAGAACAAGCCGCTAGTGAAAGCGATAGGGACAACAATTGCACATACCTCTCCAGAACGTCAACTCCCTGTCACAGCAACCAAAGCACTCAAAGTCTCTTCTCTGCACCTACTGTACCTCAGGACAATTTTCCTTTATATCTTCCAGTACATCAGACTGCAGCATCTTAGCAAGCAGCCGACACTGGTATGCATATAACACACTGTCCACCTTACTTTGGCACTAACCAAGTACCTCCTAGCAAGCACACTAATCCACACCTACAAACCAACATGTCAATGAACTTTAAGCCAGTTCCAGCATTGAATGCCTTCACACCAACATATGTTCCCAAGTCACTTAATGTCAATGCACCAGCCATGACAACTAACTCTGTTCCACCTGCAGTCATGCATCTAAAGTCTGTGAACATGGACATGTCACAGTTTGCTTAATGCATGCTCCGCAGAGAGCTCCCTAAGACAGGCCTCACCAAGCAGAGGCTGGAAATCTATCTTTAAGGCCACAATGAGTGAGCTAGATATCAATGCCACAGAGGAATAAGATCTGCTCATCAGATGGCTAGGTTCCCAGTCTACTGAACGCATCAGGAGGCTCAAAGCAGTTCATATCGACAACCCTGCTGCAGGCCTTAACGCTGCTTGGGATAGACTTGAACGTACCTTTGGCTGCCCAGAGGCCATTGAAGATGTCTTATTCAAAAGATTGCAAAGCTTCCCAAAGATTTCTTCTATAGACAAGCTAAAGTTTCAAGAAATCAGCGATGTTCTATTAGAGCTTCAACTTGCTAAGGCGGACATCAATTTACCTGGTCTCCGTTACCTTGACACCACTCGTGGCATCAACCCTATTGTTCTCAAACTATCATATGGCATTTAAGAAAAATGGCCAGCGTTTGGATCAAAGTATAGGGGAAATCATCAAGTTCCCTTTCCTCCTTTTTACTACTTCTGCAAGTTCTTTAAAATAATTGCAGACACTAAGAATGACCCAATTTTCTCATATGGTGACTGTGACCCTCTCAGTTCACATTCTCCAAGACCTATGAACACACGTATGACACATAGAGACCATAAAGGTCCAGTGTTAGCAAAAAGGACTAATGTTCTACCTGCACCTGCTACCTGCTACAGTTCTCGAAAAGACTGATCAAAACAAAAAAATTGAGCACCCAAATCGCCAATGTCTGATACATAACAAACCACATCCACTTAAGAAATGCATCGACTTCAGAAAGAAAACCCTAAGAACCTAAGGAACTTTTAAAGAAATTTGGAGTTTGCTACAATTGCTGCACCTCCACAGAACACTTTGCAAAGGACTGTAAAGCTACCATCAAATGTATAGAGTGTGACAGTGATGACCATGTGCAAGCTCTTCATCAATATCCGCACATCTCACAATCTTCCTGAAGCAAAGCAAGGCGGGGAGTGCACAGATAAAACAGCACCTTCCACCTCAGTGTTCTCTACATGTACAGAAGTCTGTGGAGAAGGACTCTGTGACAAATCCTGTGCAAAGATGTGCTTGGTTCGTGTATACCCCAAAGGTCAACCTGAAAAGGCTATAAGACTGTATACTATTCTGGATGAGCAGAGCAACAGATCTCTTGCAAGAACACAGTTTTTTGAACCGTTGAATATAACAGGAGATGCTCTACCTTATACCCTAATTACTTGTGCCAGCACTACAGAAGTCTTAGGTAGGAGAGCCAGCAGTCTTGTAGTTGCTCCCCTGAATGACAATGTGGAAATATTCTTGCCCACTCTCACTGAGTGCAACCAAAATCCAAACAACAAAGAGGAGATCCCTACTCCTGCAGCTGCCTTTCACCATTCTCACTTGAAGAACATAGCCGACCAAATACCAGCCCTCAACGAAAGTGCTGATATCCTGTTGTTACTCGGAAGAGACATCTTAAGGGTGCACAAGGTTCGTCAGCAAATCAACGGTCCACATGATGCACCATATGCCCAGTGTCTGGATCTAGGTTGGGTCATCATAGGCAATGTTTGTCGAGACAAAGGAAGAAGGTCTTACTCAGTCTCTTCCTTTAAAACACACGTCCTGTCAAATGGACGGACTACTTGTTCTGCACAACGACCACATCAATATAAGATGAAAGATAGACTGTTTGAAAAAGGTGCACAATGACACATCATACAAGACGATAAGAAAGCCCTTAATTTCTGGGATGACAACATCGGCAACACAGTGTTCGAGGTAACCAGTAAAGACAATGATTTGGCAGTTACCATGGAAGACAAAGAATTCTTGAAAACCAAGAGTAAAGAGTTCTACCAAGATGATTCCAACAGTTGGGTAGCACCTCTGCCATTTCGTACCCCAAGAAAGAGACTGCCAAACAACAGGGGACATGCAGAATCACGGTTTGTTTCTTTAAAACGCAGTTTGAACCGGAAGCCTGAGATGAAAAAGCACTTTGTGGACTTTGTGCAGAAGGTGTTTGAGAGCGATCATTCTGAGCCTGCACCTCCTTAAGGAAGGAGAAGAATGTTGGTACCTACCATGCTTTGGTGTCTACCATCCTGGCAAGCCTGACCAGATTACGGTGGTCTTCCACTCAAGTGCTCGTTATGAAGGTGTCTCCCTTAATGACAATCTTCTCACTGGGCCTAATCTAAACAACAATCTTTTAGGAGTTTACTTAGCTTCAGAAAAGAGCCAAGAACCAATTGATGTTATGGCTGACATTAAGCAAATGTTCCACTTTATCGTCCGTGAAGACTTCCTCAGGTTCCGAAATAATGATGTCAATGATGAAGTCATAGACTACTGGATGAAGGTACATGTTTTCGGTAACAGTCCTTTTCCTGCAGTAGCGATTTATGGACTGAGGAAAACAGCTCAAGAGGGGGAGAAAGAATTTGGATCTGATGCTCGTCAGTTCGTCTAAAGGAATTTCTATGTAGACGACGAACTCAAATCTCTGCCTATGGAAGAAGAAGCTATTGACCTTCTCACTAGAGCCCAGAACATGCTTGCTACGGCAAACCTCAGACTTCACAAAATTGTCTCCAACACAGACAAGATCGTGAGAGCCTTTAATTCTGATGACTATGCTATCAGTGTGAATAAATTCCAACTAGGATCTGACCTTTCCGTTACGCAAAGCAGTCTTGCATTTCTTTGGAATGTTAGGCAAGACATTCACATTTCAAGCATCAGTCTGTGAAAAGCCTTTCACAAAGCGAGGAGTTTTGTCTACAGTGAACAGCATTTATGATCCGATGGGTTTCATAGCACCTGTCACCATTCATGGTAAGATTCTGCTAAGACAACTTAGGGCTCTTTCACACGGATGTGTCCGTGTACGGAGCCCGCTCTGCACAGCGCGTGATCGCTTTCCATCGATCCCCAGCTGTGCAGGAAGATGACAGGTCTGCCTCTGCACTCTGTGCTGGGACGGACCTGTCAGAGCGCCGCTCTCCCCTATGGGGGATCGGATGACGACGGACCGTAGAGTCCGTCGTCACCCGATCCGATCCGCAGACGGATCGAAAAATTGCTTTTTCCTCCGTCACACTTTTTCGGATGGGAGCGGGTCGGATGTCAGCGGACATGTCACCGCTGACATCCGACTCTCCATAGAGGTCTATGGAGTGTCCGTTCAGGTACGCCTAAAAAACTGACAGGCGGACCTGAACGGACCGCCCGTGTGAAAGGGGCCTTACTTTGGAAAGATTGGGGGGTGTAATAAGTACTAATGAATGAAGCTGGGGTGCAGTAAGGGGGTTAATGTTGTATACAGATTGGGGGTGTAATAAGTAGTAATGAAACTGGGGGTACAGTAAGGTGTTAATGATGTATACAGATTGGGGGTGTGTAATAAGTAGTAATGAAACTGGGGGTACAGTAAGGTGTTAATGATGTATACAGATTGGGGGGTGTAATAAGTAGTAATGAAGCTGGGGGTGCAGTAAAGAGTTAATACTGCTGGAGACTGTAAGACTATTACCCCCAGTCCCCAGGAGGAAGGCAGTCATGCCCGGTGTGTAATAACAGACGTCAGCGGAAGAGTGATTCGGGGTGCCCGGACTGAACACACTGATAACCCTCCGGGTCTCTTGGTCAGCTCGCCTCCCCGCCATGTAGAAAGGTCACGTCCAAGCTCCCCCCATAGAACCCGTACAGAACATGTCCAGCCCGCCCATTGAAGTTCCCCAGCACTCCGTCCCCGGAGAGGCCAGCAGCGGTCAGTCGTAGAAGGGAAGGACACACACCTGCCATCTCTGTACGGAGTGTTTGCACACGGTGCTGTACTGCGTGTTCCCGGACTGCGTGTTCCCGGACTCTCTCCTCCTCAGCCCAGCTGTGAAACTGAGAAGATGATGTCGGAGGTCGGCGGGCAGTAAGAGGATGCCACGCTCATCACATCACCGCCCACCAGAGGAGGGCACTGGTTCACAGAAAGGAGCGCGTATCCCGCTCCAGCAGGCCGCAAAGCCGCGGCCTCAATTTTGGCCAGCCTGACCTAAGTCCGCGCACCCGCGGGGGGAGGCACTTTGCAGGAATCCAGACCGCTGCTGCGGTGTAGCCCATGCGCCAGGATGCAATTTCCAGTTGCCATTGCGACCTGGCGCCTGTGTTTTGTTGAGCCCTGTTTTAAGGGACCAAAAATAATGGGACAATTGGCTGCTCAGCTGTTCCATGACCAGGTGTGGGTTATTCCCTCATTATCCCATTTACAAGGAGCAGATAAAAGGTCCAGAGTTCATTTCAAGTGTGCTATTTGCATTTGGAATCTGTTGCTGTCAACTCTCAATATGAGATCCAAAGAGCTGTCACTATCAGTGAAGCAAGCCATCATTAGGCTGAAAAAACAAAACAAACCCATGAGAGAGATAGCAAAAACATTAGGTGTGGCCAAATCAACTGCTTGGAACATCCTTAAAAAGAAAGAATGCACCGGTGAGCTAAGCAACACCAAAAGACCCAGAAGACCAAGGAAAACAACTGTGGTGGATGACCGAAGAATTCTTTCCCTGGTGAAGAAAACACCCTTCACAACAGTTGGCCAGATCAAGAACACTCTCCAGGAGGTAGGTGTATGTGTGTCAAAGTATCAAGTCTCTGGTGGAAGGCCGGAATGCTGAGAGGGCACCCCTTGCGGCTGGTACAGTGTAACCCTGAAGGTGGAACAGGGAATACAGTGCCCACAGGTGCATGGGTTGCCAGATGCAGATGCTTGGGTCACTGAGGTACTGAGCTGCTGGGGTGCGCTGGTAAGCGTGCGGGGCATTTTCCGGTGCAGCAACCAGGAGCAGGGTCAGGCCGAGCCGGGGGTCATACACGACAGGTCCAACCGATACAAGGTACAGCAAGATGGATCATGAACAGAGTCAGTAGCCAGGCCAAAGGTCAACACCGTGCGGGCAAGCGAAGGTACAGGAGGTGCAGGCGTAAGCGTAGTCGGGTCCAAAGCCAGGGGTCGGTGCAGGCAGAGATCAGGGAAAGTCAGGCAAGCCAGGTAATCACAGGAGCCGGGTAATCAGAACACTGAAGGCAGGTACAGAGGGCACGGGAGCTGATGACAATCCAGCAACCCGCCTGTAGTCTGCAGCACAACTAAGTAGGCCTAAGTAGGCCCAACTAAGTAGGCCCACGAGTGCCAACGCCGTTACCGCGCACGCACTCGTTCATGCACATGCGTTGGCACGCGCTCCCGTTCGTGCACTGCGTTGGGGCGCGTTCCGGTTCACGCACTGCTTTGGCGCGCCCCCGTGCGCACTAGCCGCGGCCAGCGCACACCTGTGTGATGATCGAAGAGAAGTTCTTAATAAATCTTCTATAAAAATTTGCAAAGCCCACAAATCTCTGCACCCCCTTTTTGTCAAATGGGGTTGGCCAGTCTAGGATTGCCTGCACTTTCTGGGGATCCATAGCGATGCCATTTGTGGAGATGATTAGTCCCAAAAATTGTATGGAAGTTTTCTCAAAGTCACACTTCTCCGCTTTCACATAGAGCATGTGTTTCCTCAGTCTGAGTAGTACTGTCCTTACATGGGTTCGGTGTAGCTCCAGGGAGGTTGAGAATTTAAGGATGTCATCCAGATAGATAGTGACAAAGACGTCTAGGTATTCACGGAAAATGTCGTTTATAAAGTGCTGAAATGTAGCTGGGGCGTTACAAAGCCCAAAGGGCATCACCAAATATTCAAAGTGTCCAAAGCGCATTCTGAACGCGGTCCTCCATTCGTCATCCTTTCGGAATGCGAACGAGATTGTAGGCCCCCCGTAGGTCAAGTTTAGTGAATAATCGGGCAGAACAAAATTTTTGGACGAGTTCAGGGACGAGGGGAAGAGGATACCGGTTCTTTATAGTGATTTTGTTAAGTTCCCTGTAATCCACACATGGCCTTAAGGTCTTGTCTTTCTTTTCGACTAAAAATATTCCGGAACCTGCAGGAGAAGAAGAGGGCCTGATGAAGCCCTTTTCCAGATTTTCATCAATGAATTGGCACAGCACGCCTAATTCCATCTCGGAGAGGGGGAATATGCATCCAAATGGAACTTCGGCTTCAGGGAGTAATTCAATCGGACAATCGTAAGCTCTATGTGGGGGCAGGACATCAGCTTTCTTCTTGTCGAAGACGTCCGAGAACTCATGGTAGGCAGGTGGCACATTCAGGTGACTGGCCGATGCAGGTTGAACAGACAGGCAGCTAGGAATATCCTTGTGGCTGGGAGAAAGACAATGCTGCGAACAGTAAGGGGAGGTGAACAAGATTTCTCTCTTGATCCAGTTGATCTGGCGGTTGTGTGCCTGAAGCCAGGGAGTACCCAGGATATCGGGAAACATGGGGGAGCTCAAGACATCAAAACGTATGAACTCCTGATGGCCATCAGGAGTAGTGACAAAGAGAGGAGCAGTCTCGAGGGTAACAGGACCAGAACTGGGCAGGGTACCATCGGCCAAGAGAACCTCCAACCTGCTTTTCTTGGGGATCAGGGGTAGGCCAAGTCTTTCGGCCAGGTTTGTATCCAGGAAGCAGCTGCATGCCCCAGAGTCCACTATGGCCTGTAGAGGAACACTTCGTGCTGCCAACTGCAGCGTAATAGGAAGGACAAGGTGGGTAGAGGAGGTTCTGGAAACCTGGAAGTATGCTGGAGTGTACTTGGGTGGTTTGCAGGGCCTAATGGGGCAACTGCAAAAGAAGTGTCCCTCTCCTCCGCAGTACAGACATAAGTTGGCCTGTCGCCGACGTTGTTTCTCCTCCGGGGTCAACGTGGCTCGCTTCATGCTAACGCCCCAGTCTCTGGCGTAAGCATACCGAAAGACTGTGACCGTTCGGCCTGGCGCTCCCTCAGGCGTCTGTCCAGCTGGATGGCCCGTTGAATAAGATCCTCAAGAGTGGCAGGGGCACCACTTCTGGCCAGCTCGTCTTTGAGGGGTTCAGAAAGTCCTAAATGGAACTGATGCCTTAGGGCGGCCTCGTTCCAGCCTGTATCCATAGACCACCGACGGAAGTCTATGGTGTAATCCTCCACCGGCCGCTGTCCTTGCCGCAGAGAATGCAAAGCAGCCTCAGCGGTGGCTGCGAGTTGGGAATCCTCGTAGAGCTGAGACATGGCTGCAAAAAAGGTATCCACTGTGCGGACAGCGGGGTCCTTGCGTTCCCATAAACTGTGGGCCCAAGCCTGGGGGTCACCTGATAGCAAGGAGATGAGGAAACCGACTTTAGTAGTTTCAATGGAAAAGGTCCGGGGCTGCAGGGCCAGGTATAGCAGACAGGCACTTTTTAAGGATCTGAACTTAAGTCGGTCTCCGGAGAATCGCTTGGGGAAGTGTACTCGTGGTTCTGGAGGCGGGATTCTCACTGTAGAAGTGTTTAACTACATCAGTAGCTTTAACCTACCCTTTAAGTGCAGGTAACCTTCCTGTAGTCCTTGGAGTATTTGAGTGAGGGTGGCAGCTTGCTGACACAAAGTCTCTGCAGGGGACGCACCTCTGCCGGCCTCGGTCACCAATGGATTATACTATCAAGTTTCTGGTGGGAGGCCGGAATGCTGAGAGGGCGCCCCTTGCAGCTGGGTGCAGTGTAACCCTGAAGGTGGAACAGGGAATACAGTGCCCACAGGTGCACGGGTTGCCAGATGCAGATGCTTGGGTCACTGAGGTACTGAGCTGCTGGGGTGCGCTGGTAAGTAGGTCGGGCAACCGTGCGGGGCAGGTTCCGGTGCAGCAACCAGGAGCAGGGTCAGGCCGAGCCGGGGGTCATACAGGACAGGTCCAACTGATACAAGGTACAGCAGGATGGATCAGGAACAGAGTCAGTAGCCAGGCCAAAGGTCAACACCGTGCGGGCAAGCAAAGGTACAGGAGGTGCAGGCGTAAGCGTAGTCGGGTCCAAAGCCAGGGGTCGGTGCAGGCGGAGATCAGGGAAAGTCAGGCAAGCCAGGTAATCACAGGAGCCGGGTAATCAGAACACTGAAGGCAGGTACAGAGGGCACAGGAGCTGACGACAATCCAGCAACCCGCCTGTAGTCTGCAGCACAACTAAGTAGGCCCGCGAGCGGCCAAGTCAATCACCTGACCTGAATCCGATTAAGCATGCATTTCGCTTGCTGAAGACAAAACTGAAGGGAAAATGCCCCAAGAACAAGGAGGAACTGAAGACAGTTGCAGTAGAGGCCTGGCAGAGCATCACCAGGGATGAAACCAAGCGCCTGGTGATATCTATGCGTTCCAGACTTCAGGCTGTAATTGACTGCAAAGGATTTGCAACCAAGTATTAAAAAGTGAAAGTTTAATGGATGATTATTAATCTGTCCCATTACTTTTGGTCCCTAAAAAAGTGGGAGGCACATATACAACCTGTTGTAATTCCTAAACCGTTCACCTGATTTGGATGTAAATACCCTCAAATTAAAGCTGAAAGTCTGCAGATAAAGCACATCTTATTCTTTTCATTTCAAATCCATTGTGGTGGTGTATAGAGCCAAATAGATTTGAATTGTGTCGATGTCCCAATATTTATAGACCTGACTGTATTTGTATATCAGAAAAAAAATCTGAAGATAGTGGATTTTTTCCTCTTTATGTTCATTTCCTCAACTAGGCTGAAGTGTTTCTTTGTGTTCTTGTGCTTAGTCTTTGTACTTCAGCAAAGTCTTATACACCTGCTCCCCAGAAGCCTTCTCACAGTGCTGCATTATATTTACGAGCTTAAGTACAACACCGCACATGCCCTTTGTTTGTACACCTGGGCAGCTAACTTAAGTTTTCCCATTTTAATTATACCGGAGGAATCGAGTCTGCCTATAATAAAACCGAGTTAAAGAGAAACTGCATTCATAGAAAAAAGTAGTTCTTACTACCTTAGAAAATGAAAACGGATATAAGATGGTATTTTTTGATAGAGTGGGCTACATTTCATTCTTGGCTGCCATTTTCAAACCCAGTGGGTATATAACAGTAGCTGAGCTTGACTGTTCAGCTAAGCTACTATAGTCACCAACCAATGATTACTCTGTATGTATCTGCAGAAAATGTATTAGATACAGCATTTGTGTGATCTTTGTACTCCAATGGTTCTTAATGGAATTACATGGATAAATTACTTGAACAGATGAGTGAAACTTCTCTGAAAACCAAATCTTATGCCGCGTACACACGAGCAGAATTTCCGTTGGAAAAATCTTGGATGGTTTTTCTGACGGAATTCCGCTCAAGCTTGGCTTGCATACACACAGTCACACAAAAGTTCACTGAACTTTCGACCGTCAAGAACACAGTGACGTACAACACTACGATGAGCCGAGAAAATTAAGTTCAATGCTTCCAAGCATGCGTCTAATTGTTTCCGAGCATGCGTAGGAATTTTGCGCGTTGGAATTGGTACAGACGATCGGAATTTCCGGTCAGAACTTTTTCCGACCGAAAAATTGAGAACATGCTCTCAATCTTTTGCCGGCTGTAATTCCGCCAGCAAAAGGTCCGATGGAGCGTTTTCGGACCAAAAGCTCTAATCGGACTTTTGCTGGAGGAATTTCCGCTCATGAGTACCGGGCATAAGTCTGGAGTAGGACAGCTTACCAGCTGTAAAACTTGCCCTATATGAATATTGAAGCTCCCACTGCTGCCCCCCTTGTGAAATGCAAGTTGCATGACCATATTTCTTACCCTCTGGCTTCAATAGGTTGGACTTAATGACCTTGTGTCTTTTTTCAACCTCGCCTACTATGTAACTATGTAATACTTTCTGAGTCTAGGTTCACACTGTTGTGGAGGGTTGTGGATGCGGGAGTGTCTGTAAATGCACCCGCAACTCTTTTGCAGAAGCATGGGGGTGCCATTCATTCTTAATTACATGTGTATATGCTCAGTGTTTTTCTTTTTTTTTTTACCAACGGGGTGAAAGAAAAAACCCTCACAGATCCCTGCATCCATACAAGTGACATGGTAGCAAGGATCTCCCCCGCTGCGCTATTGATGTCCTGAGTAGCACATGTTAGACAGGAGTTTGAGTCCCCAGGAGCTTGTATCCTAGCCAAATAGGGTGCTCCGAGCAACCTGGCACCCCACAAGTACAGTCCACACTGCCTATGACCAAAATCTAGCGTGTCGGAGGGACTACTTGTTTAATAATGATCTGATATGCAGTTGCCCCTTATACCATGACGATTAGTAAATTATTACATTACTAAAATTAGAAGAAAAGAGGTTTAACTTTAAACTGCGTAGAGCGCTCTTTACTGTAAGAGCGACAAGGATGTGAAATTCCCTTCCACAGGCGGTGGTTTCAGTTGGGGGCATCGATAGTTTCAAAAACTATTAGATAATCACCTGAATGACCACAACATACAGGGATATAATCTGTAATACTGACATATAATCACACACACAGGTTGGACTTGATGGGCTTGTGTCTTTTTTCAAACTCACCTACTATGTAACTATGTAATTGAGGCAGGTGAAGCAATAAGCCTTTTGCCTATGTTTAGGTATCCTGGACACCTTGGTTTTACACCTTCTGGGAATAATTCAACTACTGTACTTCTATTTTCTCTGTGATTTTACTTTTTATTATTATTATTACAGGTCCTTATATAGCACTGTCAATTTAAGCAGCACTTTATATACATATATTGTACATTCACATCTGTCCCTGCCCTCAAGGAGCTTACAATCTAAGGTCCCTAACTCTCACATTCATACATATACTAGGGCCAATTTAGACAGGAGCCAATTACCTAATGGCATGTCTTTGGAGGCACACAGGCACAGGGAAAAATTGCAAAGTTCAGGCAGGTAGTGCCATGGTTGGTATTTAAACCAAGGACCCTAGTGCTGCCAGGCAGAAGAGCTAACCACTTAGCCACTGTACTGCCCACTTTTTTGTGTGAAGTAAATGTAATTCTTTTTTTTTTTACTAGTAATAGCGGTGATCAGCGACATTGCGGCAGACAAATCGGACACTAAGTGACACTCTTTGGGGTCCAGTGACGCTAATACAGTGATCAGTGCTAAAAATATATACTGTCACTGTACTAATGATGCTGGCAGAGAAGGGGTTGACATCAGGGGCGATCAAAGGGTTAAATTTGTTCCTAGGGAGTGCTTGCTAACTGTGTGGGAGGCGCTTTTCCTGTGGGAAGGCAGAGATCCATGTTCCTGCTTTGTAGTAACACAGGATCACAGCCTTCCCTTCACAGAATGGCAGTCTGCCTTGTTTACATAGGCAGACCACTGTTCTGCCTATCTCCCAAATGATTGGCGGGTTCCAGGGGACAAAGCATCCACCAGACCCATTGATTGGCTCCCGCTGTGTCCAATCACAGCAGAAGTGGGTTACCGGCAGCACACTTGCGTGCCCCAGACCCAGAAGTTCAGGATCACGTACAGGTATCTGATACTGCCCAGGGGAGCCGCTTTGCCGCTGTATATTTACTGTATATGGTCAGCAAGCAGTTAAAGATATTTTCTTAATATTTTATGTTGGTAATATATTCAGGTAATATGTGCAATGGCATTACAGCTAATAGAATTCACAGTTTTTCAGGGATTTTTTACATTTTAAAGTTGTACTTCTGTTTGTCAAAAAGCAATATTTTTGTTTGTTAATGAAACTTGGTTTTATTTATTAAGACAGTATATATCACAACGGCTAAATCTGTATCTGTAGTGCATGTTCAAACTTTAATACCATAAATAATAACATGTTATTAGATTTTTATGCCAGCAGTATATAATGAGTTTGGCAAATTTAGAGAAATGCTTAAATAATGCTTTACAATTTAACCATTTCCAGACCGTCTCACGACGATATACGTCGGCACTTTGCAGAGGGATATCATTGTTATAGCAGCAGCTAGCTGCCATAAGCCCCAGTATCCTCTTCTGCAGTGAATGGTCTGGTTTCATATAAAAGTGGTCTCAGCGGCAGATTCGCTGCAAAATCACTTTTATCGGCAGGAGAGGCACCCCCCCTCCTGCCGCTCCCTGGTGTCCTCCGCTACTTGCCAAAGCTGCCAGCGGAGGCGTTCGGATCCTTCTCCCTGTTAGGTATGGAGATGAGTAAGGGGAAGATGGTCCCCACCCGTCTCCATACCATTGCAGGGCAGAAGCGACGTCAAAAAATCACTTCCGCCCATAACTCTTAAAAGGGAAATTTTTTATATATTTTTTTTTTTATTGTGTCTCAGGTCTCTTTTGATCGCTGAAAACAATCTCGGACACCTGTGATAATTAGATTGCCAGGTGAGCCCAATTAAAGGAAAAACTACTAAAGGAGGGTGTTCCACATTATTAAGCAGAGCACCATTTTCAAGCAATAGTTGGAAGAAAAAGGATCTCTCTGCTGTCGAAAAGAGTGAAATAGTTCAATGCCTTGGACGAGGTTTCATGAAAACTTAAGCGTGATCATTACACTATTAAGAGATTTGTGGCTGATTCAGAGCACAGACGGGTTTCGTGCAGATAAAGGCACATTGAGGAAGATTTCTGCCAGATCCATGCATCGGATCAAGAGAGCAGCTGCTAAACACCATTACATAGCAGCAAACAGATATTTGAAGCTGCTGGTGCCTCTGGAGTCCCACGGACATCAAGGTGTAGAGTCCTCCAGAGTCTTGAAACTGTGCATAAACCTTCCATTCAGCCACCACTAACCAATGCTCACAAGCAGAAATGGCTGCATTGGGCAGAAAAATACATGAAGACTAATTTTCAAACAGTCCTGTTCACTGATGAGTGCCGTGCAACCCTGGATGGTCCAGATGGATGGAGTAGTGGATGGTTGATGGATGGCCCTCCTGTTCCAACAAGGCTGCAACGTCAGCAAGGCGGTGGTGGAGTCATGTTTTGGGCCGGAATCATGGGAAGAGAGCTGGTTGGCCCCTTTAGGGTCCCCGAAGGTGTAAAGATGACCTCTGCAAAGTATATGGAGTTCCTGACTGACCACTTCCTTCCCTGGTACAGAAGAAAGAACTATGCTTTCCGTAATAAAATCATCTTCATGCGTGACAATGCACCATCTCTTGCAAAGAATACCTCTGCATCAATGGCTGTTATGGGGATAAAAGGAGAGAAAGTCATGGTGTGGCCTCCATCCTCCCCTGACCTCAATCCTATTGAGAACCTTTGGAGCATTCTCAAGCAAAAGATCTATGAGGGTGGGAGGCAGTTTACATCCAAACAGCAGCTCTGGGAGGCTATTCTGACATTTTGCAAACAAATTCAAGCAGAAACTGTCCAAAAACTCACAAGTTTAATGGATCCAAGACTTGTGAATCTGCTATCAAATAAGGGGTCCTATGTTAAAATGTAACGTGACCTGTTAAAATGTTTAAAACGTTAAAATGTTGTTCAAAGTTTGATTGAAATAGCTTTTGATTTCAGTAAATATGCTGAAAACACAACATATGACAATTTTCAGTTCTTAACAAACAATAAAGTGTTTTGAAACTTACTGTGCAACAGGGCATTGTAAGTTTTTTATTTTGAAAAATAAAAACTGTTATCATTTGGAAGTTTGTTCAATACAATTTGAATTGTACTCTTAATAGTTGATAACATGAGAATTATGCTGACTGTTGTTTACAATAATTATTTAGGTAAATTGGAAAAATATCATTGGCATAATAATTTGGAACAGGGTGTATTTCTTTCACCCTGGGTTTCCTTTAAGATTCATCAGAGGATCGATCTCTGCCCCATTTTGTTCACAACAGACAAATCCATTTTTATTAGAGAAGCTCCTTAAAAATAAACATTGGAATGCGGCTGCTTTAGGCAGCATACTCATCTGCCTTCTATACAAACCTTTATATTATTATTATTATTATACAGGGCTTTTATATCGCCAACAATTTTGCACAGCGCTTTAACTATACATTCTATACACTCTTTAGCCACAATGTCATTAGTGCTGACATGAAAAGCAAAAGTACCCAATAGTAACATTTATATATGATGTCTCAGGCTTTTCAGGGCAGTACTTACTGTAATGGCAAAGCCATCTAAAGGGCTCTTTTTTTATAGACATGCACGGATATTATAATTAAAGAAAAATGAACTGAAAGTATTTTTTTGTATGATTTAACAAATCCTCACTGCATAAGAAATTAGGATAAAGTGTTTGTTATTACTTTATTTCCTTCTTTACTTCCATAAATAACTGATTTGAATTATTATAAGCTGAGCTGCTCGCTTGCCACCATCTAAGCTGTTCTCTCCATAACCTTGTAGGACCTACATCAAAGTTCTAATTCTGACTATAAGGCAATAAATGCGCATGCAGAGGCAGGTGGTGTTCTTCATGGACAGGTTGCTAATTTTATATGCGCAGAATACATATATATATATTGACTTCTTGTAAAATAGATATTTGAATTTTGTATGTTTGCTGGTAAAGTGAATCTTATGTTGGCTTCTTACATTTCTTAGGGAGTCCATAGAAAAGACAAAAGACACTAGACTATTGTCCAGCTGCCACAGCTGTTAGCACTTTATTTGATGATGCCACACTACCTCAATGGATATGTCTTATATGATAAAAAAAATTCAGGAATTCAAACAGGATAGGGTCACTTTTCTTTAGAAGAGACACAAACCCTAAAGTCCCTAAAGGATATAACAAATTGAAACATTATTTTCTGGTAGAGTTGTTCTTTAGTCCTTTTGCTGCCAGAGGCTTTTTTGCAATTTTTACACATACGTTTAATAAGTAATTTTAGGCCTGAGGATTAGCCAAACCCTGAAAACATCACATATTTTCTAAAAACAAAAGAGACCTGGAGAAGAAAATGGGTAGTAGTTCCAATTTTTCATGTCAAGCAGTATTAGTGCAACTTTATCAAGAGGAAAAATCTAAGTAAAAAATACACTAAAGTTAATTTTAGGGCACAAAAACACAACATTTTAACTGATTTTGTGAAAGGTAAACAGATGAGGTTGCAGTAAATAGATACTCAACATGTAAAGTCTTACAATTGTGTGCTCCCATGAATTGGCGATAAAGTTTGATAGCCAAAATTTTCCATAGGTGACATTTTAAAAGCCCTTATAGGTCATCAATTTAGAGCTAATCATAAATAATGGCCTTAAAATTATTACTATGGCATTTGCAGCAATATGTAACTGTAAGGCACATGCTGGCCATAGAGCAGCGGATGTGCAAAGACAGAGGCCATTGCCCATGTGTGGGCACAATTCCAATGATACCCTTTCTGGCAGCCATGTCCGCGCGATTGCGCAAACACCTATGCGCACGTTCGTGCACGTGCACGCTCCATTTGCATTAGTGCCCAAATGCCCTATATAAGGATGGCAGATGCAGTAGGGCCTTGCTGTCTGCTCTGCAGCTTTCCTCTGCATCCTGTGCCTGCCATTGATCTGATTGTTACCCGGTTTCCTGACTACTCTGATTCTCTCCACTCCTGACCCTGGCTTGCTTGACCTTGATTCTTCTTATCTGCTTGATTCTCCGTTGCCAAACCTCTGCCTTAACTTTGACCATTCTATGTCTCTGATGTACCTGATCTTCCATGTATAACCTGGCTTGTCTGCACCAGTCTCCTCCACTTGTTACAGCCTCTACGTACCTGCATCTGCAGTACCCCGGCACCTGCAACCTACCTGCATCTACAGCACCCCTGCATCCACAACGTGCCTGCATCTATAGCCATAACCCGCAGCTCTACTACTGCTGCCGGCTGCTTCACCTGCTCACCTGCTACGGAGAACATCGCAGCCACTCCTACCTCACCGTGCTCTCGCGGCCACTGTTGCAAACTCATTGGTCCCTGAACCGGGGCTGTACGAGAGGCCATCCTCTGCTCGTCAGGCTCTACCTGAAGGTACCTGACAGTAACATGTGTAGGGCAGTCAACATTTTTGTACATAGGTGCCTCGACACATGTGTTTATGTTTGTATGTGTGTATGTAGGGGTGGGGGGAGACTTATATTTTTTTGGGTGCAGGGTTTTAGGTGCTTGGGTGGAACTTGATTTTCTTTTATGTTTTTTTCACTAAACTGTATTTTTAACAACATAGGGGAACAAAACATTTTTTATGATAGGTTATCTTTATTGAGACATGAGGGGTCTATTAAACCCGTATGTCTTACCCACCTTCCATTGAAGCCAATGTACCATGGCTACCCTATGCGTTGATGGCATCAAAGGGGTTAAAAAACCTGTCGCCACATATGTCAACAGAAATCTTTCAATTAGATTATATGTGCATTTAATGTATGTTATGTATGTTATTTATCCTCCCTTGTGTAGAAATTCAAAAGTACTGAGTGCTGCGGTGGCCATCATCTTAAATGTGATGTCAGCAGTCCCAGCAGACTCACAGCTGTCACGCTACAGTATTCCCCTTTGCTTCTTCCCCAGTAACTACACAAAAGGGAAAGGGTGAGGCACAGGGTCTGGGCCTGCACAGAGAGTAAATATACACTTCCAGAAGAGGGCTATGATATGAAAGGAGGAAGGGGTTGTGCTTAGAAATTGACTCTTCTGGAGTAGTCAATTTTTTTTAGCAAGTTTAAAGGTTTAAAGACTCATTGCATATGAACATAAAATAATTTATGGAAAGAAAGACAGTAAACTTTTAAACTACTGCTTTTTTTTGTTAAAAATGCCTGCAATTTTTAAGCTGGTGATGGGATCTCTTTAATCTACTGTATGTAGTGTGTATGCTTAACCAATTGAGCACTGAATCACATTGGCTGGATTGACAAATTAATGCCACCTTTACTTTCCAGAAGATTTGCAAATGGCCTGTTAAAACAGTCAAGATAATGCCACTTTTTACAAAAGTACAAAGCACAATGCAGGTATTTGTGGATGAACCTACTGAACGGGGGGTACTCTGAATTTCCAACAGCTAAAGTGCCATCTGATGATTGTCATACTCTGCTGTTTATAGACCATCAAACAAACTGTGGAACAGTAATACCAATTTTTTTTTTCCAATACTTTTTTTTAAAGAAATCACTAACCATATGACATTCATGTCCAGAAATAAAACGTATTCATATAAGACTCAATACTTGGAAAATACTAGCTGGACAAGGAAGCAGGTACACAGGTAAAAAAGCAACCCCGAAAACCAGACAGTAAGGAGTCTCTGTACCCGTGTGGTATTTTATCCGGTAAATAGAAGAAAACCAAAAATGGTGGCATAGAGAAAAAATAACTCAAAGAAGATAGAAGTGGGGAGAAAAAGAAAGTAGAGAGCGGGGGAATAGGGCAGAAAGGAGAGGGAACCACTCATTCGGCCATCCCTTCCGGACCAAGAAAGACCCATCAGTGCAGCCTTCAACGTGAATGATTCAGCTCAGCAGGGCCTTGTACTCCTCAAAGTAAACAGATTTGTGCCAGTAGAACCATTTTTTGAGGAATTTTTCCCAGAGGCCTCTTTCAGTGTTGCCAACCTACCAGATTGAAATTTACTGACACAATACCCACAATTTACTAGCACAGCAAACTTTTTACTGGCATTTCCAAAAGTTACAAAATTACAGGTTTAAGTGTAAATTTAAGTATTTAGGCTACAAACAAGTACACAAAGCAATTTGCAATGTTATTTAAGGTAGATATTAAGGCAAAAAATATATTTCCTATTTTATTTTCGATATAGTAAGTAAGTAGCTTAGGGAGAACTCAGGAGGGCAAGACATTAGAATGGACAGGCACAAATACATGAAATTGACTATCACGGTGACACTGACAGCAGTGTGCAGCACCACAGATGATGATGATGACACCTCACCGACATGACACGTCCCCTCCTGAGTCACAGTGACAGTCTCTCTCCATGGCAGGTGGTCCCCTCAGTTCACTCCAGTTCAAATAGCACTGACAGTCCCGCTCCCGGCTTGCCTTGCTCTTGTCCCCAGACCCACAAATGAGGCTCCGCTTGGCTCCATTGCATCATGACATCATATGACACGCTCAGGCACTGCCTTCGACAGACCTGCCCCCTGTCGGCACCGCCCAAACAAACTGTAGCAGTCACAGCCATATTTTTTACTGGCAACCTTTTCCTGTCACTGGCATTTAGTGGCAAGAGAAAAAGTGCTGTTTTTTACTGGCTGCCAGTAAAAATACTGATAGTTGGCAACTCTGGCATCTTTCCATAGCCACAAGGTCCTCCAGTTGGTTAATTTTAGCCGCTTTTTTCAACCATACGGCTATGGATGGTGTATATGTCTGTTTCCAAAAGAGGGGTTACAACTTTTTGCCACAGTGATCAGTAGTGATAAGATGGAGTGTTTGTATGCCTTACAGTAAAAAAACAGTGGTGATGCAGAAGGAAGGGTGCAGGATCTCTCGGTAGATCATATTCCGTGAATTTTTTGGGTTATACGATGGACGTCTGTCCAGTAAGACTGTAGGCAACTGCAAGACCAGAAGATATGGAGAAGAGAGCCAGTGTCCTCTCCAAACCTCCAGCACAGATCTGTGCAATGAGGGAACATCTTATGAATCTTGACAGGTGTGTGTTACCAGCGGGTCAACACCTTGAAACCGGATTATTGGTGTTGTAATACCAATTTTTGACCTAATTATAAGAACCACATCCCTTGTTTTTTGATCTCTTAGCTTCTACCTTTATGGATTTTAGAAGAGTATATTGTTGGACCAAGTGATTCCAGAGTTGAGTAAAACTGCTTAGGATAAAGACGTTTCAGACAGTGTCATACCACCACAGGGCAATGGTGTACTTAAAAAGATTCCACTGCATTTTGCTCAGTCTCTTTCATGATTCTAAGGGGAAACTTGGTGATGGGCTGAATATATTGCAGATATTGTCAAAACCTACAGAAACAACTTATTGTTGCCACAGGCTACATCATATTTATCCTGAGTTGGAGATAAAGAGATATGTATAACAGGGGACTGGAGAACAATGGAATGTGTTAAAAGGCAAGAAATCTGGTGAAGAAAAAGTAAACAGACTCGGCCTAATGGTATCCAAGAGCCAGTAAAGCTATTGCTATTAATTCTCACAGGCTGTGTGAATCCAAGGCATATTTGGACATTTCTAGAGCTAAATGAAAATATCTCTTTATTGGAACCCTCTTTATTGAAAAACCTGACAGGGGTTCTATTGCTTCCCCAAAGCTAATGAAAAAAAGTTGTGGCTGGACATTCACTTTAAGTTAAAGTGGAACATAAATGTATGTGAGCACTAGGGATAAGCCTGATGTTCGAGTCAAACATAAGTTTGACTCGAACATTGGGTGTTCGCCTGTTCGCCAAATAACGAACAATTTGGGATGTTCACATCAAATTCAAAAGCCGCGGAACACCCTTTAAAAGTCGATGGGAGAAATCAGAAGTGCTAATTTTAAAGGCTTATATGCATGGTATTGTCATAAAAAATGTTTGGGGACCTGGGTCCTGCCCCAGGGGACAGGTATGAATGCAAAAAAAAGTTTTAAAAACGGTTGTTTTTTTCAGGAGCAGTGATTTTAATAATGCTTAAAGTGAAACAATAAAAATGTAATATTCCTTTACATTTCGTACCTGGGGGGTGTCTATAGTATGTCTGTAAAGTGGCGCATGTTTCCCGTGTTTAGAACAGTCCGCGAGCAGGTCTGGTATGGATTTTAAGGGGTACCCCGTGCCAAAATAAAAAAAATGGTGTGGGGTCCCCCCAAAAATCCATACCAGACCCTTATCTGAGCACGCAACCTGGCAGGCCGCAGGAAAAGAGGGGGGACGAGAGAGCGCCCCCCCTCCTGAGCCATACCAGGCCACATGCCCTTTAACATTGGGAGGGTGCTTTGGGGTAGCCCCCCAAAGCACCTTGTCCCCGTGTTGATGGGGAGAAGGGCCTCATCCCCACAACCCTTGCCCGGTGGTTGTGGGGTCTGCGGGTGGGGGGGCTTATCGGAATCTGGAAGCCCCCTTTAACAAGGGGACCCCCAGATCCCGGCCCCCCTGTGTAAAATGGTAACGGGGTACAATTGTACCCCTACCATTTCACAAACAATGTGTGAAAATGGTAAAAAAAGACAATACACGCCTTGGGACAAGTCCTTTATTAAAAAAATAAAAAATAAAACTGTCCCTCAAAGTCTTCTTCTTCTTCAATTCTCGCTCCGACGGACCGAAAAAGAAAAACTTAGGGCGGCCCCCCTCTGATGCTACAGGAAGCCATAGGGATGTCCCTGTGCGTCAGAGGGGGGTGGGGTCACCCAGCAACCTCATTGTGTGGCCCCGCCCTCAGTTATAAAAGAGCTGTCATCTGAGAGGCCAGTCATTACGGCGGGTGCCTCCCATGGAGGCAGATCGTAGGCGGCGTGCAGCTTTTTTTTTTTTTTTTGGTCCATCGGAGCGAGAGAAGAAGTAGAAGAAGACTTTGTGGGACAGTTTTATTTTTTATTTTTTTTTCCTGCAGGGTCTGGTATAGAATTTGGGGGGACCCCCACACCTTTTTTTTTTTTAATTTTGGTTCGGGGGTTCCCCTGTGGGGGAATCCCATGCCGTTTTTATCAATGAACTTTAATGTGTATTGCCAGGACCGACAATTCATTATAGCCGCGAGTACTTTTAAATTACTTTTTTTCCTTTAGAAATATCATTTTGCTCTCGGACTGTTCTAAACACGGGAAACATGCGCCACTTTACAGGTATGCTATAGACTCCCCCCAGGTACGAAATTTAAAAGAATATTACACTTTTTTGGTTATACTTTAAGCATTATTAAAATCACTGCTCCCGAAAAAACAACAGTTTTTAAAACTTTTTTTGCGTTGATACATGTCCCCTGGGTTAGGACCCAGGTCCCTAAACACTTTTTAAGACAATAACTTGCATATAAGCCTTTAAAATTAGCACTTTTGATTTTTCATGTTCGTGTCCTGTAGACTTTAATGGTGTTCGCGTGTTCGAACACATTTTTTGCCTGTTCGCATGTTCTGCTGCGAACCGAACAGGGGGGTGTTCGGCTCATCCCTAGTGAGCACCACAAACTGAAAACTCTATTTAATTAATTTTTAAATATTAAAATATTTCAACTCACTCATCCATCCATGTTTCCATGCTATATGTTGAGAAATCACTTGGAAAAACACCTCCCTAGCATTTCAGGCTAAGGCCATTTTGAGTAAGGGCATATGATTAATGCAGCATTTACTTCTTGGAATTCATCTGCCCTTTTCTCAGGCATGTAGGCAGGAGGATGTGCTTAGCTAGGCCCTCCTTCCCTCCACCAGATGAAAGGAAAAAAAAATGCCCATGAAGAATCCTGACATGACTCATTTTGGCCTAGGTCAGGATCCAATAAGCAACAGAAGAAATGTAAAAAAAAGTTTAGAACCAGTAAGTACAATAAACCATCCAATCTAATTACTACAGCTAGCGCCATCAGAATTAAAAATAGTTAATGTTGATTGAGAGAGTTTAGTTCCACTTTAGCTTGTCGGCGTATATAATAAAATAAAATTAGGTGACAGTAAAGAAAATAAAGAACATCTGCCAGACTAGTTTAAATAGAAAAAGGACAGTAAGTGTTTATCACTTGTGGTTCACTTTGTGTTTCTACGCTTAAGGATGCAAAATAATATTCCGTGACAGCAAATCTTATAAGACTCAGCAATACGGGTGGTGTATAAGTTAAGCACATGGTACATTAGTCATTATGACTGATAGGTATCCATGGAGATTACTGTGTGATAGTGCCAGACAGAAGCCAACAAGCCACAGCAAGTGACTCAGCAACTTTGATGAACATGTGAATCTGTAAAAATATTTTCTTATTTTAGTTTGGCCCTAATGGCTCTATTACTAAAATGTTATTATTATAAACATTGCTAAGCCACATTTTTGTGGCATTTACTCCTATATTGACAATTAGAGGTGGGCCGATTCGCAGCAGAGCTCCCGAACAGGGAAAAAGTTCTGCCCCGAACAGCGAACTCCATTGAAGTCTATATGAGCCAAACATGAGAAATCAAAAGTGCCAATTTTGAAGGCTTATATGCAAGTAATTGGCCATAAAAGGGGTTATGGGGGTCCGGGTACTGCCCTGGGGGACATGTATCAATGCAAAAATGTTTTTTAAAAAACAACCTTTTTTTGTGGAGCAGTGATTTTAATGACGCTTAACCGCTTCCCGACCGCCGCATGTAAATATACGTCGGCAGAATGACACGGCTAGGCAAAAGCACGTATATATACGTGCCCTTTACGCGCTAGCGACCCGGTCGGGAGCTCCGTGACCACGGCCGCGGGACCAGCGGACCCGATCGCCGCTGGTGTCCCGCGATCGGGTCACAGAGCTGAAGAACGGGGAGAGGTCTGTGTAAACAAACATCTCCCCACGCTTCCTACACTGCCTGTCATTGATCGGCTGTTCCCTGTCATCGGGAAAGCCGATCAATGATGTCAGACGTACAGCCACGCCCCCCTACTGTAAAAAAAACACAACACGTCACACTTAGCCCCTCCCCGCCCCCTAGTGGTTAAATCCTTCACTGCCAGTGTCATTTACATAGGAATCAGTGCATTTAAATGGCACTGATTTCTATATAAATGACAATGGTCCCAAAAATGTGTCAAAAATGTCCGATGTGTCCGCCATAATGTCGCAGTCACAATAAAAATCGCTGATCGCCGCCATTACTAGTAAAAAAAAATATTAATAAAAATGCTATAAAACTATCCCCTATTTTGTAAACGCTATAACTTTTGGCAAACAAATCAATAATCGCTAATTGCGATTTTTTTTTACCAAAAATATGTAGAAGAATATGTATCGGCCTAAACTGAGGAAAAAAAAAATTTTTATATATTTTTTGGGGATATTTATTATAGCAAAAAGTAAAAAATATTGCATTTTTTTTCAAAATTGTCGCTCTATTTTTGTTTATAGCGCAAAAAATAAAAACCGCAGGGGCGATCAAATACCACCAAAAGAAAGCTCTATTTGTGGGAAAAAAAGGACGCCAATTTTGTTTGGGAGCCACGCCGCACGACCGCGCAATTGTCAGTTAAAACGACGCAGTGCCGAATCGCAAAAAGAGGCCTGGTCCTTTGGCTGCAAATTGGTCCGGGGCTGAAGTGGTTAAAGTGCAAAAATAAAAATGAAAAATTCCTTTAAATATAGTGCAACAAGAAAAAAACAATGTGGGCTCCCCCTCCCCAGTCCATACCAGATACTTGAGGTCTGGTATGGATTTTAAGGGAAAACCCATGCCAAAATTTAGAAAAAAAATGGCGTTGGGTCCCCCCCAAAATCCATACCAGACTATAATCCGAGCACACAGCTTGGAAGGTCAGTTAGACAAGTTAGCACCCCCCACCTCCTAAACTATACTAGGCCACATGCCTTCAACATGGATGATGCTTTGGGGCAGGGGGCATCCCCATGTTGATGTGTCCCCCGATGTAGATCCATCGTCAATCACGCTGCCCACCACACCCGAGGAAAAAAAAACGCTCCGTACTGATTGACAGCCAACTTTTGTTTTGTTCTTTTTTGGGTGCTGTGGGCAGCGTGACTGACGATGGATTTACATCAGAGGACACTTTTTAATTTTCATTTTTTAATAAAGAAATTGTCAAAACTGTCTCTGTGTTTTTATTACTTTTTGACACTTTTTTGGTGGATGGGTAGGGGTACTTTGTACCCCATACTCACTCAAATAGGGGGGACGAAATCTGGGGGCCCCCTTCTCAAAGGGGGCTTCCAGATTTCAATAAGGCCCCTGCCCGCAGACTCCCACAACCACAGTCCAGGGTTGTGGGGAAGAGACCCTTGTCCCCATCAACACGGGGACAAGGTGCTTTGGGATGGGGGGTGTCCGAAAGCACCCACACCCCCATATTAGGGGCATGTGGCCTGGTATGGTTCAGGAGGGGAGGGTATTCCCTCAACCCCTCCCTTTCCTGACCTGCCAGGCGGCATGCTCGGATAAGGGTCTGGCATGGATTTTGAGGGGGGCCCCACGCTGTTTTTTTGTTTCATTTTGGCGTGGGGTTCCCCTTAAAATCCATACCAGACCTGTTGCATCGGCCATTTTTTTTATTTAGCTGTCAATGGGGAAGCCCATTGATAGCTGATAACTCTTCGGCTGTAGAGGATGCCGCAACTGGCTATCTGGCCCAGCTCCTTAACGACCAGATTTTACAAAGCTTTGTCCAATCAGGGTGCAGTTTTTGGGTGCTGTGGGCAGCGTGACTGACAATGGATTTACATGGGGGGGGGGACACTTTTTTATTTTTATTTTTTAATAAAGAAATTGTCAAAACTGTCTCTGTGTTTTTGTTGACACTTTTTTGGTGGATGGGTAGGGGTACTATGTACCCCATACTCACTCACATAGGGGGATGGGATCTAGAGGGCCCCCTGCTTAAAGGGGGCTTACATATTTCAATAAGGCCCCTGGCCGCAGACCCCCACAACCACAGTCCAGGGTTGTGGGATAGAGACCCTTGTCCCCATCAACTTGGGGACAAGAAGCTTTGGGATGGGGGGTGTCCCAAAGCATCCACACCCCCATGTTAAAGGCATGTGGCTTGGTATGGTTTAGGAGGGGAGGGCATTCCCTCGTCCCCTCCCTTTCCTGACCTGCCAGGCTGCATGCTCAGATAAGGGTCTGGCATGGATTTTGGTGGGGGGACCCCACGCATTGCAGGGAGCTTGGGTGGGTGAACAACCTGCAAATTTGGGTGTTCCCCAAACACGGCGAACAGCCAATTTTCAGAGGGGAGGGCGGTTCAGGAGGGGAGGGCATTCTCTCATCCTCTCCCTTTCCTGACCTGCCAGGCTGCATGCTCGGATAAAGGTTTGGCATGGATTTTGGGGATGACCCCATGCATTGCAGGAAGCTCGGTGGGGTGAACACCCTGCAAATTCGGGTGTTTCCCACTGCTGGGGAAACTGATGATGGGGACACTCTGCTGGGGACACTGATGATGGAGACACTGCGGATGGGGACACTCTGCTGGGGACACTGATGATGGGGCCACTGATGATGGGGACACTCTGCTGGGGACACTGATGATGGGGAGACCCTGCTGGGGACACAGATGATGGGGACACCGATGATGGGGGGCACTCTGCTGGGGATACTGATGATGGGGAGACTCTGCTGGGGACACTGATAATGGGGACGCTCTGCTAGGGACACTGTTAATGGGGACACTGCTGATGAGGACACTCTGCTGGGGACACTGATGATAGGGGACACTGATGATGGGGACACGCTGATGTGGACACTGATAAGGTGGACACTGTTGATGTGGACACTGCTGAGGGGGGCACTGCTGATGGGGCACTGATAATAGGGACACTCTGCTGGGGACACTGATGATGGGGACACTGATGGGGACACTCTGTTGGGGACACTAATGATGGAGACACTGATGATGGGGACATTCCTGATGGGCACACTGATGATAGAAACACTCTGCTGGGGACACTGATGATAGGGACACTCTGCTGGGGACACTGATGGTGAGGGGAATCTGCTGGGGACACTGATGATGGAGACACTCTGCTGGGGACACTGCTGATGAGAACACTGCTGGGGACACTGATGATGGGGACACTCTGCTGGGGATAAGGCTGATGGAGACACTGCTTATGGGGACACATATGATGGGGGGACTCTGCTGGGGACACTGATGCAGGGCTTGATCCTGCGGGAATGCGTGGGAACGGCGTCCCTGCACTTTTTTCACAGCAGGAACGCCATTCCCTTTGCAGGACTAGAGCCGCCCGAAGCTTTCGCAGATAGCCGGCTGTTGGACTCGACTTAGGCTGAGGGAGGCTCTGTCAGCAGGGAGGGGTGGGGCAGGGAGCTCCACTGATGCTCTGACCCTGCCCTGCCCCGCCCCATGTAGTCTGTATGTGCCTTGGAGCACTGAGATCTCCTCTCCTGGACTACGAATATCCCCGCCCCTACCGATGTAAGCCCCGCCCCTATCACCATAAGCCCCGTCCCTATCACGGAAAGCTCCGCCTTCGGACCTGGTCATCTCCTGTAGTCGCATTTGCAGTCTGGTCATCTCCTGTAGCATGTCGCATTTGCAGTCTGGTCATCTCCTGTAGTTGCATTCGCAGTTTGGTCATCTCCTGTAGTATGTCGCATTCGCAGTCTGGTCATCTCCTGTAGTATGTTGCATTCGCAGTCTGGTCATCTCCTGTAGCATGCCGCATTTGCAGTCTTGTCATCTCCTGTAGTCACATTCGCAGTCTGGTCATTTCCTGTAGTATGTCGCATTCGCAGTCTGGTCATCTCCTGTAGCATGTCGCATTCGCAGTCTGGTCATCTCCTGTAGTATGTCGCATTCGCAGTCTGGTCAGCTCCTGTAGTCGCATTCACAGTCTGGTCATCTCCTGAAGTATGTTACATTCACAGTCTGGTCATCTCCTGAAGTATGTCGCATTCGCAGTCTGGTCATCTCCTGTAGTATGTCGCATTCGCAGTCTGGTCATCTCCTGTAGCATGTCGCATTCGCAGTCTGGTCATCTCCTGTAGTATGTCGCATTCGCAGTCTGGTCATCTCCTGTAGTATATCGCATTCGCAGTCTGGTCATCTCCTGTAGCATGTCGCATTTGCAGTCTGGTCATCTCCTGTAGTATGTCGCATTTGCAGTCTGGTCATCTTCTGTAGTATGTTGCATTTGCAGTCTGGTCATCTCCTGTAGTCGCATTCACAGTCTGGTCATCTCCTGTAGTATGTCGCATTCACAGTCTGGTCATCTCCTGTAGTAGGTCGCATTCGCAGTCTGGTCATCTCCTGTAGCATGTCGCATTCGCAGTCTGGCCATCTCCTGTAGCATGTCGCATTCGCAGTCTGGCCATCTCCTGTAGCATGTTGCGTTCGCAGTCTGGTCATCTCCTGTAGCATGTCGCATTTGCAGTCTGGTCATCTCCTGTAGCATGTCGCATTAGCAGTCTGGTCATCTCCTGTAGCATGTCGCATTCGCAGTCTGGCCATCTCCTGTAGCATGTTGCATTCGCAGTCTGGTCATCTCCTGTAGTATGTCGCATTCGCAGTCTGGCCATCTCTTGTAGCATGTTGCATTCGCAGTCTGGTCATCTCCTGTAGTATGTCGCATTCTCAGTCTGGTCATCTCCTGTAGCATGTCGCATTTGCAGTCTGGTCATCTCCTGTAGTATGTCGCATTCGCAGTCTGGTCATCTCCTGTAGTATGTCGCATTCACAGACTGGTCATCTCCTGTAGCATGTTGCATTCGCAGTCTGGTCATCTCCTGTAGCATGTCGCATTCGCAGTCTGGCCATCTCCTGTAGCATGTTGCATTCGCAGTCTGGTCATCTCCTGTAGTATGTCGCATTCGCAGTCTGGCCATCTCCTGTAGCATGTTGCATTCGCAGTCTGGTCATCTCCTGTAGTATGTCGCATTCGCAGTCTGGCCATCTCCTGTAGCATGTTGCATTTGCAGTCTGGTCATCTCCTGTAGTATGTCGCATTCGCAGTCTGGTCATCTCCTGTAGTATGTCGCATTCGCAGTCTGGCCATCTCCTGTAGCATGTCGCATTCGCAGTCTGGTTATCTCCTGTAGCATGTCGCATTCGCAGTCTGGTCCTCTCCTGTAGTCGCATTCGCAGTCTGGTCATCTCCTGTAGTCGCATTCGCAGTCTGGTCATCTCCTGTAGTCGCATTCGCAGTCTGGTCATCTCTTGTAGTCGCAGTCTGGTCATCTCCTGTAGTATGTCACATTCGCAGTCTGGTCATCTCCTGTAGTATGTCGCATTCGCAGTCTGGTCATCTCCTGTAGTATGTCGCATTTGCAGTCTGGTCATCTCCTGTAGCATGTCGCATTTGCAGTCACTGTATTTTCTGTGAAATATATATGCATATGAGCGTATCATTTCTTTTATTTTTTTTGGTGGGGGAGTGGATCTTGGGTGGGAGTTCCCACACTTTTTTCCCCAGGATTTGACCCCTGCACTGATGATGGGGACACTCTGTTGGGGACACTGCTGGTGGGTAGACTCTGCTGGGGACACTGATGATGGGGAGACTCTGCTGGGGACACTGATGATGGGGAGACTCTGCTGGGGACACTGATGATGGGGAGACTCTGCTGGGGACACTGATGATGGGCACACTGATGAAGGGGACACTGCTGATGGGGACACTTATGATGCATTCGCAGTCTGGTCATCTCCTGTCCTATGTCGCATTTGCAGTCTGGTCATCTCCTGTAGTATGTCGCATTTGCAGTCTGGTCATCTTCTGTAGTATGTCACATTCACAGACTGGTCATCTCCTGTAGCATGTTGCATTCGCAGTCTGGTCATCTCCTGTAGCATGTCGCATTCGCAGTCTGGCCATTTCCTGTAGCATGTTGCATTCGCAGTCTGGTCATCTCCTGTAGTATGTCGCATTCGCAGTCTGGCCATCTCCTGTAGCATTATGCATTCGCAGTCTGGTCATCTCCTGTAGTATGTCGCATTCGCAGTCTGGCCATCTCCTGTAGCATGTTGCATTCGCAGTCTGGTCATCTCCTGTAGCATGTCGCATTTGCAGTCTGGTCATCTCCTGTAGCATGTCGCATTAGCAGTCTGGTCATCTCCTTTAGCATGTCGCATTTGCAGTCTGGCCATCTCCTGTAGCATGTTGCATTCGCAGTCTGGTCATCTCCTGTAGTATGTCGCATTCGCAGTCTGGCCATCTCCTGTAGCATGTTGCATTTGCAGTCTGGTCATCTCCTGTAGTATATCGCATTCGCAGTCTGGTCATCTCCTGTAGTATGTCGCATTCGCAGTCTGGTCATCTCCTGTAGCATGTCGCATTTGCAGTCTGGTCATCTCCTGTAGTATGTCGCATTTGCAGTCTGGTCATCTTCTGTAGTATGTTGCATTTGCAGTCTGGTCATCTCCTGTAGTCGCATTCACAGTCTGGTCATCTCCTGTAGTATGTCGCATTCACAGTCTGGTCATCTCCTGTAGTAGGTCGCATTCGCAGTCTGGTCATCTCCTGTAGCATGTCGCATTCGCAGTCTGGCCATCTCCTGTAGCATGTCGCATTCGCAGTCTGGCCATCTCCTGTAGCATGTTGCGTTCGCAGTCTGGTCATCTCCTGTAGCATGTCGCATTTGCAGTCTGGTCATCTCCTGTAGCATGTCGCATTAGCAGTCTGGTCATCTCCTGTAGCATGTCGCATTCGCAGTCTGGCCATCTCCTGTAGCATGTTGCATTCGCAGTCTGGTCATCTCCTGTAGTATGTCGCATTCGCAGTCTGGCCATCTCTTGTAGCATGTTGCATTCGCAGTCTGGTCATCTCCTGTAGTATGTCGCATTCTCAGTCTGGTCATCTCCTGTAGCATGTCGCATTTGCAGTCTGGTCATCTCCTGTAGTATGTCGCATTCGCAGTCTGGTCATCTCCTGTAGTATGTCGCATTCACAGACTGGTCATCTCCTGTAGCATGTTGCATTCGCAGTCTGGTCATCTCCTGTAGCATGTCGCATTCGCAGTCTGGCCATCTCCTGTAGCATGTTGCATTCGCAGTCTGGTCATCTCCTGTAGTATGTCGCATTCGCAGTCTGGCCATCTCCTGTAGCATGTTGCATTCGCAGTCTGGTCATCTCCTGTAGTATGTCGCATTCGCAGTCTGGCCATCTCCTGTAGCATGTTGCATTTGCAGTCTGGTCATCTCCTGTAGTATGTCGCATTCGCAGTCTGGTCATCTCCTGTAGTATGTCGCATTCGCAGTCTGGCCATCTCCTGTAGCATGTCGCATTCGCAGTCTGGTTATCTCCTGTAGCATGTCGCATTCGCAGTCTGGTCCTCTCCTGTAGTCGCATTCGCAGTCTGGTCATCTCCTGTAGTCGCATTCGCAGTCTGGTCATCTCCTGTAGTCGCATTCGCAGTCTGGTCATCTCTTGTAGTCGCAGTCTGGTCATCTCCTGTAGTATGTCACATTCGCAGTCTGGTCATCTCCTGTAGTATGTCGCATTCGCAGTCTGGTCATCTCCTGTAGTATGTCGCATTTGCAGTCTGGTCATCTCCTGTAGCATGTCGCATTTGCAGTCACTGTATTTTCTGTGAAATATATATGCATATGAGCGTATCATTTCTTTTATTTTTTTTGGTGGGGGAGTGGATCTTGGGTGGGAGTTCCCACACTTTTTTCCCCAGGATTTGACCCCTGCACTGATGATGGGGACACTCTGTTGGGGACACTGCTGGTGGGTAGACTCTGCTGGGGACACTGATGATGGGGAGACTCTGCTGGGGACACTGATGATGGGGAGACTCTGCTGGGGACACTGATGATGGGGAGACTCTGCTGGGGACACTGATGATGGGCACACTGATGAAGGGGACACTGCTGATGGGGACACTTATGATGCATTCGCAGTCTGGTCATCTCCTGTCCTATGTCGCATTTGCAGTCTGGTCATCTCCTGTAGTATGTCGCATTTGCAGTCTGGTCATCTTCTGTAGTATGTCACATTCACAGACTGGTCATCTCCTGTAGCATGTTGCATTCGCAGTCTGGTCATCTCCTGTAGCATGTCGCATTCGCAGTCTGGCCATTTCCTGTAGCATGTTGCATTCGCAGTCTGGTCATCTCCTGTAGTATGTCGCATTCGCAGTCTGGCCATCTCCTGTAGCATTATGCATTCGCAGTCTGGTCATCTCCTGTAGTATGTCGCATTCGCAGTCTGGCCATCTCCTGTAGCATGTTGCATTCGCAGTCTGGTCATCTCCTGTAGCATGTCGCATTTGCAGTCTGGTCATCTCCTGTAGCATGTCGCATTAGCAGTCTGGTCATCTCCTTTAGCATGTCGCATTTGCAGTCTGGCCATCTCCTGTAGCATGTTGCATTCGCAGTCTGGTCATCTCCTGTAGTATGTCGCATTCGCAGTCTGGCCATCTCCTGTAGCATGTTGCATTTGCAGTCTGGTCATCTCCTGTAGTATATCGCATTCGCAGTCTGGTCATCTCCTGTAGTATGTCGCATTCGCAGTCTGGCCATCTCCTGTAGCATGTCGCATTCGCAGTCTGGTTATCTCCTGTAGCATGTCGCATTTGCAGTCTGGTCCTCTCCTGTAGTCGCATTCGCAAAGTCTGGTCATCTCCTGTAGTCGCATTCGCAGTCTGGTCATCTCCTGTAGTCGCATTCGCAGTCTGGTCATCTCTTGTAGTCGCAGTCTGGTCATCTCCTGTAGTATGTCACATTCGCAGTCTGGTCATCTCCTGTAGTATGTCGCATTCGCAGTCTTGTCATCTCCTGTAGTATGTCGCATTTGCAGTCTGGTCATCTCCTGTAGCATGTCGCATTTGCAGTCACTGTATTTTCTGTGAAATATATATGCATATGAGCGTATCATTTCTTTTTTTTTTTTTGGTGGGGGAGTGGATCTTGGGTGGGAGTTCCCACACTTTTTTCCCCAGGATTTGACCCCTGCACTGATGATGGGGACACTCTGTTGGGGACACTGCTGGTGGGTAGACTCTGCTGGGGACACTGATGATGGAGAGACTCTGCTGGGGACACTGATGATGGGGAGACTCTGCTGGGGACACTAATGATGGGGAGACTCTGCTGGGGACACTGATGATGGGCACACTGATGATGGGGACACTGCTGATGGGGACACTTATGATGGGGGACTATACTGGGTACACTGATGATGGGGACACTGATGATGGGGACACGCTGATGGGGACACTGATGATGGGGGGACTCTGCTAGGGACACTAATGATGGGAACACTCTGCTGAGGATACTGCTGATGGGGAGACTCTGCTGGGGACACTAACGATGGGGAGACTGATGATGGGCTGACTGTGCTGGGGACACTGATGATGAGGAGACTCTGATGGAGGACACAGATATGGGGGAGACTCTGATGGGGGACTCAGAGGTGCGGAAAGGCTCTGTTGGGGACACAGATTTGTGGAAGGCTCTGATGGGGACACAGATGTGTGGAAGGCTATGATGGGGACACAGATGTGTGGAAAGGCTCTGATAGGGACACAGGCTGACTGTGCTGGGGACACTGATGATGAGGAGACTCTGATGGAGGACACAGATATGGGGGAGACTCTGATGGGGGACTCAGAGGTGCGGAAAGGCTCTGTTGGGGACACAGATTTGTGGAAGGCTCTGATGGGGACACAGATGTGTGGAAGACTCTGATGGGGACAAAGATGTGCAAAAAGGATCCATGTAAAATATATTTATTTATTTACATTTTATTTATTCATTTATACATAACTGATTTTTTTTCAGCCCCCGAATACTTGTAAAATCTACAATGTGGCCCTCGTGTTGAAAAGTTTGGAGACCCCTGTTCTATAATAATATTATGCACTCCATAACATTGTTATGTTTTTATTTTTTCATTTCTTTAGGAAAACTTTCACAACATTTTAAAAGTTACATATAGCTTGGAAGCATTACTTCTACAAGAATGAAAAGTACTTTGTTTAGAGAATCATTAGTAATACGGTTTCCAGCACGTTATAACCTAGACCATGAAGTAGTAAGGCAATTTGATTAGAGTTAAAGGATTATTTGATTAGAGTTAGAAAAAAGACTTGCATGGGCGCAAAGATCTGTGATTTCCAGGACTTCACTTCTCTGTTGGCTCTGGCAGCTGCTTGTGGCTCTGTGGACCTCCATTCATATCTATGATAAACATGGATTCCTGTGTATAGCAGTATAGGTGTACACATCAGTTGAACAAATATGCAACTCTATTCTATTCATTTTACTCCACCAAAGTGTGGCTCTGCTCTGTGCCCTGTGGAAACCTTCATTCATTGTAGAAATTAAGCCCACGATAGCCACTCAGAGCTATCAAAGTCATACTTCCTCAAGTCCCTGTAAGGGAAATTTAACAGTGGTATTTAACCACTTCATACCCGGAAGATTTGGCTGCTCAATGACCAGGCCATTTTTTGCGATACGACACTGCGTCACTTTAACTGACAATTGCGCGGTCGTGCAACACTGTACTCAAACAAAATTGACGTCCTTTTTTTCCCACAAATAGAGCTTTCTTTTGGTGATATTTGATCGCCTCTGCAGTTTTGATTTCTTGCGCTATAAACAAAAGAAGAGCAACAATTTTGAAAAAAAAAAAAACCACAATATCTTTTACTTTTTGCTATAATAAATATCCCAAATTTAAAAAAAAAAAGAAAAACATTTTTTTCCTCAGTTTAAGCCGATATGTATTCTTCTACAAATTTTTGGTACAAAAAAAAAAATCGCAATGAGCATATATTTATTGGTTTGCGGAAAAGTTATAGCGTCTAGAAAATAGGGGATAGATTTATGCCATTTTTATTATTGTTTTTTTTTACTAGTTATGGCAGTGATCTGCGTTTTTTATCAAGACTGCGATATTGCGGCGGACAAATTGGACACTTTTGACACATTTTTGGGACCATTGACAATTATACAGTGGTCAGTACTATAAAAATGCACTGATTACTGTATAAATGTCACTGGCAGAGAAGGGTTTAGCACTAGGGGTGTTCTAACTGTAGGGGGGATGAGACACGATCTGTCTCCTCTCCCCTGAGAGAACCGGGATCTGTGTGTGTTTACACACTCAGATCCCGATTCTCGCTCTGTCACGAGTAATTGCGGGTGCCTGGCGTTCATCGTGCCCACCGGGCACTCGCATCGGCTCCAGGCACCCGCTGCGGGCGTGTCTCTGGGTCTTAAAGGGCCGACGTACAGCTACGGCGGCTCGCCCAGGGGAGCCATTATGCTGCAGTATAACTTTCTAAAATTTCTAAATAAGACATTTCTGAACTATATGGTAAATGATTCTCCAAGTACAGTATCCATTGCTCATCACAGTGTAAATATAAAATGTAATAAATAAAAATATTGTCAAGTTAACATAATATTAAACTAAAGTGAAATTATAGAGAAACTCATAAATTACATATATGATGCAGTCTGTAAATAACTTTGATGCAGCAGTTTTTGTTTTTCTGAGTTCCTACTTATAACCTAGTCTTATTACCCTTTGATACTGCTAGTATTTTTTTTAAATAGGCCAAGCTGTCCAGCAAAATGGGCAATCACAGGGGTTGGGACAAACCATTAAACATTGATGGTGGATAAAAATCTGTCAGCTTTTGTTGATATTGTTTAAACCTTATTTCCAAAGAAGAAAAAAAAAACTGTTGCTGCAACTGCTTAAAAAGTGTTAACTGAAATTAGGCTTTAATTTGATTGTCTCTTGTTTAAAATCAGTGAACATGCCCAAACCACTAGATCAATGAGAGAGGATTTAATATGTAAAGAGAGAGATTGCTACCATGCACTGATTAAATCAAACTGTTTGCATACCATTTTGGTGAAAGTAGAACCTTGAGGGTGAGTAGCACAAATACGTGTTCCAAACTCAGGGCCACTTTGATAGATATATCTACTTGTTGATGCAAATAGGCAAACAGGAAATGATGTGGCTGCAGTTCAATACACGCAGACATGATCAAGAAGTTCAGTTGTTGCTTATTCAAGTAGAATACTGAGGAAGATGCATAGTCTAAGCATCATTGATTTTGGAACAATTTTTAACTTTAGCATAAAAACAGGGTCTCTAGAGTTTTCAGGGAACTTTGCAAATAGAAAAAATTTGTTATGCTGAGCTGTTGAGTTCTGACAGGGGGACGGCCCCTCTCCCCCCGCCAGAATTCTCTGATCAGCGCTCTCGGCCATTGGCTGAGAGCCCGAATTCGGGAGCCAGTCAGCTGCTGGTTTTCTAGCATGATCGTCCGAAAGAAGCTGGCCAAACAGCCGGCTTCTGTCGGACAGGGTGCCATACACACGGGCCGGATGTCGGACGATTATTATTGAACCGGCATTTGGCCTGTGTACAGGGCTTAAGAGTAGTAGCCCTTTCACAGTTAGGTACCCATAGCTTGACACTATGGGGTTGAGTTGATAAATTTGGAGAGTGCAGCTGTACATGTTAGCCAGGGCTGGTGTTAGAAATTATGGGGCCCCATACAGCCTACCTGACTGGGCCCCCCTTGACCTCGCCCCCAACCCCACCTCTGGCTCCGTCCCTGACCCCACATGTCACGGGGGGAATCTGGGGGACTGGTGGCAGGAGCTGGAACATGTAACATTTCAGCACCCCACCAATCATAACTGGAGCTGAATGGGAGAGATGTCAGTGTTTTGACATCTGTGCCCATTCAGTTTGTGTCCTCATACACCACAGACTTGTGTCCATTTACATCAGGCTACCTCTGATCTGTCACATTTCGGTCTGGAAAAAAAGAAAAAACTAAAATGGACTGGTTTCCCCAAGAGGGTTTTTAGCAGCTGAATCAAAGTGTTTTGGTTTTGGTTTCAAAAAGTGAAAATAGAGTTAAAATATGGGTTCTGTCTACAGGTATATACAAAAACTTGTTTCATTACATCTGTTGTATTCCGCACATCAGTCAAGGAGTTATTACATTACAGAGAACACCCCAAAAGGTTGCATTACAAAAGTGGTGTCCGAAGGAACACCTGACGCGTTTCGACCTAAACAATCGTGGTCTTCTTCAGGGAGTTTGTTCTCTAGAGAAAAATATAAAAAAATGCATACCTATATATTTAGTACATCATTTTATACAAACATGGATATATTATACTATAATAGAGTTGTAATTACCGCTCAGAAGATGAAACTGTGTCCTATAGCCAGACTTTGCTTTTAAAAAGATCCCAGCAATCCCATATTCTCCATGCACCATTCCCATCTCCTCAAGATGGAGTCCTTGGGAGATGAGGGAGTGCCCTGCACCTGTGGTATTATTACAATAGTCTTATTTATTCAGTGGAAAGTAATGATATACATTACGTGAAATATACAGCTGATGTGGTCAATTCAGCAGCACCATTGACTGTCAGTCTACATGGGTTCTTTAAAAGTTATATATTATCTACTGATTAAATATTCTCCAGGTTTTTTAATCTTTAAAATAACGTAGGTGATAATTTGTAATCAAATATCATAAAATGTATTGTTGTATAAGTGTTAGTGGTGAGGGGAGTGTGAAAAAAGGGGGGGGGGAAGGAAAGATGACCTGGCTGTTCTATAAACATGTGTGAGGATGCGTGGGATGAGTGTTGCAGTTGGGTGGTGTGTGTGAAAATAAGGGTGGGGGGGGGACATGTGGATAAGTGTATGGCAGATTGGACGGAAAAATGCAACAAGTGAGATAGGCATAGTGATGTTTGGAAAGGTGTCAGAATGAATGGTGTGTGTGGGGTGAAACTGGAATAATTAAATGGGCTGAATGTTTGTCAGATGTGTGAGTGAATGGAGGTGTGTGCTGGGTGAAAATTGGGAACAGATGAAATAAACTAAGTATTTATGAAGTGAGTGTCAAGGGTGAATGAAAATATGTGGTTGCAAGGTGAGTGAGTGAAGGTGGGAAAGGGGGGGGGGGGGAGAGGTGTGGTGAGTAAGTGTGTGGGGGCGAGTGAAGGTTGTGAGCTGGGTATGTGGAGTCAAAATTAATTAGAATATTTCTGCCTGAGTCTTGTGCGCTGGCTTCGCTAGACACCGAGAAAAACCTTTGACTGAATAGAATGGCCTTTTCTTATGGCTGCGTTGGGCTCATTTAGCTCTGGCGCTAAATTCCAACAATAGGTCACTATACTTTATAGGGATCCCACGTCTAACCTTTTAGTCAATGGTCTCCTATCTATACAGCTCCTATCTATACAGCTTTGAAGAGGTACCAGGCAGGGGTGCCCTCTGTCTCTGCTGTTGTTTGTGGTCCCTATCGAGACTCTGGCACTGAGATTTCGGCAGTCTCCTCTCTTTAAAGGCATCACTATGGGTGAGAGAGTAGACACTATCAGATTTTACACCAATGACATTATTGTATATATGCAGGATACCTCTGCCTCATTAGGAATAGCGATGCAAATCATAGACAAATTTGGCACGTATTTGGGCTTTAAAATTAACTGGCAGAAGTGAGCCCGGATGACCTTTTCCTCGCAGGCCCTTCCATGTAGTGATCCTCCATGCCATCTTAAGGTAGTGACCTCCTTTAAATATTTGGGAATCATTATTACCCTGTCTCCGTCAGAGGCTACCCAAGCGAATCTGGACCCTCTGGTTACCATGTTTAAAGCTAAACTTACTGTCTGGGCAAAACTTCCCCTGTTTGTGGCAGGCAGGATTAATCTCATTAAGATGATCCTTCTGCCCAAGTGTTTTTATGTGACTTCTTACATGCCTACCTCAATACCTAAACAAAAATTAAAACCCTGGACACGCTACTTATCACCTTTATTTGGGCCACCCATAGGCGGAAACTTAAATTCTCCACTCTGCAGCGCCCTAATGCCCCGTACACACGGTCGGACTTTCCGACGGAAAATGTTCCATGGGAGCTGTTTGTCGGAAATTCCAACCGTGTGTAGACTCCATCAGACATTTTCCAATCGGGATTTCCGTCGCACAAAATTTGAGATCTGGTTCTCAAATTTTCCAAAAACAAAATCCGTTGTTGGAAATTTAAAGCACAAAGTTCCACGCATGCTCGGAATCAAGCAGAGGAGCCGCACTGGCTATTGAACTTAATTTTTCTCAGCTCGTCATACGTGTTGTATGTTACCGCATTCTTGACGTTTGCAATTTCCGACTAACTTTGTGTGACCGTGTGTATGCAAGACAAGTTTGAGCCAACATCCGTTGGAAAAAATCCACGGATTTTGATGTCAGAATGTCCGATCAATGTCCGGTCGTGTGTATGGGGCATAAGGCTGATGCTGGCATGGCATTGCCTAACTTATATTATTATTATTTGGCTGGGCAGCTACGCCATCTGACAGACTGCAGTGCATACTAGCTGTGCATACTAGCTCATTATGCCTTTGCCTCACAGGGTTTTTTTTGTGTGTTTTTTTTTTCCTCCATGTGCACTTTAAGTAGATCCAGCCCACACCTCCATCTATACATACATGGCTTTGGTTAGTGAATCAGGTATTACCCTATGCTTGGTGTTCCTCTGCCCTTACTGTAACCAACATGTAACTATATCACTAAAAGATTTGAGAAATAGCTATTGCTCTTTTGTGTTTCTATGGTGTTTTCTATAACGTGTATTGGGATCAATATGCTGAGGAATGCAGTGTACATCTAAAGACAGAAATTTTTGCACTGTAAGATGCATTGTACTGTTTTGTTCGCTCATGTTGAGCGTATTTGATACCTGTCATTGTCATTTTAAATAAAAAGAGTTAAAAAAAAAAAAAAAATTGTAGGTGTCATATTCAAATGTAGGAAAATGTATTAGAGCTTGCATGGTAAAGTGAAACTTCACTCTCCCAATCAACATTGATTATTTGTAATCCTTATGTTGCTAGCATTAATTAATAGATAGGAAGGCATATCATAGTTACTTGTTTTAAACTTGTTTTTCTTACATTTCTTTAGTTGCTTCCTGTTTTTTTCCCTAGGCAAATTATGTCATACATCCCAGGAGTCTCCAGGAGGGGAGGAGAGGAGGAGGGCTTTCTCAACTAAGTACACTCTCCTGTCTGCATGCCCGAACTAATGGCAGATCGATTCCAGGAAGTAAATGCTACATGAATCATCTGCCCTTACTCAAGATGGAAATGACCAGAAATGCTAGGGGTGTTTTTCAAGTGAATTCTCAACAAAATAAAGCATAGAGACATGGATGGAGGGGACTTATGTGGACTCCCCTTCTGTTTAACTAACGGGGACCCCTTCTATCCATTTAATCCATGTAAGTCTATACAACACTGGTGATTATATAATTCCTATATATATATGGTCTTTTCCCTTTTAATTATTAACCCCTTTGGTATTGGGTGTATCACTGGTTGCTGGCTTGATAAGGGGGTCCCCATATGGACAACTCCATCAGGCCTACTTAACCTATATGACCTTGCACGTTTAATACTTTGCAGTTTTCTTTATCACTGGTGTTAGGCACCGTAAGCACGCTATCTCTGCCTATTCATCACTATCTTCTTCACCTCACGTATCTTGGTGCGGATGGCCGCACTAGTTCTAGTCATGTGACACGTTCACACTTATTCGTCATTTCTATATTCACTTTAGACACTGAAATATTCAAACGGTTGTCTTGTATTTATTATGGTGTCATATTACGCTATATAAGCCCGTTTTTATATTGGTGACATTAGAAGTCTCCATTACAGCAGGCATAGTATTCACCTTTGGTGATATATGGTGGCGGCTATGCACCACACATATATAACCACATTACCTGTCTGTTTACTATATATATCATCTCCCTAATAGACCTTAATTGTGTGGCCTGGTCCATACCTTCTCCCCCAGTCACTGCGGGAGACTGTGCCTGGGTGTGCTCGCTGCATTCTGACCATGCTTGAGTTGGGTAAGAAATCAATATACAGTGGTGTGAAAAAGTGTTTGCCCCCTTCCTCATTTCCTGTTCCTTTGCATGTTTGTCACACTTAAGTGTTTCGGAACATCAAACCAATTTAAACAATAGTCAAGGACAACACAAGTAAACACAAAATGCAATTTGTAAATGAAGGTGTTTATTATTAAAGGTGAAAAAAAATCCAAACCATCATGGCCCTGTGTGAAAAAGTGATTGCCCCCTAAACCTAATAACTGGTTGGGCCACCCTTAGCAGCAACAACTGCAACCAAGCGTTTGCGATAACGTGCAATGAGGCTTTTACAGCGTCCTGGAGGAATTTTGGCCCACTCATCTTTGCAGAATTGTCCTAATTCAGTTACATTAGAGGGTTTTCAAGCATGAACTGCCTTTTTTAAGGTCATACCACAACATCTCAATAGGATTCAGGTCTGGACTTTGGCTAGGCCACTCCAAAGTCTTCATTTTGTTTTTCTTCAGCCATTCGGTGGTGGACTTGCTGGTGTGTTTAGGATCATTGTCCTGCTGCAGAACCCAAGTTCGTTTCAGCTTGAGTACACGAACAGATGGTCGGACATTCTCCTTCAGGATCTCTTGGTAGACAGCAGAATTCATAGTTCCTTTTATCACGGCAAGTCTTCCAGGTCCTGAAGCAGCAAAACAGCCCCAGACCATCACACTACCACCACCATATTTTACTGTTGGTATAATGTTCTTTTTCTGAAATGCATTGTTCCTTCTACGCCAGATATACTTGGACACACACCTTCCAAAGAGTTCCACTTTTGTCTCATCGGTCCACAGAATGTTGTCCCAAAAGTCTTGGGGATCATCAAGATGTGTTGTGGAGAAATTGAGACGAGCTTTGATGTTCTTTTTGCTCAGCAGTGGTTTTCTCCTTGGAACTCTGCCATGCAGGCCATTTTTGCCCAGTCTTTTCCTGATGGTGGAGGCATGAACGCTGACCTTAACTGAGGCAAGTGAGGCCTGCAGTTCCTTGGACGTTGTTGTGGGGTCTTTTGTGACCTCTTGGATGAGTCGTCGCTGCGCTCTTGGGGTAATTTTGGGCGGCCGGCCACTCCTGGGAAGGTTCCCCACTGTTCCATGTCTTCGCCATTTGTGGATAATGGCTCTCACTGTGGTTCGCTGGATTCCCAAAGCTTTGGAAATGGCTTTATAACCCTTTCCAGACTGATAGATCTCAATTACTTTCTTTCTCAATTGTTCCTGAATTTCTTTGGGTCTCGGCATGATGTGTAGCTTTTAAGGATCTTCTGGTGGACCTTACTGTGTCAAGCAGCTCCTATTTAAGTGATGCCTTGATTGTGAACAGGTGTGGCAATAATCAGGCCTGGGTGTGGCTAGAGAAATTGAACTCAGGTGTGGACAACCACAGTTATAGTATGTTTTAACAAGGGGGGCAATCACTTTTTCACACAGGGCCATGATGGTTTGGATTTTTTTTCACCTTTAATAATAAACACCTTCATTTACAAATTGCATTTTGTGTTTACTTGTGTTGTCCTTGACTATTGTTTAAATTGGTTTGATGTTCCGAAACACTTAAGTGTGACAAACATGCAAAGGAACAGGAAATGAGGAAGGGGGCAAACACTTTTTCACACCACTGTACACACTGAACCCCTTTCCCATGCATCTATGATGCTCCCTCTTTTTACATGTATCATGATATACTGTGATGTATTATATATCTGTGAATTTGTTTTTCAGATGTATATATGTTCTGAAGAAGCCACCAAGTGGCGAAACTAGTCAAATGAAATATTGAAATCATCCACTATATGTACGATTTTTAGTATATATGTTGTGTTTAGATTTTGTCTTTGTCTTTTTCTGTAATAAATTGGTAAAAACTTTTATATCTGTTTCACATTGTGATCTATTTCTTTGCACCAAGTACCGCAATAGTCCACCAGCTCCCCCTTTTCTTTTTGGCTTTCTGGTTTGGGAACCAGATTACCAAAAAATCTTTTCATGGATGGAGGGGGGGGGTTAGCTTTGAATATTAAAAATGAATTAAAAAGTTATTTTGTTTTGGAGGTGCTCAGATGCAACGAAGATCCGCTTTAAAATAATTCTACTAAGCCATGCTGATGGCATGTGTCTCTATTCTGAATTCATATAGATTACATTGTATTTTTGTTGCAGGAAATAGCTTATGAAATTCAGCCTTCTGACTGCATCATCTGACAATCCAGTGGCTATATAATTATATAGCCTAATTAAAATGTAGTGTCTGTGTGTTGTGACAACTGAAATGAGAAGCTTCAGTGTATTTCAATTCTATTTTTTTTTTATGAATTCACCAGAGACACAGCAAACATATAATTTCATTTTAAGATCAGAGCCAAAAGCAACTTCTTATGCTATCATTTCATCATAGTATTCATTATAGTCACCATTCATAACAGTAAATCCTGCTAGCCTTAAAAACAATGGTAATAACTCATGCAGAGATAGGTTACAGAGGTTTACAGGTTATATTACAGTCTAGTCTTATAATGGAATGTGCTCTATGTATGTAACACTGAGAAGATTGAACATCTCTTTGATAAATTGTGGACTTGTGTGACCATTTGTTTGATTTGTACAGTGATCACCAGTAAATAGCATGTTGCCGCAGTTTCCCATACATGTCCACGTATGACATACAGTGCCTTGAAAAAGTATTCATACCCCTTGAAATTTTCCCCATTTTCCCCATTTTGTCATGTCACAACCAACAAAGTAAATGTATTTTATTGGGATTTTATGTGATAGACCACCACAAAGTGGCACATAATTGTGAAGTTGAAGGGAAATGATAAATGTTTTTTTACAGATAAATAAAAGTAAAAGTGTGGCATGCATTTGTATTCAGTCCCCTTTACTCTGATACCCCCAATTAAAATCTAGTGGAACCAATTGCCTTCAGAAGTCACCCAATTAGTAAATAGGATCCACCTGTGTGTAATTTAATCTCAATGTAAATACAGCTGTTCTGTGAAGCACTCAGAGCTTTGTTAGAGAACTTTAGTGAACAAACAGTATCATGAAGGCCAAGGAACACACCAGACAGGTCAGGGACAAAGTTGTGGAGAAGTTTAAAGCAGGGTTAGGTTATAAAAAATATCCCAAGCTTTGAACATCTCACGGAGCACTGTTCAATACATCATCTGAAAATGGAAAGAGTATGGCACAACTACAAACCTACCAAGATATGGCTGCCCACCTAAACTGAAAGGCCGGGCAAGGAAAGCATTAATCAGAGAAGCAGCCAAGTGGCCCATGGTAACTCTGGAGGAGCTGCAGAGATCCACAGCTCAGGTGGGAGAATCTGTCCACAGGACAACTATTAGTCATGCACTCCACAAATCTGGCCTTTATGAAAGAGTGGCAAGAAGAAATCCATAAGAAGTCCCATTTGCAGTTTGCGAGAAGCCATGTGGGGGACACAGCAAACATGTGGAAGAAGGTGCTCTGGTCAGATGAGACCAAAATTGAACTTTTTGGCCTAAAAGCAAAATGCTATGTGTGGCAGAAAACGAAAGCCTCGTACGTACGATCGGATTTTCTGACGGGAATTGTGTGATGACAGGCTGTTGGTGGAAAATCCGACCATTTGTATGCTCCATCAGACAATTCTTGGCCAACTTTCCGTCGACAAATGTCGGATGGCAGGTTTATAAATTTTCCACGGACACATGTCTGTTGTCGGATTTTCCGAGCATGTGTACCCAAGTCTGTCGGACAAAAGTCCAAAGAACAAACGCGCATGCTCGGAAGCAAGGACGAGCCATAAGCAGTCGGTAAGCGTTCGTAATGGAGAATTAACATTCGTGACACGGCAAATTATGAAATCTAGAAATGCAGCGCACAATTCTCTTCTTCTTTAATGGGATAATAATGAAGCTGCTTTGCTGGAGATACTGATGGAGTTCTGCCAAATGTATTTTCAAAGGCTTTTTTTTTCTAGGGATATCAAGAATAATATTATAATGCTTGTTTTTTTTTGGGCAAGTTACCACACCATTATCCCATACTGTAGTTTTTAAGATCAAAGATACAACTATGTTGGTGTCCCTTGTTAATTTTACATTGTATTTTTTAAAATGTAACTGCCTACTCCCAAACTGTCATTTAAAGTAAAACACATAACCAAGTATTATTCTACACATTTTTTTATTGTGCATTAAAAAAGAAAACAAATAAAATTAGAGATGCTATCTGCCAATAGAACGTAACCAAAAAGTGCATTCTATGCATCCAAAAATATAGAAAATATATCAAATCAAATTATTATTCAACCCTAAAAATTTTATAAAAGCCTCATGCATGTGTCCTGCTTCTTAATATAGGGGGTCAACAATGCCAAGAGTTGGTAAAAGCAGTGGTCCATCATCCGGAGATAATTCCGAAAATCATCCGGATTATTCTCCTGGAGCTGCCACAGCAAAGGCATATGACATAATTGGTCACAATTAATAAAGCAACCAATTTTTGGTCCAAGAAATCCTCCTCCTCCTGTTTCTGGACTGGACTTGGGTCAAAGCAATAATTCCAAGGCCTATAATAAATAACACGTTATCTCCTCCCGATTCCGCAACATGGCTGGTTGACGAACGGCCGTTCAGAAACAAACTGAAAATCGCAAAATGAAAAGCGTGAATCAACACTCCCCAAACTTCTACTAGCAAAAAATTAGCAGAAGGAGCCCAAAGGGTGGCACCTGACAATTGAACTTCCTCTTTGCAGTCTTGTAGTACTTCTAATACGTCACTACGTTCTTGTTTGTTGGCCGACAATTGTGTGCTGTTTGTATGCAAGACAAGTTATTGGCCAACACCCTTCGGACAAAAGTCAGAGGCTTTGTCTGCGGAAAATCCGATCGTGTGTATGAGGTTTAACACTGCACATCACCCTGAACACACCATCCCCACCGTGAAACATGGTGGTGGCAGCATCATGTTGTGGGGATGCTTCTCGTCAGCAGGGACAGGGAAGCTGGTCAGAGTTGATGGGAAGATGGATGGATGCAAATACAGGGCAATCTTAAAAGAAAACCTGTTATGCCGCGTACACACGAGAGGACTTTTCGACAGCAAAGGTCCGACGGAACGAATCCGTCGGACAATTCGATCGTGTGTGGGCTCCATCGGACTTGTGCTGTCAAAAAATCCGACAGAGTTTAGAAATAGAACATGTTTTAAATTTTCCCGCCGAAACTCCGCTGGACCCAGTTCCTATGGAAAAATCTGCTTGTCTGTGTGCTAGTCCGACGGACAAACAACGATGCTAGGGCAGCTATTGGCTACTGGCTACGAACTTCCTTATTCTAGTCCGGTCGTACGTCATCACGTTCGAATCCGTCAGAATTTAGTGTGATTGTGTGTGGTCAAGTCCGTTCATTCGAAAAGTTTGTTGGAACTCCGTCGAAAGTCCGTCGGAAAGACCGCTCGTGTGTACGCGGCATTAGAGTCTGCAAAAGACTTGAGAATAGGCGGAGGTTCAACCCTAAACAGCCAGAGCTACAATGGAATGGTTTAGATCAAAAAATATTCATGTGTTAGAATGACCCAGTCAAAGTCCAGATCTAAATCCAATTGAGAATCTGTGGCAAGACTTGAAAACTGCTGTTCACAGACGCTGTCCATCCAATCTGACAGAGCTTGAGCTATTCTGCGAGGAAGAATGGGCAAAAATTTCGATCTCTAGATGTGAAAAGCTGGTAGAGACATCCCCAAAAAGACTTGCAGCTGTAATTGCAGCGAAAGGTGGTTCTACAAAGTATTGACTCAGGGGGGCTAAATACAAATGCACACCACACTTTTCATATATTTATTTGTAAAAAACTTTGAACCATTTATCATTTTCCTTCCACATCACAATTATGTGCCACTTTGTGTTAGTTTATCACACAAAATCCCAATTAAATATATTAACTTTTTTGGTTGTAACATGACAAAATGTGGAAAGTTTCAAGGGGTATGAATACTTTTTCAAGGCATTGCATTCTGTATTCTAAACACAGGTAGCTGTGTCACACAATGTATTTCAATCTAGCAGTGAAATCTCTCTTTCCTGGACCTCCCCATGTCAGCCTACTATGGGTCAGCTCTGACCCCTCCAGGACCACCTTTTTATAAAGGGCGGCTGTCTGCCCACACCAGTGTTCTTTTTTCGTCCTCGCTCCGGACGCCTTTTAAAGTTTAATTTTAGTTATTTATTTATATTTATTTTTATTTTATTTATGTATTCATTTATTTTTTTCTCCATCCACCATCCATCCTGTCCGGGTTGAGCCTCTCCCGGATCAGAAGACCCCCCCCCCCCCAGATGGGCTGTAAATCTCCCGAGGAGCGTGGGTTCCCGTGGTGCTGGGATTATATGGTACAGTATAAATGACTGTGTATTACTGGCAAGGTCACAACAGTATAAATTACTGTATACACCTTCGTTAGGCAGGAGCTGGCACTCTCTCCTTCCATGTTTTTGTGCATGCAGTGGTTTGGCTCGCTGGGACTTGCAGTTCACCACCTCCACATGTATTTCTTTCAGGAAGCTCAGAGTTGAGCAGGTGAGGTCAGAGGTAGCTTCCTCTTGGATTGCTTAGCAAACACCAGAATAATCACTACTGATTTGCAGCAGGCTCTGTCCTCTAGGCTAATCTCAGTCTCCAGCTGATTAATCTGCTACTCTGCTCTGGTAAGCCTGACTTCTATTACTAACTGCTGTGTTACTTGTCTGGAGTGTTTTTATTATCCTGTGCCAAAATGAAAGCAAATATATTGGCTCATTCCGTCACAGCCCACAGAGCCTTATGGTTGAAGCATTGGTCAGCTGATAAGGCTTCTAAGCACAGTCATGTTAAGTTCCATTCGGCGGGAAGCTACTATTCCGGAAGACTTAGAATCTGCAATTCAGCGGGTTTCCAGCGGCAGATCTAGCCTAATCCTGCAGAAGAGAAAAAGACAACAGCAGCCCTTTCGGTTTAACAAGAGATCCAAAGTAGGATTCAGAGCTCCTTGTTCCAGAAAATCTGGATCAGAAAATCTGCCAATTCCGATAATCTGGTCCCTGGTTTGGTGGTCAGTAGATTGCAATCTTTCCCGCGCAGTTCCATTGAAGGCCTCAGAACCAATAGTGGTAATGGCCAATTCCAGTCTGGCAGGCTGCGGGGCACACTGCCTGGGACAGCAGGTTCAAGGCCGATGGAACTTTTGTGGGGTGAAGAGTGCAAATTTCCTGGGATTGGATGCTGTCAGACGCGCTCTCTTAGCGTTCCAACCTATGTTGCGAGGTCGAGCTGTCCTGGGGAGTTTTGCCTACCTGCCTAGCTGCCTTAGCACTGAAGATTCGGATGGAGAAGTTTATTTTATTTTATTTTGTAGTTAGTTAGTTATTTATTTATTTTTATTTTTAAAAAAAAGAGAGCACATCCTCTATTTTACAGAGAGGGGGCCCAATGCGCGCTAAATGCCCGCAAAGAGGTTCCACAGAGAAGGGCCCAATGCGCGCTAAATGCCCGCAAAGAGGGTCCACAGAGAGAAGGGCCCAATGCGCGCTAAATGCCCGCAAAGAGGTTCCACAGAGAGAAGGGCCCAATGCGCACTAAATGCCCACAAAGAGGTTCCACAGAGAGAAGGGCCCAATGCGCGCTAAATGCCCGCAAAGAGGTTCCTAATCAGCACTGCAGCCTCAAGGGAGTAAAAAGGAGACTGGACATGACAAATCGCAGAGTCGCATGTAGCTGGATAGACACCTGTTGTCGCTGCATTCCAGATCTCCCTCACCCTTACCTCACTTTAGTCGCTCGGACTGGAGCCAAGAGAGGTCAAGACATCAGAAAGCCTCTAGAAAGAGCATATCCGGGCGCAGACAGAGAAGAAGATCCTCTTCTTTGGATAGATCTTCATCGCCAGCCCAGGCAGAAGAAGGATCCTTTTGGGCCTGCTCAGCTGAGGTCATCAGAGGAAAGTGGGTTTGTGTATCTTGCTTCAAGGAGGCAGCTCAGGACAATGCTGTAAATGCACGCCAGGTTAAATCCTACATTAAGGACACAGTCAAGGAAGGGTTGAACAGCCTTTCAAGGAATCCTGCTCATCCGGCTGTATCTTTAAGCATCTGCAGATTCAGATCATGTGTTTTCAGTGCGTTTTAACTCTGAAGTCGATAGCGATTCGGATCCATCTGAGGCTGTGATGGTCTTGGAATCGCATACGTATGATTTTTTTGCACTGGTTCCCCCCTTGGTGGAGGCTGTTAAGGATGCGATGAAGTGGCAAGAAGAATTGTCACCTGCAAAGAAACAGCAGAGATACTACCCGTATTTAAAGAAATCATTACCTTCCTTCCCATTCATTTCTGAAATTAAAGAAGTATTTGATGATGAGTGGGCGGGGCCTGAGAAGGGGCTCAATGTGCATAATAGAGTATTGAGGGCCTGGATTGTGGCCATCATTCGATCGCGTTATCATCTCAAGTTCAAAACAAGGCCTCCTCAGACATTGTTCGTAGAAGCTGGGCTTCCTACGGATGTTTGTGAGGCTATATAGGGGAGCTGTTGGCAGCAAGGGCCACCATTCCTGTTATTGCCCCTATTGGGGCAAAGAGTATGTTCCCCTCTGTTTTTGGTCCCAGAGGCTTCAGGGGGTTTCGGAATTCTTACATGAAGGTACCACTATTCAAAATTGAGTCATTGGACTCAGGAGACTGGATCGTTTCCATCTATCTGGCGGTGCGTATCTTCTTGTTTCCATAGACGCATCTCACCATCGATTTCTCAGGTTTTCCGCGGAATGCTCTAATTTTCAATTTTAATGTCTCCCATTCGGTCTCTGCACGACTCTGAGAATGTTCTCAAAGCTACTGTCTGCTGTCATCGCGACTCTCAGGGTCAAGGGAGTGCAAATATTCCATTATCTAGACGACATGCTACTTCTGGGTCCATCAAATGAGCTCCTTCTACTTCATGTGAATTTCACCTGTAAAACACTAGCTTGTTTCGGTTGGTTGTTCAACTCTCGGAAGAGCCAGATGCATCCGACCCAAATGTTGGAGTATTTGGCAGTACAATTCCACACGGATCAGGGTGGTGTTTCTCTTCCTCAGAGGAAGGTCTAGGAGATTCAATTTTAGACAAAAGCAGTGATAGCCAGGCCGTCTATGATGGTGAAGCAATGCATGAAGTATCTGGGGGTTCTATCAGCCACAGTTCCAGTAGTCCCGTGGGTCAGGTGGCGCAGAAGGAGGTTTCAATGCAACTTTCTTCTTCAGGCCAGTGCTTACAGACAGTGGAAGCAAGCCGGTTCAACCTTATATGTGTTCCTGCCGCTTCCATTGGCTCTCAAAATCCTGCTGAAAATTCAGCGAGAAAGGATCACAGCAATAGTAGTCTTACCTTACTGGCTCAGGCAGCCGTGGTTCCCTCTGGCTTGGAGGATAAAGTTGGGCTCACCAATCCCACTGCCTCCTTGTCAAAATCTCCTTTTGCGGAGTGGGGCCTGACACCCGAACCGCAGGAGGATGAATTTAATAACTTGGAAGTGAAAGGGAGGCTTTAGCTGGCTTGGGTCTCTCTGGCATTTGGAGTTTCTGCAGAGTGGTCTCTTAGGGTTAGCTTATAATTCCCTGAAGGGTCAAATTCCCGCTTTGTCGGCTATGTCATGTACAAGATATTCTCTACATCAGTTGGTGATCCAATTTTTAGGGGCAGCCATAGAAATTAGAGGTCCATTGAAATCGTTTTTTCCAAAAGGTCTTGGGAACATCGCTGGTTCCTCCGTTTGATCAAGCTTTCTCTTGTTCATTATTACTTTTAACAGTTTATTTATTTTTATTTTTTTATTAGCCGTTGCCTCGGCCAGAAGAGTCTCCGAGTTGTGCGCCTTTTCATCTAAAGAACTATATTGTTTGGTGCTCCCAGACAAGACAGTCCTTAGGCCGATACCAAGCTTACTACCTAAGGTTGCCATATAATTTCGTAGGAACTGGGAGGTCATTCTCCCAGCCTTTCCGGCGGATACAGCTGATGAGTGGAGTAGGTTGGACCTGGCCTCTGCGGTTTCAACCTACCTGGAATGGACTAAAAGCAGATCAGCTGTAGTTTTTCCCAATGGGCCCTAAAAGGGTATACAGGCAACATCCAGAATTGTGTCTTCCGGATTTGTCAAAGACCATACATATTGCATACAAAACGCTGGGCCTTCCTCCTCCTTCAGAGATCAAAGCACATTCAATGAGGGGTATGGCAGCATCCTGGGCAGCATACGTAAGGGTCGCCCCTGAGGTAGTTTGCAGAGCAGCAAGCTGGAGTGCGCCCAACACCTTTTATTAGGCATTACAGGCTTAATTTGACTTGTCCACCTGAGGAAACATTTGGCTCTATGTTTATTACGGCGGCTGTTGCCCATTAAAAATTTGAGTAGCATTGCATTGAGGGTTTGACATATTTTTTGTCTTCCCTCCCTTTTTAATGTTGCTTGGTACATCCCATAGTAGGCTGACATGGGGAGGTCCAGGAATAAGGAAAATTGTTGCCCATACTTACCGTAATTTTCCTTTCCTGGATCCTCCCCATGTCAGCCGGAGGATTCCCACCCAGTTTATCCGTCACGAGGCGGGTATTTTTTGAACACCGGTGTGGGCAGACAGCCGCCGTTTATGGGCTAGAAAAAAGGTGGTCCTGGAGGGGTCAGAGGGGGCGGAGCTGACCCATAGTAGGCTGACATGGGGAGGATCCATGAAAGGAAAATTACGGTAAGTATGGGCAACAATTTTTCTTAATAATGTTTGTGGTTCTCAGTAATTTTCTAGCAAAAAATAATAATTTTAAATTGTAAACAATAACTGTCAGAAATAGGCTTGGTCCAGAAGTGGTTACCTTAACTCTTTTATTCTATCTTTAACAGAAAGCCTGAGCCATATTCCGGACCCTCCAGCGTCAGCTTCTGTCAGGAATTGTGACTGCGACATTATGGCGGACACATCGGACATTTTTGACACATTTTTGGGACCATTGTCATTTATACAGAAATCAGTGCTATTTAAATGCATTGGTTCCTGTGTAAATGACACTGGCAGTGAAGGAGTTAACCACTAGGGGGCAGGGAGGGGTTAAGTGTGTGTTTTTTTTTTTTTACTGTAGGGGGGCGTGGATTTGCGTCTGACATCACTGATCGGCTTTCCCGATGACAGGGAACAGCCGATCAGTGTCAGTTGCGCTAGGAAGCACGGGGAGAGGTTTGTTTACACAGACCTCTCCCTGTTCTTCAGCTCTGTGACCCGATCGTGGGAAACCAGCGGCGATCGGGTCCGCTGGTCCCGCGGTCACGGAGCTCAGGACCGGGTCGCGAGCGTGCCGCCAGCGGCGCACGTGCGACCCACGGCTGGGCTCTTAAAGGGCCACGTACAGGTACGTAGTTGTGCCCAGCCATGCCATTCTGCCGACGTATATCGGCGTGAGGCGGTCCTTAAGTGGTTAAATATTACAACATGTATTGAGATTTTTTTTTTTATATAACACAAACTTCAGCGCATCGTGCCCCAATGTTTTTCAAAATGAAGCTCAGTGAATTTTGGATACTTCCTGTACCTGTCAGAATTAAATTGAGGAGAAACAACTCATTTGTGAGCACACACATGATTAAACCACAGAGCCGTCGGAAAATGTAGGGAAAGAATTATTCTGTTTGTCTTAAACTGCAGAGTCAGCAACTAGGTCCCATGGGATTGCTGGCTCAGATAATTAAGATCTTCTCCATGGAGTGCACTAATTCAAGCAAGCTGGTGGAAGAGAAAGCTATGTTTCCTTAGGTGATAAATATGGAAATATATTCACAAGAGATCACACCTTTTTAGTAATTCTTTGTTAGAGTGCAAAATATTTTCATTGTGGAATATAGTGGAGTAATAATGATTAAGAAGGATGTATGACCCAGTCTTAAGTTTTACTCTTTTTTTTTTTTTTTCTTCTAAAATACAAAAAAAAAATGTATTTTAAAGCCTTGTGCAAACTGTTTTATGGTAAAATGTTGTTTCTCTTGACAGGAGAAAATCTGCGTTTTTCAAACCCGTTTAGAAGAGTTTAGCAGCGTTTGGTGTTTGGGTGTTTAATTCAGTGGTCAAAATTTTAATTTATTCTGGCTAATGAAATGAATAAACTCTGAAGTGCAATTAGCATTTAGGCAAGTTTAGGTGTTAATTTTGTGGACTAAAATATTTTCGTCAACCAAATTAATACTATTTTAGTCGACTAAAACAATTCAGATGACTAAAATATGACTAAAACTAAAATTACATTTTAGTCAAAAGACCATGATTAAAACAAAATTGAATACCGTATATACCCGAATATAAGCCGAGGCACCTAATTTTACCACAAAAAAATGGGAAAACTTATTGATTTGAGTATAAGACTAGGGTGAGAAATGCGCAGCTACTGTAAGTCAAAAAGAGGGTCAACAATGCCCATTTGCCGCCTCACTGTGCCCATTTGCATGACTCACTGTGCCCATTTGCAGCCATAGGTCCCCTGAACTTAAAACTTGGTAGTTAAAGCGGTTGTAAAGTGAAAAAAAGACTTTTACCTACAGGAGATATTCCCGGTGCAATGCGCCGCTGACTGCAGCGGCGCATGCGCACAGGGGATTCTTGGCTGAAAGGCTGGCAGAATCCAAACCCTGCCGGAAAGAAGTCTCCCGTGCGCATGCGCGGGAGTGACGACATCACGGCTCCAGCCACTCACAGCGTTGGAGTCGCAATACCCGGAAGACACGCCAAGGCAACATGTCAGCGACCTCGGCGTGGACCAGGTGAGTTACCTAAGGTAAGTATTTCATAATGAGCTCATTATGCCTTTTGCCTAACAGGTGTACTAAAAGAAAAAAATGTTTCAGCGGGTTTACAACCGCTTTAAGGGTTCCTAAATGCCCCCTAGCTGCAAATGTGGGGTCTCTGGTCCTTAAATGACATTGCTGCAGATGGACACAATTGACCAAATTCGGGGCCCCGTATCTCGGGGTCACTTGGTGCTAGGAACCCCAAATTTGGTGTGCAAACCCAGTGGAACTAGCACTACAACATATCCAAATACGACAAAAACTAAAACAACTCAGATGAATAAAATACGACTAAAACTAAAATGACATTTTAGCCAAAAGACTATAACTAAAACTAAATTGAAATTTGATGTAAAAAATAACACTGGTTTAGACACGTTTAGCAGCATCAAGTGTTTTTTCTGCAAACCCTCTGATGCTCCTGGACTTACTGGCAGTGTTTTTTTTTTCCTGCCACTCAATGCTGCTAAAAGCCTATGTGTGCATGGACACATAGGCTAACACGCAGGAAATTTAGAGGCAGAAAAAACACGCCAGGCACCCCTGGGAGCAGCTGTTAAAATGTCCAGCATGCATGTGGCCTAATTAATATGACTTACCATATGTTCTCTGATGAGGGCACCTTATGTTAAGTGGTTTTATTTCATTTTACTTGAAATGTGGATGTGATTGGCCTACTGTGACGGACACAGAGAGGCTGCATATGATGGGCACAGTGAGGCTGCTTTTGATAGGCACAGTGAGGCTGCTTTTGATAGGCACAGTGAGGCTGAATTTGATGGGCACAGTGAGGCTGCATTTGATGATGGGCACAGTGAGGCTGCATTTGATGGGCACAGTTTTATCTAGCAGTAATAATACAAATTCACCTGATACATGGCTATTTACAGTCCTGTATTACTAACAGTTACATTTTTCAGTTTGTTTGTGCCCCCCCCCCCCCCCCCCAAAAATTTTGAGCACCAGTCGCCAGTGTCCGAACTTCTTCATTTCCTGAAAAACAAAACAACAAAAAAACAGGGTCTGGCTTTTTCGTTCCTTTATTTAAAGAGGAACTTTAGCCAGAAAATTAAGTCACTTCAGGTTGGCCCCTTTTGCAAGTAAAGCTATGTAAAACATTAAAATCAAGTGTTTAACATCCAGTAATACACTGTCTAACCATGCTCTACACATGCTCGTTTGCTCTCTATTTTTCAGTACTGTGACTAAAATAAGAGTCAAATATTTGCTGCTCAGAAGCTCTGGGCTTTAGCAAAATGGAAGCCTCCAGCAAGAAGAAACCAGAGCAATGCCGGAGGCAATTTACAGCACACACTAATTTTGGTAGCATAATTATTAATGTGGAATGTAGGGATGGGCCCGGTGCTCGATGCGAACCCATGTTCGCATCGAGCACCGGGTGTTCGCTCGCTCGGCGAGCCCAGAACTATTTTGGCCGCTCGCAACACGTTCGTGTGATGCGAGCGGCCCCGCAATGCATTGCGGCCGGCGCGGCCGGCGCAGTGCATTGCTGGCTGATGATTGGCCAAGCATGCACTGTGACCCCGCATGCTTGGCCAATCACAGCGCCGGAAACTCAAAGAGCCATAATTGGCTACAGGCAGGACGCCTGTAGCCAATTACAGCTCAGGGGCTTTAGTACACGCCCCCCCCTATAAAAGGCCGCCACGCCGTCTGCGCCGGTCACATGCTGTTCCGGCGTAGATAGAGCAGGATAGTTCTGTGACACTCTGCTGGATTTAGTTAGTTAGAGAGATTTACTTAGAGAGATTGAGTTAGATAGATTCATTTACAAAGATTGATTTAGAAAGAGGGGCTTGTAGTGTGTTCGTGGCAGGCAGGCAGAGCTCCTATATTTTGTTCCCAGAAGCACCTATAGGACTTGTAGTGTGTTCGTGGCAGGCAGGCAGAGCTCCTATATTTTGTTCCCAGAAGCACCTATAGGACTTGTAGTGTGTTCGTGGCAGGCAGGCAGAGCTCCTATATTTTGTTCCCAGAAGCACCTATAGGACTTGTAGTGTGTTCGTGGCAGGCAGGCAGAGCTCCTATATTTTGTTCCCAGAAGCACCTATAGGACTTGTAGTGTGTTTGTGGCAGGCAGGCAGAGCTCCTATATTTTGTTCCCAGAAGCACCTATAGGACTTGTAGTGTGTTCGTGGCAGGCAGGCAGAGCTCCTATATTTTCTTCCCAGAAGCACCTATAGGACTTGAAGTGTGTTAGTCCCATCACACAGAGATCATATATTTTGTTCCCAGAAGCACCTATAGGACTTGAAGTGTGTTAGTCCCATCACACAGAGATCATATATTTTGTTCCCAGAGGCACCTATAGGACTTGAAGTGTGTTAGTCCCATCACACAGACCTACATTTTCTTCCCAGAAGCACCCATAGGACTTGAAGTGTGTTAGTCCCATCACACAGAGATCCTATATTTTGTTCCCAGAAGCACCTATAGGACTTGAAGTGTGTTAGTCCCATCACACAGACCTATATTTTCTTCCCAGAAGCACCTATAGGACTTGAAGTGTGTTAGTCCCATCACACAGAGATCATATATTTTGTTCCCAGAAGCACCTATAGGACTTGAAGTGTGTTAGTCCCATCACACAGAGATCATATATTTTGTTCCCAGAAGCACCTATAGGACTTGAAGTGTGTTAGTCCCATCACACAGACCTATATTTTCTTCCCAGAAGCACCTACAGGACTTGAAGTGTGTTAGTCCCATCACACAGAGATCATATATTTTGTTCCCAGAAGCACCTATAGGACTTGAAGTGTGTTAGTCCCATCACACAGAGATCATATATTTTGTTCCCAGAAGCACCTATAGGACTTGAAGTGTGTTAGTCCCATCACACAGACCTATATTTTCTTCCCAGAAGCACCTATAGGACTTGAAGTGTGTTAGTCCCATCACACAGAGATCATATATTTTGTTCCCAGAAGCACCTATAGGACTTGAAGTGTGTTAGTCCCATCACACAGAGATCATATATTTTGTTCCCAGAAGCACCTATAGGACTTGAAGTGTGTTAGTCCCATCACACAGACCTATATTTTCTTCCCAGAAGCACCTATAGGACTTGAAGTGTGTTAGTCCCATCACACAGAGATCATATATTTTGTTCCCAGAAGCACCTATAGGACTTGAAGTGTGTTAGTCCCATCACACAGAGATCATATATTTTGTTCCCAGAAGCACCTATAGGACTTGAAGTGTGTTAGTCCCATCACACAGAGATCATATATTTTGTTCCCAGAAGCACCTATAGGACTTGAAGTGTGTTAGTCCCATCACACAGACCTATATTTTCTTCCCAGAAGCACCCATAGGACTTGAAGTGTGTTAGTCCCATCACACAGAGATCCTATATTTTGTTCCCAGAAGCACCTATAGGACTTGAAGTGTGTTAGTCCCATCACACAGACCTATATTTTCTTCCCAGAAGCACCTATAGGACTTCTAGTGTGTTAGTGGCATCACACAGAGCTCCTCTATTTTCTTTGCAGAAGCACCCACAGGACTTCTAGTGTGTTAGTGGCATCACACAGAGCTCCTATATTTTCTTCTCAGCAGCACCCACAGGACTTCTAGTGTGTTAGTGGCATCACACAGAGCTCCTCTATTTTCTTTGCAGAAGCACCCATAGGACTTCTAGTGTGTTAGTGGCATCACACAGAGCTCCTATATTTTCTTCTCAGCAGCACCCACAGGACTTCTAGTGTGTTAGTGGCATCACACAGAGCTCCTCTATTTTCTTTGCAGAAGCACCCATAGGACTTCTAGTGTGTTAGTGGCATCACACAGAGCTCCTATATTTTTTTCTCAGCAGCACCCACAGGACTTCGAGTGTGTTAGTGGCATCACACAGAGCTCCTCTATTTTCTTTGCAGAAGCACCCATAGGACTTCTAGTGTGTTAGTGGCATCACACAGAGCTCCTATATTTTCTTCTCAGCAGCACCCACAGGACTTCGAGTGTGTTAGTGGCATCACACAGAGCTCCTCTATTTTCTTTGCAGAAGCACCCATAGGACTTCTAGTGTGTTAGTGGCATCACACAGAGCTCCTATATTTTCTTCTCAGCAGCACCCACAGGACTTCTAGTGTGTTAGTGGCATCACACAGAGCTCCTCTATTTTCTTTGCAGAAGCACCCATAGGACTTCTAGTGTGTTAGTGGCATCACACAGAGCTCCTATATTTTCTTTGCAGAAGCACCCATAGGACTTCTAGTGTGTTAGTGGCATCACACAGAGCTCCTATATATTCTTCTCAGCAGCACCCACAGGACTACCGACTACAATGGCTGGAAGACCGCCAAGGGGAGGCAGAGCGTGCAGAGCCAAGAACACAGGGCAGGCAGGCTCTGTTTCTAGTGGACGTGGCCGTGGCCGTGGCCGTGGCCGTGGACGTGGTCGTGCATCGTCATCAGCACGTGGCCATGGGACACGCGCGTCTTTGTTTTCGGCAGCTGGACATGTGGAGCCGCATCATGCTGAAGGCTTGGTAGAATGGATGACCAAGCCCTCCTCATCCTCCTCATCCTCTCTCACCCAGGCTCAGGGTACTGGCAGAGCATCATCAGCCACCCCTTCCCTAGACCCACCATGTCCTCCTGAGGAGTCCCCCGAACTCTTTGAGCACAGTGTTGGGTACATGCTCCAGGAGGATGCCCAACGATTCGAAGGCTCGGATGATGATACCCAGCTTGAGGAATCTGGCAGTACTGTTCCACCAGCTGCAGCTTACTGCCAGGTTTGCTCTAGTGGTGAAGAGGGAGGGGATGATGAGGTCACTGACTCCACGTGGGTGCCTGAAGGGAGAGAGGATGAGGAGGAGGACGAGGAGGAGGAGGATGCAGCGTCACATGTCCAACGAGGCAGGATGCCCCCTGGAGGCCAGGTAGAGGCCAGCACAGCAACTGTACAACACCGCAGAGCTCCGCCTGTGCAGGGCGCTGCCTCTGCACGTTATCAGAAAAGTTCTTTGGTGTGGGCCTTTTTTGAGACGAGTGCATCAGATCGCACCACTGCTATTTGCAATATTTGTCTCAAGCGTATCTCGCGTGGCCAAAACATCAGCCGCTTGGGCACCACAAGCATGACCAGACATATGTCGACCTGCCATGCAGCTCGTTGGCAGGCACACATAAAAGACCCACACCAAAGAACTAAGCGGACCTCTCCTTGCTCCTCATCAGCTGGGATCTCCATCCCCACTACACCTTCAGTCCTCTCTGAAAGCTGCTCTGAGAGGACTGAAGGTGTAGAATTAGGTGTGTCACAACCAAGTACTTGCAGTACACCGACGTCCGATTGCAGCAGGCAAATTTCCCTGCCCCAGCTGCTGGACCGTAGAAAGAAGTACACTCCCAGCCATCCACATGCCCAGCGGTTGAATGCTAGCTTGGCTAAATTGCTAGCACTTCAACTGCTGCCTTTTCAGTTGGTAGACTCGGCCCCCTTCCGTGAGTTTGTTCAATGTGCGGTTCCTCAGTGGCAGGTTCCCAAACGCCACTTTTTCTCACGGAAGGCGATTCCGTCTCTCTACCGGCATGTGGAGGGCAATGTCCATGCCTCGCTGGACAGGGCGGTCAGCGGTAAGGTGCATATTACCGCTGACTCATGGTCCAGCAGGCATGGACAGGGACGGTACCTTTCTTTCACGGCCCATTGGGTCACTCTATTGGCAGCTGGGAGGGATGCAGGACAAGGTGCAGTAGTGTTGGAGGTTGTTCCGCCACCACGCCTCCAAAACGCTACTACTGCTACTGGTTGTGACACACCTCTCTCCTCCACCCCCTCCTCTTCTTCTTCCTCCAGTGCTCTGTCCTTGGAACCAGCGGTGCTCCGTAGGCGTACAAGGGGCTACGCAAGTACGCAGGCAAAAAGATGCCATGCCGTGCTTGCGCTGGTGTGTTTGGGGGACAGGAGCCACACTGGGCCAGAGGTTCTGGCAGCTCTGCAGGGGCAGGCCGAGAGGTGGTTGACGCCACGTCAGCTTAAGCCAGGAATGGTCGTTTCTGACAATGGCACCAACCTCCTCTCCGCCCTGCGACAGGGGCAGCTCACCCATGTGCCCTGCATGGCTCACGTCCTCAACCTGGTGGTGCAGCGGTTCTTGGGCAGGTTCCCAGGCTTACAGGATGTCCTGAGGCAGGCCAGGAAAGTCTGTGTGCATTTCCGCCGATCTTATAATGCCAGTGCTCGGCTGACTGAGCTGCAAAAGGAGCTGAACCTGCCCAAGAACCGCCTAATATGTGACATGCCCACCAGGTGGAACTCAACGTTGGCCATGCTGCAGCGACTGCACACGCAGCAGAGGGCCATCAATGAGTACCTTTGCGACTATGGCACCAGGACAGGGTCAGGGGAGCTTGGTTTTTTTTCCCCACGTCAGAGGAGCATGATCAGGGATGCATGCACTGTCCTCTCACCATTTGAGGAGGCCACGAGGATGGTGAGCAGTGACAGTGCATGCATCAGTGACACTGTCCCTCTTGTCCACCTGTTGGAGCATACGCTGCGTGGGATAATGGACAGGGCACTTGAGGCAGAACAGAGGCAGGAAGAGGAGGACTTCCTTGCCTCTCAAGGCCCCCTTTATCCGGACAGTGTTCCTTCTGTCCCACCCATCACACAGGAAGAGGATGAGGAGGAGGAGGAGGAGGAGGAGGAGGAGGAGGATTGTGTGAGCATGGAGGTGGAGCCTGGCACTCAGCATCAGCAGCAGCAGTCTTTTAGGGATGATGTACAGTCCCAACAAACCAGTGGACTTGTACGTGGCTGGGAGGAGGTGGCTGGCGATCATGTCATCCTCAGTGACCCAGAAGACTCCGGACCGAATGCCTCAGCTAACCTACGCTGCATGGCCTCCCTGATCCTGCAAAGCCTGCGGAAGGATCCTCGTGTTCTTCGGATCAAGGAGAGGGACCATTACTGGCTGGCCACTCTCCTTGATCCGCGGTACAAGGGTAAGGTTGCGGACCTTATCTTGCCGTCGCAGAGGGAGCAGAGGATGAGACATCTCAGGGAGGCCTTGCAGAAAGGTCTGTGCAACGCGTTCCCAGAAACTGGGAGGCTACAAACTCCTGGTCCTGGGCGACGAGTTGCTGAGGCTTCGGTCAGTAGCAGAAGGAGCGGTGGGGAAGGTGGACGTCTGACCGATGCGTTCAGACAATTTTTTAGTCCGCAGCCCCAAGGTATGATCGGTTCCAGCAACCATCGCCAGCGTCTGATATACATGGTGCAGGAATACCTTGGGGCAAGGTCAGACTTGGACACCTTTCCCACCGAAAATCCTCTGGCTTACTGGGTCCTGAGGATGGATCACTGGCCAGAGCTTGCACAGTATGCAATTGAGCTACTGGCCTGTCCTGCCTCCAGCGTTCTTTCCCGAACGCACATTCAGTGCTGCTGGAGGATTTGTCACCGATCATAGGGTGCGCCTGTCCACCGCCTCGGTTGATCGACTGACCTTCATCAAAATGAATCAGTCTTGGATCACCACCAGCTACCAGGCACCTGAGGCGGATATAACCGAATAATTTTTAATATCACATCCCTTCAAGACTGCCTATGCTGATGCTGAGTGACTGTCCTCTTATGTTCACTGACTATCCTCTTCCTCCTCCTCAATGATCCATGCCACCACACCAGTGCCTAAGGCACAATTTTTCAGCCCCTGTTTAACAGGGGCGTGTACATACAATTTTTATAAAAAAATGCTTCGCAACACGTGTGACTGCTGTGCTCCAAGTACAGTATCTGTGAGGGGTTGCAGTGTTGTGGCACCAGCACCAGTGCCTAAGGCAAATTTTTCAGCCCCTGTTTAACAGGGGCGTGTACTTACAATTTTTTTAAAAAATGCTTCGCAACACGTGTGACTGCTGTGCTCCAAGTACAGTATCTGTGAGGGGTTGCAGTGTTGTGGCACCAGCACCAGTGCCTAAGGCAAATTTTTCAGCCCCTGTTTAACAGGGGCGTGTACTTACAATTTTTTAAAAAAATGCTTCGCAACACGTGTGACTGCTGTGCTCCAAGTACAGTATCTGTGAGGGGTTGCAGTGTTGTGGCACCAGCACCAGTGCCTAAGGCAAATTTTTCAGCCCCTGTTTAACAGGGGCGTGTACTTACAATTTTTTAAAAAAATGCTTTGCAACACGTGTGACTGCTGTGCTCCAAGTACAGTATCTGTGAGGGGTTGCAGTGTTGTGGCACCAGCACCAGTGCCTAAGGCACAATTTTTCAGCCCCTGTTTAACAGGGGCGGGTAATTACAATTTTTTTTAAAAAATGCTTCGCAACACGTGTGACTGCTGTGCTCCAAGTACAGTATCTGTGAGGGGTTGCAGTGTTGTGGCACCAGCACCAGTGCCTAAGGCACAATTTTTCAGCCCCTGTTTAACAGGGGCGGGTAATTACAATTTTTTAAAAAAATGCTTCGCAACACGTGTGACTGCTGTGCTCCAAGTACAGTATCTGTGAGGGGTTGCAGTGTTGTGGCACCAGCACCAGTGCCTAAGGCACAATTTTTCAGCCCCTGTTTAACAGGGGCGGGTAATTACAATTTTTTTAAAAAATGCTTCGCAACACGTGTGACTGCTGTGCTCCAAGTACAGTATCTGTGAGGGGTTGCAGTGTTGTGGCACCAGCACCAGTGCCTAAGGCACAATTTTTCAGCCCCTGTTTAACAGGGGCGGGTAATTACAAATCTTGATCTAATAGTTCACAGCAGGGCCCATTCCTGCGCCCACCAAGAGTAACTATGAGGGCCTACAGTCTTGTGGCAACACCGTCCACCACCACCGCCAAAGGCCCAATTTTTCTGCCCTGTTCATCAGGTGCTTGCAATTACAAATCTTGATCTAATAACTCACAGCAGGGCCCATTCCTGCGCCCACCAAGAGTAACTGTGAGAGCTTACAGTCTTGTGGCAACACCGTCCACCACCACCACCACCCCCAATTTTTCTGCCCTGTTCAACAGGCGCATGCAATTACAAATCTTGATCTAATAACTCACAGCAGGGCCCATTCTTGCGCCCACCAAGAGTAACTGTGAGAGCTTACAGTCTTGTGGCAACACCGTCCACCACCACCGCCAAAGGCCCAATTTTTCTGCCCTGTTCATCAGGTGCTTGCAATTACAAATCTTGATCTAATAACTCACAGCAGGGCCCATTCCTGCGCCCACCAAGAGTAACTATGAGGGCCTACAGTCTTGTGGCAACACCGTCCACCACCACCGCCAAAGGCCCAATTTTTCTGCCCTGTTCATCAGGTGCTTGCAATTACAAATCTTGATCTAATAACTCACAGCAGGGCCCATTCCTGCGCCCACCAAGAGTAACTGTGAGAGCTTACAGTCTTGTGGCAACACCGTCCACCACCACCACCCCCAATTTTTCTGCCCTGTTCAACAGGTGCATGCAATTACAAATCTTGATCTATTAACTCACAGCAGGGCCCATTCCTGTGCCCACCAGTCTTGTGGCTACACCAACATCTAATAGGGCAAATTTCTGCAGAGTATATACGCCAGGCCCCTACTTTCAAACATCCAACTTACAAACGACTCCTACTTGCAAATGGAAAGAGAAAACAGGAAGTGAGAGGAAATCTACCCCTAGGAAGGGAAATTCTATCCTGTTAGATTTAATTTGGGAAAAAGGTATCTCCTCTCTACTGATACTTTATCACCAATCCTTGTTTCAATTAAAACCCCACTTTTTCCAAAAACATTTGTCATTGGGACGGAAAGTTAGGTGACATGTTCTGAACAGATGTGCAAAGACAGCAAATGTTACAGGGGTGATAACCCCTCCCTATGTTCTCCAAAAAGCTTAAAAATAGATTTTTTTGGGATGGAGCTACACTTCATAATGTGGGAAAATACAAACAGCATTAGGTGGACCGTGCTTGGTCCACTCAAATTGGCGTTTGTAGCAGCGCTATTCAGAGTTTTTCAAGTGAATAAAAAAACATTTAATATATACACTCACAATAGAACACCATATATCACATAGAGTTGTGAAAAATTAATCTTATATGTGAAATAAAATTATAAATATGGATCTAGTGAAAGTGATAAAAATTCTCATAAGTGCTTAAAATTATAAAGTATATAAAAGATATAAAAGTGCATTCCAGTGAATCATATATGTGATAAAAAATATATGATGAACAAAATAAATAAATGAATAATTGTCAATTCTGTGTCTCCAGTCCACATAAAACAAAGCTTGTCAAACTGGTCCCGCTAGACTGCAGCAAACCACCAATCCACCAAGTGACAGTTGGTATAAACAAAACAGTTCAGAATTTGGGTATTTGAGTGATCCGACCACCGAAGGTTTCCACCTTGTGCAAGACTCGTCCCCCTATGGGGATGCACTCACCAGAAAACTGCTTTAAATGTGCCTGTAGTAATAACCAATGTGGGCCTTCTCATCCAACATCAGACCATCCACCAGCGCGAAATTAGGACCAGATCCACTGTTCAGCATCACCTGATCATTACTCCACCAGCGCAGTCACATAATGTATGAGAAGACAAATGGAGGACCACATAGTGTAATACTGCTTAAAAGTAATTTTATTGAAAACACTTTCCCTTTAAAAAACGATCCCCCCTAGTAGTAACTGCGTACCAAACAATGATAATAAATTAGCCTTTAGATAAATGTAGGAATCTACTGTGCCTGAATCCAGTCCACAGGATGTGGAAGAAACGGTTTCCGCTGAGTGTGTGAGCGGTGTCTCTCCTTCCTGATGGTCTTGGAACGCACAGTGGACCGCAAGCGTGATGACGTCACTTCCTTCTGACCTACGCCCTGACGCGTTTCGTCATTTCCGACTTCTTCTCGAGGGCGTAGGTCATCAGGGAGGAAGCGACATATATATACACTGACTGATGTGCCAACCGTCCAATGAGGAGGCTAGAATGCTCGCACACTGGACGGGGGCGCCGTAGACCAGGCAAACAGACACCAGAGGTCTAATAAAGACATCTAGCAATGAAAGCTCCGGTACCATTTTAATTTTATATATATACGAGTACATAATATAGTTTTAATTAATTTTAATTTTTATAGATATAACCTTGTCCACCTAAATATTATATTTTATACATACTATTTTTATAAAATATAGGGCCCTTGCAATATGGTTTTATATAATGATGTGTAACACTTCTTGTATAATAACAGCATCCTTTTTTATATATAGGTTAACAATATCTTTTTTATATATAGATATAACAACAGAAGAATTTATATATTCTTCACTGTATTTTATACATGTACCTATAATCATATACTGGAGCAGGGGCTCATACCTTGTTTTATATATATTGCCATTTTTTTACACACACACACCTCCGTTTGTAATACCAACTTCCAGGTTTGTATGTATCATCATTTTAATATATCTCCCTCCAACTTCCCTCAATTGGAGGGAATATACACATATTTCCCGGCCGGATGTATATATGGGTTTATATGCATATCATGTAACCATTATTTCAATATTCAAGTTCACGTTCCTTGAATATATAATATGGCTGTATTGGAAATATGGGCTGTCATAGTCGATTGTAAGTCAGATACATTTCAGTGGATTTTTATCCCCGCAATCAGCGGGACAGACTATGCATCACCATCCACCCAACCGCACAATTAGCGGGCAGAAGCTAGAGATTATATAAGGCTATGAACACACACACCGCATATAAAAGGTGAATAGGTATATCAACAATGACAGCCCACAATAATAAAATGACATATTAAATGTATAGGGAGGAAGATATGTGTATATCTTATCTCTCAAAATACACAAAGAAAAATATTCCATATCCTTTGGACATTATGATGTTTTAATATGATATGTTTTAATTAGAATGTCTCTTATTGCTGTAAATACGCTGACACCGGAGCTTTCATTGCTAGATGTCTTTATTAGACCTCTGGTGTCTGTTTGCCTGGTCTACGGCGCCCCCGTCCAGTGTGCGAGCATTCTAGCCTCCTCATTGGACGGTTGGCACATCAGTCAGTGTATATATATGTCGCTTCCTCCCTGATGACCTACGCCCTCGAGAAGAAGTCGGAAATGACGAAACGCGTCAGGGCGTAGGTCAGAAGGAAGTGACGTCATCACGCTTGCGGTCCCCTGTGCGTTCCAAGACCATCAGGAAGGAGAGACACCGCTCACACACTCAGCGGAAACCGTTTCTTCCACATCCTGTGGACTGGATTCAGGCACAGTAGATTCCTACATTTATCTAAAGGCTAATTTATTATCATTGTTTGGTACGCAGTTACTACTAGGGGGGATCGTTTTTTAAAGGGAAAGTGTTTTCAATAAAATTACTTTTAAGCAGTATTACACTATGTGGTCCTCCATTTGTCTTCTCATACATTATGTGACTGCGCTGGTGGAGTAATGATCAGGTGATGCTGAACAGTGGATCTGGTCCTAATTTCGCGCTGGTGGATGGTCTGATGTTGGATGAGAAGGCCCACATTGGTTATTACTACAGGCACATTTAAAGCAGTTTTCTGGTGAGTGCATCCCCATAGGGGGACGAGTCTTGCACAAGGTGGAAACCTTCGGTGGTCGGATCACTCAAATACCCAAATTCTGAACTGTTTTGTTTATACCAACTGTCACTTGGTGGATTGGTGGTTTGCTGCAGTCTAGCGGGACCAGTTTGACAAGCTTTGTTTTATGTGGACTGGAGACACAGAATTGACAATTATTCATTTATTTATTTTGTTCATCATATATTTTTTATCACATATATGATTCACTGGAATGCACTTTTATATCTTTTATATACTTTATAATTTTAAGCACTTATGAGAATTTTTATCACTTTCACTAGATCCATATTTATAATTTTATTTCACATATAAGATTAATTTTTCACAACTCTATGTGATATATGGTGTTCTATTGTGAGTGTATATATTAAATGTTTTTTTATTCACTTGAAAAACTCTGAATAGCGCTGCTACAAACGCCAATTTGAGTGGACCAAGCACGGTCCACCTAATGCTGTTTGTATTTTCCCATATTTTCTTTGTTTTAAGCAGCAGCTGTTGATGATATATGTATAAGGTCTACTGTACATACACATCACATAGAGATTATTCTTGCACATCACAATTATAATTTCATCACATCTATGCACAAGCATATATATATATATATATATATTGATTTTTTATATATTTATCTTGTATATATATACATATATATTTATTTATTTATTTATTTATTCATATATTTATATATTTAACACATCTACATAATACAGGTGGGTACACCTATATACCTACCCAAACTTGTTAGTAACACATCCCAGGGGCGCAGAGCGGTGTTTTTTTGAAGAGGGCGGAATAAAATAAACATCACTATCCAACACTTCATAATGTACCTGTTCAGATTCTACTTAAGAACAAACCTAAAGCCGCAAGTGGTTTTAAATGGCTTCTTTTTTTCCTTTACAAATGTCATTTTGTGCAAGGACAGTTCTAAACACGGGAAACACATGCCACTTCACAGGCATACTTTAGACACCCCCCAGGTACCATATTTAAAGGAAAATTTCACTTTTTTTTTTTTCACTTTATGCATCATTAAAATGACTGCTCCCGAAAAAACGTTAGTTTTTAAAAGTTCTTTTTGCATTGATATATGTCCCCTGGGGCAGGACCCGGGTCCCCAAACCTGTTTTATGACATTAACATGCATATTGGCCGTTGTAATTAGCACTTTTGATTTCGAACGTTCGCGTCCATTATAACGTATAGGGTTCGAAAATTCGCGTGAACTTTCGGTCGGTTCGAAGGTTCTGGTGCGAACCGAACCCGGGGGTGTTCGGCTCATCCCTAGTGGAATGTATGTTCCTTGCTAAAGAACATTCATTTTTATCAAGTCGTTATGGGTAAAGTTCCACTTTAAAACTGTCCAACAGATTTAGCTGAAAAATATAGATAAAGGACAAAAGGACCTGACTCTGTTGGACTTTCAGGTTCATACTAAAATAAATTTTTGAGTATTTGAACTTATGTATGTGATCTATTTAGCAGCCTCAGAAACAGCAATTCTATCCCTTTAATAGACAACAGTGCCTACCTACATATTCTCCTGAAACAATAACTTATCTGAGCCTATTTTCACCCTATATTAATCATCACTAAAATATTAAACCAATGACCAAGGTCTTAGGAAAAAGAATTAACACTTTTCTACCAAAATAAATATACTCAGAATAATTGAGATTTGTCCCCCAAAGAAAAAACTAAACAAGACATGTTTAAGATCTCCTATCTGAGATTCAAACCAGTTAAAAAAAAGAGTTAACCTCTTTGTGCCGAGCGCAATGAAGATGTGCCCTCAGCATGCATCCTGCCCACTCCCAGCACAGTTACTGGTGGCTAACAGAAATGTGACCGATGTGACAACCAGCAGTCACATGACCATAACCCCCACCCTGCCTCCCAGCAATCTAAATCCCTGAAAGGGCCGGCAGGCGTTGGCTCTAAGAGGTTAATAGACATAATAGGCATGCACCTTTATTAGGACCTTCACAAGGCATTTCATAATTTATTTATTTCAGGTACTTATATAGTGCAGTCAGTTTACACAGCGCTTTACATATACATTGTACATTCACATCAGTCCCTGCCCTCAAGGAGCTTACAATCTAAGGTCCCTAACCCACATTCATATATACACATACTAGGGCCAATTTAGACAGGAGCCAATTAACCTACCCGCGTGTCTTTGGAGTGTGTGAGGAAATTGGAGTACCCGCAGGAAACCCACGCAGGCACAGGGAGAACATGCAAACTCCTGGCAGGTAGTGTCGTGGTTGGGATTCGAACCAGCGACCCTTTATCTCTCATCTTTTCTTACTCTTCAACAATTTGACACTGGCCCCAAATTTCTTATTATTTAGAAGTCTTTATATGACTGTCCCGCAGCAACCCTGTCTATTAAAGGATACAAATAGCACTCAAGTAACATCTATAGAGGTACAAGTCAGGGCTGCCCTCCTTCCCCAAACCTCTTTGTTTTGGTCATTGAACTATAAGAAATAGTAATATGAGAAAATCCAGATATTAAAGCAATATTGACAGGGGAACCAGAACATAAATGTGCATAATTTGTAAATGATATCTTAATGCTTCTCTCCTCTCCCATAACAAACATCCCTCATTGATGCCCTCAACATAGGGAGTGCTTTGGTGAAGGGGAGCTCTGTCCTCCCCAAAGCACCTTGTCCCTGTGTTGATAGAGACAAGGGCCTCTTCCCCACAAGCCTGGCTAGAGGTTGTGGGGGTCTGTGGGCAGGGGGCCTTTGTCTGGAAGTTCCCCCCATGTGATTGAGTATTCCTACTCATTCACCCAAAAAAAGTGTAGTGTAAAAAAAGACAAGTCTTTTATTTAAAAAATAAAGATAAGAAAAATGTCCCCCCGTGTATATCTATCGTCAATCATGGCGCCCGCCGCCACACAACCGACCCAAAGAAAAAGGCTGCTGCCTCCGAAAGCTTTTGCTGTATGACAGTTCTTAAATAAATAAAAGAGAAGTAAAGGTCTTTTTTTTTTTTTAGATTCATACTTATCTAGGTGGATGCAGCATCAGTTCGATGCTACATCTGTCCCCCGGCACCTCTGCACTGAGAACCAAGCGCTCGAACACCCCCGATCGCTCGGTTTTCAGAGCTCTGTGAGCAGAGAACTGTAGACTGTCAGTCACCGGCCCTCTGCTCTTCCCCCTCCTCGCTCATTGGAGCGCTGAGCTGTGGAGGGGGCGAGGGCGACCAGCTATGGCTCTCAGTGGCTCTCTGAGAGGCCGAGCCGGGTGTCAGTCCAGGCACCTGGCAGATCCAGACTTTATTGTCGTGATGACGCGGTGCCTGGACTGACATCCGTAACGTCTGCAGAGAGCGGACTTTAGCCCGCTCTCTGCTTAAAACGGGTCACAGAAGTACAAAACGAACTGTGATATATCGGAGAAGTGCAGCCAAACGAGCTTTGGCTGGACTTCTCTTTTAAGCGTAACCTTGTGACGTCATTGGCCAGGAGCATGCTGAGTGGTATTTTACCACATTTTTTTAAAAGGGGAAAAAATGTGAATGGAGCCCAATAATACTTATTTTATTGCGGAAAGACCATCATTAGGATTTTTCCAGTGGCTGACAGGGGCATTTTAAAAGAAAAAACAGTATTCCCTTAAAAAAGAACGTGTTCTAAAGGTACATACACATTTCTCAGAAGTTTCCAAATATGACAACATTTTCTAATCCCTAGGCTACAGTATATACTAATTCTGTGGAGGTCTCATCAAACATCAAAAATGAACAGGTCCAGTCCAGCCTCACTGCTACAAAACTTATATGATCCAAAAAAAGGAGAATTGGAAGCTTCTCACAAAGGAATTTTTTGCTTAGGTCAGATGTGTGGCTTGTGACCCAAGAAGGCTCCGTCAGGGTACATTTTGACTGCTTTAGAGCAGGGGTCTCAAACTGGTGGCCCTCCAGGTGTTGTGGAACTACAAGTCCCATCATGCCTCTGCCTGAGGGAGTCATGCTTGTAACTCTCCGCCTTGCAATGCCTTATGGGACTTGTAGTTTGGCAACAGGAGGGCCACCAGTTTGAGACCCCTGCTTTAGAGACTCAGCAATCAGAATATGTCATGCTAATTGTCAAAGTAAAGTCTGGATTTTTACTCAAAGGAACAGGGTTTAAAGACAAACAAAAAAAAATGTACATTCTGTCAAACACTTCAACTTAGTTTTTTTTCTTTTCAGCTTGCTACTGTGCCTTTTCCCACACCCAAGATTCCATAAAAATAGTCATTATGTGCACATTGTTATTTCCTATGTGCGCACGACAAATGAACATAAATACTTTTTCTTCTCTTTGTCTCTGAACAATGAGCTGAACACAAACACTAAAGTTTACAATCAAGTCATTAGCTTGGTGGTGAAGTGCTAGGCGAGAGAGGCTGACGTAAACACTCAGCCTCACCCGGCACAGAGGTTTTCCAGCTTAAAGGGCAACATTCTAAGCACTAACTGACTGAGTGTGACCATCACTAGGGCAGGTTATCTGAGCTGTTAAAGTAGTTGTAAACCTCAGACAAGAAATATGAACAAAGCATTACCCTCTATTGTGTGTACTTGTCTCAATCCAGAGCACTAAGTGTAATTTCTGTATGCCGCCGTGTCCTTCTGCTATCAGCATGAGTCACTTCTGACAAGTTTTCCTGACACCAAGAAAAAAAAAGGGTGATGGCGAGGGCTCCAGCACACAGTCTCTAAATTACAGCTTCGGCTCTGTTCCTGTGTGCTGTGTAAAGAGGGGTGTGTCCCTTCCCTCCAATCAGCTCTCAGAGCTCTCCTCGCTGAGCTCTGCAGTGTGTAATTTCAACCCACCCCCTGTTTTCAGTCAGCTCAGACAAGCTTTCCAAGTTCTGGACTTTGAACAGCTGTAGAGAAGAGAAGACTGCAGATAGACAGGTACAACTTGTGTAGGAGGATCAAGGTGACATGCTCCTCTATAAAGCAGTATCAAACCCCCCTAATACTGGACAGAAAACCCACAAATGGGGAAGAAATGGGGGAAATTGGGACTTTCCAAAACCAAAAAAGTATTTGTGATAATAACCAATTATACAACAATGTGAAATATGTCTGAAAACACGGCATTTTATTGAAATAATATTAAAACAAACCCCTAAATAGATGGGGACTGTATAGATTGTGACAGTAGGAGATGCTGTCTAGGTGGAATTGACGGTTTGGGGGACACAGGGTATGCACATTTGCTTGGTGCAAGGCTACAGAGCATAAATGTGGACTGGAGAGAACTGCTTTTGCAGCTTTCTCCAGGTTTTGGTATTCGGTCATGGGGCTCTGTAGTTTGGAGATTCCAGAGTGTCTTGGGTGGGACGGAATCTCCAACCCTGTGTCCAGATTTTGTAAATTGCCAGCAGGGTGTGTGCTCAGGTGAGCACAGCACTTATAATGAGTGTATGGGAAGACTTCATGGCTCCCAGTTGGAGACTGCTCCACACCCAGAGAGACAGCAGGTCTCCAGGAGTCAGAGAGGTTGCAGGTTGCAGGAGGCAGCCAGAACGTGCGACTGCAAGAGGCAGTGCAACAGCTTGAGGACTAAGGCCAGAGCGAAGCCGTGGGGGCTAAAGAGAAGCCATCTTCAGTGAGGAAATCCTGTGGTCTGTGTGACCAGGACAAAGCGCAGAGGTACTGCTAAAGAGCCAGGTGGGCTAGCATTTTCTGTGAGTGTTTATTTGCTGGAGAAGAACCCCTGTGTGGGAAAACTTTATGTTACAGACTTTCATTTGCCTTTTTAATAAAAATGGGCTACCATGCCCTTAAATATAGTTCCTGACTGGCTTGAATCACTAACAAACGCATCTACCACGAGAGCTAATGGTCCCCCATGTTACAAGTGGTTGTTGGATGCGGGCACAAGACGGTGGAATCTGGGTCCTTGCTCCACAGTGAGTTCAAGTCAGGAACTATTGGCTGTGTATCGAAGTGCAGCCAGGCAAAAGGCATTGCGTGTTGCAGGTTGTGTACCTGTGAATGAAAAGTCAATTTTTTTTTTTTTTTTTTTTCTTCTATGAACTGTTTGTGTGCATGAGACAGCACAATCTGTGTGTGCACTGTGCAGGTGAGGAAAGCTTGCATCAAGTGAAAAGCAACTTGCTTTAAAGTGACAGTGCTTCATTTTTTGCTGGAGGGCACAAAAGTGCAGTGAAGTGACTGCGAATATGGAGAGCCCACCAGTGTTTGAATCTGCAGTGGATTGGTGCAAGCGGCACCTAGCAGCACTGAACCCAGATAAAGAGGAAAGCAAGCCAACCCTCAGTGCAAGGAGAGAGTGGGGGCATGTTGTCTCCAAGTGTCCTTTGTCTCAGTCTCCAATACAAGGTGACAAGGCCAGACAAAGGTCTGCAACAATGTTTAGGAAGCCTGATTTGAGTCCCAGGAGTGTCCAAAAGGCTGGTCAGAAGTTCAAGAAGTATGTGGTTGCCCGTAGCAACCGTGGTGATGTCAAGTCTGCAAACTATGCAAGAAACGTATTGCCGACAGAGGATCGTGGCAAGTTGAAAGCAACAATGCTTCAAGGAGTGAAAAGTCGCTGCATTTGGGAGAGTCAGCAAAGTGCAGCTGGGAGACCACCGTTTCCATTAGCAACCAGAGAAAATGTGCCAATGAGAATGAGGAGCTACAGGGAAGAGGTGCCCCACCATCCTCATAGAGATGCCAGTGAGATTATGCATGTTGGGAGAGTGCCATCTCCCTTAGCAACAGGAGAAAGTCGCCAAGTAACATGCCAGGAATGTGGTCAACTGGGGCATGGGATCTTTTCTTGTCCTAGCTTGTGGAATACAGCTGCTGATATTGTTGCTGGGCTTAACTCTTCACCTGCAAGCCCGGAGTCCTGTGTTAAAATGCTTGCAGTCACCCCTGGCAACAAAGAAGAAATTCCTGTTGTGCCTGCTGCAGTTTCATCCTATGGCCACCAGGGAGAGTTGGCCAGTAAAAGTGCGATAAAGGAAAGACAACGTACTCAAATGAAGCCAGAGTTAACTGCTACAGATTATGGTAAGACTGTTGCAGTTTGTGGGACTGATCCCAGTGAAGTGGGAGTATATCCAGCTGGGAGATCGGCAGGAGGTGTAAAAATGGACTTGCTGCAGTGTGCTACCTGGAGTAGTGGGGAGACACAGGTTGAAGCTCAACCTGCAGCAAGGTTAAGAACTCAAAAAGACTGGACTCTGTATGTGCCTGGTGTAATCCACCAGAGTGTTGAAAGTGGTAACCTAGGGGTGACCAATACAGTTTGTGTGCCAGGTTCCCTAGTGACAGGTGCTACAGAGATGCCCAGGGAAACCTCCCAGGAGCCCACAATGGTGAGGCACGTGGTTTCCCAGGACAACTGTGGAGCCACCCTAGTGGGCAAAAGAATGCCTTTGGAGAGGAAGGATGGTGTGCTGAGCGGCACACAGGGTGCTGTGTGTTCTGACCAAAAACAGCCTGTTAAAGCTTATAACACTGCTATGTCTATGAATGCTGATGGTAAAGGTACTGCTGATGATACATGTACTTGTGATGTGTTCAAAAGTAATAAGGAAAGAGTGATGTCTCCCTTGGCAACCAGACGCAGAGCCTCAGGGTTGTCCATGGAAGTCTCAGGGACTCTCCATGCGCTTGAGCCAGAGATTTTCCAGGACAACACTGACTTTGCTCTGGTGGAACAGACTGGGTCTACACCATGCAGTGAGAGTTTGTGTGAGCAGTCTGTTTACCATATGTGTAACCCAGTTGGTAAGGGGTTAAGTCAGCTGGCCACAGCTGAAGGTACACAGCTGAGTGTGTTAGCGCCTCTGGAGCAAGGTGGTGATGGTGTATTGCAGCCTGCCTTGTTTGAAGCATTAGCAAAGGGTAAAAGCATGTTGTCAAAATGTGATTTATATAGAACTGACAAAGGTACTGTTTGTGCTGCTGATTCCCAGGTGCCTCCTAGAGCAGATGATGAGGTACTGCTGATCCCTCATAATAGAAGCACAATGGATTGGGACGGTTGGGCCAAACAATTACTAGCCATGTTAGACAAGGCTATGTTGAGTGACAGGGGTGTGAATACAACAACTGCTATACCAGATCAGGGCGCATGCATGGCAGATGTGGTGTTCACAACCCAGCAGCTGAATGTCAAGTGTCAAGGTGACTTGCAGAGGCTTATTGGTGAGTTAGAGGGCATGAGTAGGAGACATGCGTCTGACAGTGGTTCAGAGGAGCGTCAGGCTGTGATGGATACCTCCAGTGAGGTGGAGGCCCCTTTAAATTTCTCGGGCCCTCAAGCTGCAGTGAATGAGCCCCTCCATGTCTCTAATAAGGGAAAGGTCCCCAAAAATGTTTTGCATATTGATGTGAAGTGTATAGAAATTACAGATATGCTAGTGGAACTGCTTGAACTGGTGAAAGCTCATTCCTTGTATACCTGGGTGCCTCCATTACAGTCAGATGTGGTAGTGCTGCATGGTACCAAAGGGTGGAGCCAGGTAATGCAAGCTGTGCTGGGTAACATTAATCACCAGTGGAACTGGTTGGTACGGTGCTTATTAATAGTCTGGCAAGTGATCTCACAGTTCCCTGTGAGGGTGCTTCCGGATAAGGTTCAGTACGGAAGGCGCTCTGGGGGGCTGCTGGAGACATCAGAGGTCTCTCCGCCTGATGCGTTGATGGACATGTCTGCTAGTGCGGTCCGAGGCGCGGCTGAGCAGGGTTTAGTAAATGGCGCGGATACTGCCTCACCCGCTAAACCTCCCAAGAAGGAAGGGCCAGATATGGACCCGGCAAAAGTAGACATTCTGTCTGTCACCTGCAGAGAGGTACAAGTTGGGGTACCGGGAGATGCTTTTAAATATAGTATGGCGAGGAACAAAAATTGTGACATGGAAAAATGTGAGCTGGCAAAGATTGGTTTTGCTATAAATGGGTCATGTGTTGCTCAATGTCAATTGCTAGGGCAACTGCCCACAGAGATTTGGACAACAGGTGAAGGGAAGCCTTGTGAAGGTCCCATATGGGGTAGCTGCTCACCTGTGTGTTGTCCCTCCTTGGGCCTGGCCCTACCAAACCCTGAACAAGAAAGAATTGATGGTATCGGTAATTGGAGAAATGGTGGTGTATTACTGAATGTTAATGTAAATAATGACCTTGATATGGCCATGAATAATTTCTTGGAAAATGAGCATGATACACAGATGTTGAGCTCTGGGGAGTTGGTAGTCAAAGGTAAAGGCAAAAGAGTTGGTAAACCCAAGAGACCTATTGTGATGGGTAAAACAGGTATTAGTGAGGGAAAAGGTGGTTCCTCATCAGGCGTAGTGTCTGGAGCAAGTGTTAAAGCTGGATTTCTAGCTTAGTTAAAATCATTATAGATATAAAAATGATAAAGTGAATAACGCAATTAAACCTTTGTCTGTATAAGCATATAAACGTACGATAACCGTGCGAATAGTTAAAACAGTTACAATTTATTTATATTGGGAAAGGAACATAATAAAGAAACATTTCAGATTACCCAAAACATATTAAAGTCCTAGGGGAAAGAAGGGGAGAAAGAAGGGGAGAGAGAGGGGGAGAGAGAGGGGGAGAGAGAGGGGGAGAGAGAGGGAGAGGATACATTACATAATAACTCACATGTCCATAGCATCAGGCTAAGAGGGAGCTCCCAGCATCAACCCTTGGTATTTATGTTGTTCCAATAACCCACTCCTACCAAACAAACACCTCATTGGTTCAGAAGTGCATTGCCTGATTGGTTCCCTGCAGCCTAATGTTAGTTGGTTGAGTTGCCTAGGCAACGAAGCATGCTTCCCACACTAGCCTACCCCTCAGCCCTCTTTTGATAGAACATACATTAGCATATCAAAAGGTGAGCTACTAGGCAGATACCAGACTCCTCTTACTTAATGTTCTAATAAACCATACACATCCGATGGGACATGGCAATCCAATTCCATTTTAAATATTCAAACTCTCCACCACAGTTCCCCCTGAAGTTCATTCTTGAACTTAAGTAGTCCTTCAATGATTTTGTACCCACCCACAACAGCCCAGAAGTCCCAACCCTTCCCCACCACCACCACGGCCTCCTCTTCCTTTCTTGAACACGCCGGAACTCCTCAAGGTAGGCTTAAGACAGGAAACAAATCCAGGTGCCCTTGAGGCTTCACATCTAAACCATGAGTGTCTGTACTGCAATGTTTCATCGCCCCTCTTTCTTGGAAGAGCGGAACTCCAACATTGATGGCGGGATCCTGGCATATCTAGTCCTGTAACTTGGTGAGACCGTGTAATGGTTTCTCTGCTTGGATCGGACCGCGAGACAGCACTTTTCAGCATGGTGAAGAACAGTTCAGGGTAGTCTTACTTGTCACATTTGTCTCAAGAGATGGCTTAATTGTCTTCAGGTGGTGGTTGGGCGGGCCTCCAGACCGTCGTGTATGAATACATAAAACAAACAAAAAGGAGAATGTCAGTGTACAGATATTGGAGGAATGCCAGACAGGAGCAACGGTCATCAAGACTTAATACTTATAAGGGGTGCAATGGGGATGAGTAAAGTGGGCTCCCCACAGGGAACGGAGTCCAAGCAACAGACAGTATCATCCATGGCCCTTGATGGTAGGGATAGTCAACACTGCCTGTCATTGCAAGGTCCCGGGGTCCACCACACCTGCTCACGGGGCTCAGGTTAAAGCAGTAGGTAGACTAAGGGGGGTAGCATTACATTAAGACATAAAAACACGGGATGTCCAGGGATACTTTTGGTTCAAAGTTATGGTACACTACTGGCGGGCAGGGAAAATCCTTTTAAACAGATACATTATCTTGAGAAGATGGATGATGAAAACCCAGAGAAAAAAATTAGAATGAAGCAAAAGCAACGGAAGAGAGGTGAGTAATGAAATTAATAATGGAAAGGGAAGAAAAAAAAAAAAACCTACAGATTTAATGCTACTCCAACCAAGACGGTTAAAGAGCATGGAATCTGGGTTAGACAAAAAAACAAATATAATGGTTGGAAAAAAACTAAAAAGAAATAAAAAAAATAAAAATGAAAAATAAAAAATAGCACCAAAAAAAATCATACTAAAAAATAAAAAAATAAAAATATAGTTTCTAAAAAAAAAAAATTCTCCCATACTAGCAATTAGCAGTATTTTCTCCCAGGTCAGGTACACAGATATTAACAATGAGAGGGAGGAAAGAAATAAAATGAAAAAATAAAAATGATTAAAACCTTTTTTGGAATTTAGGTAAAACCTGACCGCATATTATTACTATAAATTGAAAAGGCTTATCCCCAGAACAGCAAAGAACAAAAAGAAAAAATATAGTTCTAGGGTCCTCTTTTAAATGCACACAATCCCCTACGTTGGTCTCTAATAGTTACCCAAATTAGGACGGCAACAGGGTGGAGTTTACTAAAGCTGTGGCCCTAAGACTGTACCTGAATTAACTAAGAAACTCAACCTTAGAGATATCTGGATTGACCTCTTTTGATCTTGAGATCACCCAAATCGTCCACTTCACTCCTCCCATGTTCAACATTAGGACCGCTCTGGAACTCCTCCACCCCAATATGTCCAGCCAGCCCCTACCCTGACCACCACTAGGTGATCCCTAGAAACTCTTTTAATGTTACCTCAGCTAGCTCCATATCAGATAATTCCCAACCGCTATTATTTTGCACCACCCTCCTCTCCTTGGATCATAAACCCCTGAGTAGGGCCCTTCTATTCACGCCCTACACAGACTGTTGTCATTATCAGATCCTGTTGCACAAACCACCCAACTACCAAATTTTTAACTCCTCCCCGAACCCCAACAGAAGTTTCAGTAGGTGTAAGGGGAGGTCAGGTTTTCCATAAAAACCTTCCTTCAGGGGTGATTGGGGTACAACCCGGTGTTCCTGCTATATCCATGCCAAGGGCAAGAGGAGATGTACAATAGACTCCCCGAGGTAGTGTACCCTGCTGATTACTATTTAACCTGATGCTAAAAACAGTGCATCATTAGACATGTGATACCAGCACCAGTACCCTGGTAACTTTGTTTAGGACCAGTTGGGACACTACCCTGGCCTCCATTAGACACGACCCCCTCCTGTGCCAGCATTGTTGCCTTTTCCCATAGCACAACACCTTCCTTTCTCCAGCACTCATTCGTACCAGTCATCTGAGGGTGTCCGGACTCAAACCATCAGAACAAGGTGGACTGCAGGGTGTAACCCAGTAGAGTCTGTTAAAGGCTAGTACCCAGATTGACCGAGATATCTGCACAATGCTCCATTCCTGTCATTAGGGATGAGACCAGTGCAAGTTAGATTTTGATGATCCTGGAACTGAGTCTACCAATCCATTATGATTCATAGGCAACCTGGATACTACCCTCACCTACCCGGTGCCCCCCCTCCAGCTCCAACGGCAGTCTCCATTAAGCCTCTCTTTATCCTAAGTATGGGAAATAGTCTGAAAACCCGTATTGAAAACCACCTGCCAACAGGTACACTCGATTCTTTATAGAGGCTGCACACCTTCTCCCTCCTTTATCAATTCGGTAATCAGACCATGTTATCCTTCACCCATACAAAATTAACTGCCTATACTATTCAGACAGGACTCACATGAATGACAGGGGCATAGCGTCACTGGGGCACTGGGCTTCCTGGCCTGCAGGACACAGATTAACTGGGGAGAATACGACATGCCTATACATCCGGCACAACTTTTTCTCCAGACTCAACCAAAACTATACAATACGAGGCCAGACCTATACACTTTCAACTTGTATGCAATCCGGCAGGCCCTCGTACTTCACCTCTGCAGATAAATCTAAACAAAATTTTTAAAAAAATAAGATAAAAATTGCATAATGTGTATCCAGTTCGAGAAACTTCTGTTACCAAACACCACTCACCAAAGGGCAAAGAAGAATCCCTTGCAGCACTGAGAACGCTGAACAGTCGGGGGTACAATTCGAGCCAACCTGTGTGCTTTGAAACCCCCCAGATATTAGCGACAGATATGCCACAGACACATTAGACAATTCATAACACATCGTCACGTAAACATAGTGACACTGGACAGGATGTGGGTTGAATCTTTACTTGGGGACAAAGGTTGCTTAAGGGACATTAACATACCTTAGCCTGAGGCAATGAGCAGAGCTGGAACAACTAGGTAACTAATTACCATAACCGCAGGGGGGTGAAACAGTCCTAAACAGTATTTTTCCCCCCCCCACAAGTAATCAGTGGAGCACAGAAACTCGTTCTTTATACAGGTTGGATTACAAAATACCACACCCACTTAGGTACTCCAAAACACAGCTGAATGGGCTGACCACTAGAAGCATAAACCACATAATGGTGCTGAACCCAGGGAAAATAAAAAAATTGTCTACGATTTCCTTCTGGTTCTGAAAGCCGTGAAACCCAATTATCATCTGAAAAACACCAATAAAATTTAGTAATAAACATTCAATTTTCCGCCTGAAAAAAAACAATGGTTAAATATCTGTAACAAGACATTAGCATATGAAACAAATATACATTTACATTACATAAACAGTGCACCTGAGTTTAAACTAGCAAAAATTGTTGAGCTCAACTTATTATTAATATGTATTACTTAATACATATTAATACCACGTGGATTTGTTTTATGGTATACCAATAATTCCCCAAAAAAAAATATTCACCATGGTGAGAAAAAAAATTAGCAACTCGCAATAAAACGTTTTTTTTTCATTTTTCAACAAATCATACTTCACCAGAAAATCTCTTGCCGAACTGTCTTCTGGAAAACAAACATTTTAGTAGATGCATCTTTCAATTCATTAGTACAGATCTCAGGTCATTTGCATGTCAATACAGTTCTTTTTGCATACTCACAGATCTGGTAGGAAACAAGGGGGGGTCATTTGGGTTGGCTGTCAGCAGCTGCGACAGACACAGGACACAAAATATATATATATGGCATATTCCACACCCTCGCACGATTAGCTGGGTCAAAGATGACCTCTAGACATCACACATATTTCATATTTTCTATAATAAAAACGCCCACCTTCCAGGGATTTATTCTTGCAAAAACACCAGGAATGAAACATTGTTGGTGACAACTGGATTAGTAGCATTATTGGTACATACCTTAGGTGTGGAGGCTGTTCCCCTGATCATCACCGCCACTACTCTGGGGATGTGGTTCTATTGGCCCTGTTTGTCCCTACTTCTCAGCATTTGGTGCGTTTTCTCCTTACCTCCCACCATAAAAATATTCACCTCATCAGTTCTATGCATTGATTCTACCATCCATGCGTTCCATGCATCTCTTTATTGTACCAACGGGCTTCCTAAGCTTTTGGTTTAAAAGTACCTTTTTTAGAATAAATTCTGTCAGTCCAGCAATCCCACTCTTGCATATTTCACAGTCCAAGGCCCATATTTATCTATCATTTCTTCCTTCGGGGTCAAGTGGTATGGTTCCCCACGGTTAGACACCCTCTTTCAAGCGATTCGATTACCCATCCTTTACGGACAATGAACCTTGAACTGATCCCCCAACCTCTAAAGAGGTTGCCTACTTCAGAGGTAGCGACCCTCTGGACAAGAAGTGGGTAGATAGGCCCCTCCCCTATCAACGTTGCTGCCTTTTTTTCACTACTTGCCAGAGCAATATTCTCTGCCCGGCTATAGTCCTTCAAAAAATTAGCCTAGAGATTTCCTGAACCAAATAATAGTCCAATCCCTTCCGTGGACTTTTCAGAAATGTTCCAAAAACAAAAAGCTTATTACTTCTGTTATCTCAAGAATGTTTAGCACAAACTTGGATAATCCGGACCCTATGCGTATTATTACAGGAGGTAGTTATCTGATGCACACCTAATTGCAATATGATTTATAGTAGTTACAACATCGCCAGTGTTTACAGATCTAATTACAAAACTTACGATTCACAGTTAGCAGTTTATAAAGAGAAAGATTCATACTAGGGCTGAAACAACTACTCCACCATAAAATCAATCGACTACTACCTTCACAATTGATCGGCCAGTAACACAATGGGATTAAAAAAAAAAAAATGAGCCCTCTATTGTACAAAAAAAACAACAATCACAAATGTAAACTATAGCTTCCACAGCTCTACAGTAAAACTGAACCCCATACAGTAGTGACTATCTGCTCCCCAAATTACCCTCTTGAAATGTATCGATAAATTCCATTTAGAAATGTCTGTTTAGAGTCTTTACTAGTTTGTCACAACTCCTCATCCAATATGCCTAAATATCATACACCGCTGTCATCACTAGAGCTCCGTGGAGACTCAGAGTAGACCCAACCATGTGTCCTGTTCACTTTCTTAGCTAGTTGGAAAATACACTTTAAAAATATAAATAAAGATACTTCTCTTCCTTGTTGTCTTGTTCATCAATCTTCTCTGTAACGTCCCAGTCACCTGTCACCTGTCACCTGTCACCTGTCACAAACTTGGCTAGAATTAGAGTGGTTGGTATCATTGGTTTGGAAAATTGTCACTCAGCCCATCCTCTTCCCCCCCTTTTCCTCATCTTTACAAAGTGGAGGAAAACATACAGGATTTAGAATGGTGCAGAGCCTCAGAAACTCCTTGGACCTGAAAAGATACTTATACACACAAGTTATTAATGTGTCATTCATAAACAATACAACATTCGTAAATTGTCAATGACATTCCTCATAACCGATAATACTTTTTTTTTTACTAAAATACAACACCCACAACACGACTGTCGCGGTAGGTTCAGACTTATTCTTGTTACCACATAGAACATGACACAACTAAAACTTTAGACACACATTTTGATACAAATGTGGGGGAGATATTTCATAGTTCCTAAATCAAAAATTTTAATTAAAACCAACCAGATGGAATTCTGCCTTCACTCTTAGCAAAAAAACTACATACAATGGGACAGACATGAGAACATCTCAGAATATTGTATGGACCAGCCACACCAAGTTCTGGAATGGGCATCTGGATTTTAAGCACAGTTCCTCCTCTGAGAATCACAAAAGCATGTACTACACATCCATCATCCCACTCATTACAGATTTCTGAAGCCACAACTGACCTACTTCCAAGATATTTTTTATTCTGGGGTCTCGTACCACCAGACATCAAAAATACCCTCCACAGCTTTAAGGGGTCTCATGTCCGGAGCCCCAAACCCAGATCTCATGTGTAAGGCAGCTGTCTGACTGGTTTGGGGCCTCACCCAGGGCACCCATGCACTAATCCGATCAGTACTGCTAGTGACTTATTTTTACAGTACTGGCACCCAGCGTTTTCCGATTATTATACACGGCCTTCTGGTTTGCTAGCGTACTAATCCTCACATTTACTCTACTACCGGTTAAATGTGTTGTCAGACAAACTACAAAACACCATGAAATCCTCCACTATTCAAAACAAATATTATGGCTTCTCTCTGTACCTCAATATTACAATAATTTTAATGCCTCCCCAAAACAGTATTACAATATAAACCTTAAATTTACTTTAAAAATCAAAAAGATTTTGTCCTAATTCAAAAGACCCCAGGCCCCTCCCATCAACTTCCTGTTGCACACCTGAACAGGAAGAGGGAGGGGGAGGGGGAGTCTTGAATAGCGTCATATTTTGTCTATCAAGACATTAGAAAAAATCTATGGCTAGCATCAGCAAATAAAAAAAAACTTTTTTCCTGGAGTGGGTGGAATTAACCCCCATGTTGCAATTAACCCCCTTGACTCACATATCCCCTGGGAAGTTAAACCACCAGTTTTAAAACCAGAATACCACACAACAGTGCAACAAAACTCCTGCAAAAAGACGGCTGAATCAAAGCCCTTCCCTTCCACTGTAGGCCACAAACAATCAAAAGCCCCTCCCCTCCTGTGGATACATCAAAACTCATCAAACTGGTTAATTTAAATATCAATGAAGAGGTAAGAGGGAGGGAGGCTAGATTTTCAAGTGCAGGCTTAAACAATACAAGCCTAAAAAGAACAATGCATTACCCATCTGAGACACTCCCATACACTTGCAAAGCTAGTTTCACTATACACAAACCCAGTCTAGATTCAAATGGGAATCTAAATTCAATACAGAAAACGCAAAAGCTTTACTTAAAAATATGTAAAAAGTACAAAAAAAATAGAATTCACTTAAAAAGGAAACAGTGTCTTAGACTGCGCCTCTATAAACCCAAATAGCAATTCCACCCAAACACAGCGGACACAAAATGGCAGCCGGGCCAAACGAAGATCAAGACCTGGCCCATGGTGAAAAATGGCGCCATTAATTCAGTACAAGATTCAGCTCGGGGCTAAAATTATCAGAAACAAAAAAGCAGTTGCAGTAATCGCAAATCGGTCAACGGCAAAATGGTGGATGAGATCCGGACTACAGAAAAATGGCCGACATTAACAAATGAAAACCAACACACAAACTTTTTTCCTCCCTACAAACACTGACCATACAATTGAGACACCAATATAACCACTTATCCCTAGACAAACACAATTAGGGTCTATCCTAAAATATAGGCATATTCAACTAAACAGTCTGCGTGCCCTCACTGTGCCCTGAGGGCCGGGACCGATGTGCATTCTTGTCCCAAATACAAAGCACCCCCACCCCCCCTCCTAGGGTGTGACAACTTCTATTGTGTCCCAACAATACATGGTCTACTGGATAAGAAACAGGTTTTTCAACTTAAAAACCAAACCCCTTTAAAAAAAATATTTTTACACTTATGGGGACTGGTCATAAAGGTCAAAATCATAGTTCATTCCTATATACACCACAATTACCTACAACATATAGTTACAGTCAGCAGTTTCCCATACAATATATGGCTGGTACCCCACCAATGACCAAAAGCATTAAATGAACTCTCCCAAAAAAATATAAAAAGTACAAAAATAGAGTTCACTTAAAAAGGAGATGATGCCTGCACAGAACATGGCTACACACAAAGGAATCAGAGCTCTGGGATGATTCACAAGCTTAAAATGGCCGCCGTCTGCACCCTCATGGTGCTTACAAACAAATCGGCCATCATAACAATGGGATTTTCCCGCCAAACAAAAAAAAAAACAGCTAACTTACAATAGCTTACATTCACTTAAAAAGATGATGCCTAGCACATCCAACAAAAGACACATGGGACATCATGAAAAAGCACACCTTCCCTACTAGTACAAAGCTGGGCCTTGTAGTCCACCAATGGCCCCCCTATAGTACAATGCTGGGCCTTGTAGTCCACCAATGGCCCCCCTATAGTACAATGCTGGCCCTTGTAGTTCACTTAAAAAGATAGATCCATGTACAGCAAGATCATTCAGTGTGACCTAGGCCCACAGGTGCATTTCAATCTCAAAGATTGGGAAGCGTCTTGACCTAGACTCATGCAAGGGTCAATCAGAAGCGCTTGTTGGCAGAAAGGCCCAGATCCTAGTTCTTTTCACTGCCTTCAAGCGTCCAATCAGAGCCCATATCATTCATTCGGACACCCTCCTGCAATTTTGGCCCAATTGAGGCAGGATGTCTTCTCATACACTCAGTACAATTTAATTCACTTATACTGTTCATATCAGTCTCATCAAAGTATTAGTGCAGACAAAAGGTTATATATCTATAAACCGTGTTCAAAGAAGCTTGCTAGTTCTGACTGTAAAGACAGGGTATAAAATCGCCCATTCACTCAAAACATCAAGCCTCCTCACACAGGGGCACCATCTGTTAAAGCTGGATTTCTAGCTTAGTTAAAATCATTATAGATATAAAAATGATAAAGTGAATAACGCAATTAAACCTTTGTCTGTATAAGCATATAAACGTACGATAACCGTGCGAATAGTTAAAACAGTTACAATTTATTTATATTGGGAAAGGAACATAATAAAGAAACATTTCAGATTACCCAAAACATATTAAAGTCCTAGGGGAAAGAAGGGGAGAAAGAAGGGGAGAGAGAGGGGGAGAGAGAGGGGGAGAGAGAGGGGGAGAGAGAGGGAGAGGATACATTACATAATAACTCACATGTCCATAGCATCAGGCTAAGAGGGAGCTCCCAGCATCAACCCTTGGTATTTATGTTGTTCCAATAACCCACTCCTACCAAACAAACACCTCATTGGTTCAGAAGTGCATTGCCTGATTGGTTCCCTGCAGCCTAATGTTAGTTGGTTGAGTTGCCTAGGCAACGAAGCATGCTTCCCACACTAGCCTACCCCTCAGCCCTCTTTTGATAGAACATACATTAGCATATCAAAAGGTGAGCTACTAGGCAGATACCAGACTCCTCTTACTTAATGTTCTAATAAACCATACACATCCGATGGGACATGGCAATCCAATTCCATTTTAAATATTCAAACTCTCCACCACACAAGTTCCCTACAGAATCCGGAAACTGAGTTGGAAGGAAGTAGCAGGAAAGGCAGGATTCCACCAGAAAAGAAATGTGAGCTCAGGAACCCCAAGGATAGAGGGAGTAGGCTGAGGATACAAAACTGTAGGACCCCATTGCGATCCAGAGTAGGGCGTGCCTGGAAACGCACCCGAAAAAAAAATTGGGCCTACGCAGCGAACAGCTGGCGCAGAAGTGCCCCAATCAAGGATTCGGGCTGGTGTGTTCCGGCCCCTTCGGGTTCGAAACAAGGGGAGGGGATATGTGACAGTAGGAGATGCTGTCTAGGTGGAATTGACGGTTTGGGGGACACAGGGTATGCACATTTGCTTGGTGCAAGGCTACAGAGCATAAATGTGGACTGGAGAGAACTGCTTTTGCAGCTTTCTCCAGGTTTTGGTATTCGGTCATGGGGCTCTGTAGTTTGGAGATTCCAGAGTGTCTTGGGTGGGACGGAATCTCCAACCCTGTGTCCAGATTTTGTAAATTGCCAGCAGGGTGTGTGCTCAGGTGAGCACAGCACTTATAATGAGTGTATGGGAAGACTTCATGGCTCCCAGTTGGAGACTGCTCCACACCCAGAGAGACAGCAGGTCTCCAGGAGTCAGAGAGGTTGCAGGTTGCAGGAGGCAGCCAGAACGTGCGACTGCAAGAGGCAGTGCAACAGCTTGAGGACTAAGGCCAGAGCGAAGCCGTGGGGGCTAAAGAGAAGCCATCTTCAGTGAGGAAATCCTGTGGTCTGTGTGACCAGGACAAAGCGCAGAGGTACTGCTAAAGAGCCAGGTGGGCTAGCATTTTCTGTGAGTGTTTATTTGCTGGAGAAGAACCCCTGTGTGGGAAAACTTTATGTTACAGACTTTCATTTGCCTTTTTAATAAAAATGGGCTACCATGCCCTTAAATATAGTTCCTGACTGGCTTGAATCACTAACAAACGCATCTACCACGAGAGCTAATGGTCCCCCATGTTACAAGATATACCATAAAATATGACCAAAATTGTGGTGGCTAAGACTGTACATGGTACAAAAATAGGACCAAAGGCATAACTATCAATGATATTGACAGATGCAGGGGGGAAAAAAGCCCTGACACGTTTTAACATTTGCATCTTCCTCAGGGGACCAGCATCCGTCTGTCGGCTACACACATTTCTGTAGACGTAACTCTTCATCCTGTCTGAAGCCCAAAAATATGTTTTATCTTGAGTTACGGTACATTTTAACTAACCTCTAGGTCTTTGATACAATGCACAGTTCTGATCACTTGAACATTAAGTCCAGCATGATATAGCTAGTGTCATTGACCTTAAAAAAATTACTCGCAGTATCTTTAATGGTTCCTGTCAGTAAAATGAAAGCTTCAAATTGCTTGTTCAGCTACCTTTTCTTATCCCCTGGACATGACAATCAAAAAGTTCTTAGAGATGTCCTGTAGGTGTGCTGGATGGTTTTATAATGCCATCAATCCGGAGCCCATATTTCCATAGGACAATGCTTTGCAATTGATAGACCATTATATAATTTATTGGACTGAGATACAAGTTGTTTGAAATCAATATACAGATACTCCTCGTTTAACGACTTACCTGTTTAACCACTTCAGCCCGGAAGATTTTACCCCCTTCCTGACCAGAGCATTTTGCGATTCGGCACTGCTTCGCCTTAGCTGACAATTGCGCGTTGTGCGACGTTGTACCCAAAGAAAATTGACATCCTTTTTTTCCCACAAATAGAGCCTTCTTTTGATGGTATTTGATCACCTCTTTTATTTTTTGCGCTATAAACAAAAAAAGACCGTCAGTTTTGAAAAAAAATTAAATATTTTTAACTTTTTGCTATAATAAATATCCCCCAAAAATATATAAAAAAACGAATTTCTTCCACAGTTTAGGCCCATATGTATTCTTCTACATATTTTTGGTAAAAAAAAATGCAATAAGCGTAAATTGATTGGGTTGCATAAAAGTTATAGCGTCTACAAAATAGGGGATAGATTTATGGCATTTTTATTATTATTTTTTTTTACTAGCAATGGCGTCGATCTGCGATTTTTATCGGGACTGCGACATTATGGCGGACACAAATCGGACACTTATGACACTATTTTGGGACCATTGTCATTTATACAGCGACTAGAGCTATAAATAGCCATCGATTACTGTATAAATGACACTGGCAGGGAAGGGGTTAAACACTAGGGGGCGATCAAGGGGTTAAGTGTGTCCTAGGGATGTGTTCTAACTGTAGGGGGGATGGGCTCACTACAACATGACAGAGATCACTGCTCCGATGACAGGGAGCAGTGGATCTCTGTCATGTTGCTAGGCAGAACAGGGAAATGCCTTGTTTACATCTCCCCATTCTGCCTCTCCGCACCACAATCGCGGGCCGCCGAGTTTGAGGGACCTGCACGCACCCAATAGGAGGCAAATTTAAGGGGATGTACGGGTACGCCCATTTGCCTGCCTGTGCCATTCTGCCGACGTACATCTGTGTGCGGCGGTCAGCAAGTGGTTAACGACTGCTCGGACTTACGACCAGCTCTCCCCACCTGAACCAGGTTGAAGGTTGCTGCAACCTTCAACCTGCCAATCAGGATCACCAGCCGGAGGCACCAGAGTCTCTGGTGGTAGAGGAAACAAATGTTAAACGGCATCGTCCATTAGGGCCGCAGCCATGGATCATTGTTACCACAGATGCCAGCGCAGCAGGGTGGGGCACCACCTGCGCACAACTCAAAATCGAGGGCAGAGGGGAATTTCCCTCTCAGGGCCTAGTTTCCAACATTTTGGAACTTCAAGCAGCATTCAGGGTGTTGGCCACCTTGCTGCCTCACATAAAGGGTCGCCCAGTCCTGCTCCATCTGGACAGCCGCAGTGTCCTACATACAGTGACAAGGCGGGACGCACAGCCAATCCCTCTTGAGAGAAGTGGAACCAATCATGACATTGGCACAACAATATCTCCCAGATTTGAGAGCCATATATCTTCCAGGCTGTCAGAACTTGGAAGCAAATCGCCTATCCAGACAATTAATGGACCCCAACAAATGGTCCTTTCGCCCCGAAGTGTTCAAACAGATCATCCATGAGTGGGGGTGCCTCATCAACCATCTGCAAGGTGAGCCGGTTCCTCTCATGCTACCCTCATACATTAGCGGAAGGGACAGATGCCTTGACCCATCCTTGGGTTGGGCAACTGGCCTATACTTTCCCTCCTTTCTTTAATCCTGAAATTCCTAGGGAGATTGTTGACAGAGAATTTGACAGTCATCACAGTATTTCCTTAATGGCCTCATAGACCATGGATCTCTCTGGCAATGGATCTCAGCTTGTGCAAATCGATCACTCTGCTGGTGACTCCTCATCTCCTGTCTGAAGGAGATACCCTACATCCCCCAACCATTAAGACTGGCCTTAGCGGCCTGGAGCTTGTAAGGCAGGGGTTACAAGAGTTAGGATGTTCTCCAGAAGCTATTAGAACTTTACAGTGTTCCAGAAAGGTGTCAACCAAAGCCATCTACTCCAGAATATGAAATAGGTTCATGAGCTTTGCAGCTGGATGTCAGTTTGACCCTAGTGACCCAAATGTATCTCAAATCCTGTCTTTCCTGCCATCCGGATTGGATTTGGGGCTCAGTTCGCTTAAGGTGCAAATTTCAGCCATCTCGGCTTTTATCCAAAAGAAATGGCCAGCAAACCTGCTGTTGGAGCACTTCATGAGAGCGGTACTTAGACTACGCCCTCCCAAGAGAAATAGGTTCCCTCAATGGGTCCTCAATTTTCTAGCAAACCCTCCTCGTACTCCAGCAGAATACTGTTCATTATGGGATATCACCTTAAAAATGGCTTTCCTATTAGCCATAACTTTCAGGGGGAAGGGTGTCGGAACTCCAAGAATTGGGGGCAGCAGAACCTTATTCCATGTTCTTCCCAGACAGGGTTGTTCTAAGACCATTGGATCATTTTGTCCCAAAAGTGGCATCGATATTTCATCTCTCCAGTGAATGGGTGCTTCCTGATGGGTTTACTTCCTCTTTGTTTCTCTGCAAAGGTAAAGCATAATGGACTACTATGCATCGCATAGTAGCCCATTATGTGTCACTTACCTGACACAGGAGCCAGCAATGTCACCGCTGTCCCCTCTTCCACAAAGCGTCCATCTTCTTTACGGGTATCGCTGCTCCGGCGCTGTGAGTGGCCGGAGCAGCAAAGACGTCACTCTGGCGCATGCGCGCAAGAGCCATAAGTTTGCCTTCACTTGTGGCGCACCCAGTGCGCCTGCGCCGTTGTCTACGGCGCGCATGCGCCGTAGACAGCGGTGACGCTATTTCTGTAAATATCTCCTAAACCTTTTAGGTTTGGGGGATATTTCTTAGACCTACAGGTAAGCCTTAATTTAGGTTTACCTGTAGGTCAAAGTGGTCTGTAAGGGTTTACAACCACTTTAAAACACTACAGGGTGGATCCAGCAGCTCTTACTACAGTAGAGTTTGGGAGGAAAACCATCCAAGCTTGTCTATTGTCAAATAAAGACTAAATTTGTAGCATTAAACCCTCCCTTTCAAAAGCTCACTATGTATCATATGTATGCTGCCATGTTTGGGGTCAGGAAAATGGAAAATTGTATCAAATACTTACCATAATGTTCATTTTCTGACGCCAATACATGGCAGCATACGAACCCTCCCTCTGATCTTTGTGCTTTATACGGAGAATGGGGGAGGTAGCTCTCAGTCAGACTTTTATAGAGCTAAACAGGTCCTGTGGGTGGACATAGGGGCGGAGTTATACATAGCTATGCTGCCATGTATTGGCGTCAGGAAAGGAATTTTTTTTTATGTAGCCCACCTAAATCAGTCTCATGCCGATAGCCTATGCTGCTCAGACCTACAGATGTACAGCCAAACCTCCCTTGTTTGTTGACCTAGCAGAGCACAAGTAAAATACCTAAACTGTTATACCATTGTTATTTTAAGAATTCTGGGGCATAATGCAAATTTTCCAAAATGAACACAATAATAATTTACAGTTCCAAGTACAATGTGTGGCTCAAGCTCAGAGCACGTAACAAGAGCAGGAAACAGAAAACAACGCTCAGGAGATTATACTTCACTTATGGGAACCTCAAGGGACCCTCACTTACTGTTTATTCAAAACTACAAAGGCTGTTTTGTGGCTACCGGCACAAAAAAACATGCAGTTTGTGAAATGAGCCAGTACATAAAACTCAGCTGAAGTATTTCTGACCTAGGTATGTTGTCTTCAAAAAACTGCAAGATCAAGTTCTGGTCATTGAACAGTCATTTTACAACCTAATTTAAAAAATACTGTAAGTTACTAAATTTTAAAAATAGTATTTCTTGTATAAATCTGTCTGGAGAAAACTACTGATCTGCAGGTGTTTTTGAAAAAATAAATCCTACTGTTCTTTAACCCCTTTATGATAGAACAAATCTTAAAGTGGTAATAAACCGAAAAACAAAAGTGTATTAAATTGCAGCTCACCAGTTCTTAGATGTAGTGGCTTCAATTGTTTTTCATTTCTTTATTTTCACCTGGTGATCCAGCCAGTAAGTCTGTTATTGTTCAAGTTACTTTAACAGACCAAGCTGGACAGACAATGTAGCAGTTAAATAAGGAAAACTAGTGCAGCCATCACAACTACAGATTGGTAAGCTGCAATATATTAAGGGCTTGCTGATCACCCTATAGCAGGTTTACTGCTACAGGGCAGCAGCTGTGTGCCGGATCACGTAAACTGTATAGACGTGATCTGGCTCTTCCAAGTAGTGTGCGCGCATGCGTGCCGCCGGAGGCTCGTTCCCACTGTGATCACACAAAGCAGGAGCCCAGCAGCAGGTACCACGTAATTGATGTCTACCAGCACCCACCAATTGTTTAGTACACGGGGAGAACAGTGATCTGCCTATGTAAACAAGGCAGATCGCCATTCTGTCAATAGGGAAGACATTGATCCTGTGTTCCTGCAAAGCGGGGACACGGATCTATGCCTTCCCTTAGTAAAAGAACCTCTACCACAGTACACAAGCACTGGCTAGGAACATATTTAACCCTTTGATCACCCCTGATATTAACCCCTTCCCAGCCAGTGTCATAAGTACCGTGACAGTGCATATTTATATTTAGCGCTGATTTAGCACTGATCACTGTATTAGTGTCACTGGTTCCCACAAAGTATCAAAAGTGTCAATTATGGTCCAAAATGTCCACTGCAATATCGCAGTCTCGCTATTAGTTGCTGATTGTCGCCATTACTAGTAAAAAATAAAGAAATAAAACACTTTGGTGCAAACCAATCGATATACGCTTCTTGGGATTATATAACAAAAATATTTAGCAGAATACATATTGGCCTAAATTGATGAAGAAATGTGATTTCTTAATTTTTTATTGCATATGTTTTAAAGCAGAAAGTAAAAAATATTGTTTTTTTTTTTCAGAATTGCCGGGTATTTTTTATTTATAGCACAAAAAATAAAAACGCAAAGGTGATCGAATACCACCAAAAGAAAGCTCTATTTGTGGGGGAAAAAAGGACATACATTTAGTTGGGGTACAGCTTTGCACGACCATGCAATTGTCAGTTAAATAATGCAGTGCCAAACCTTGAAAAATGGTTTGGCACTGCAAACTAAAGGGGGTAAATCTTCGGGAGGCCAAGTGGTTAAATTCTTGCTTTTTGGTTTAAGGCCATGTTTAAATGGGTCTATTTAGGAGTACACCCATGTGAGGGCTGAGCTTGCCCACTCAGGGATGCACAGGTGATTCGTGCATCCCCCATGCAGGCAGTCCCATTCATGTCATGTGGGACGCAATAGCTGCATGCCGGGATAAGGGTCTAGTATTGATTTTGAGGTGGACCCCAAAGGATTTTTTTCTTTAAGTGACAGTACACATTCTTTTAAAAAATGTACTGTACTGTAAATCCATAATCGTACAACTTATATGATGAGTGATGCCTGACAACCCACCAGTGTGATGACCTCCCACAATGACGATGCTGCCTCACCCACACTCCCATTGTTAAATGATAGTGCCTCAGCTGCTGCTGCTATTTTATCAGAGAAGCTGAGGATCAAATATGGTCCGAATTCAAGTCAAAGGTAGCTGAATGTTAAAAACCAGTAATGGACATTTTCTAGGGTAATGGGCATGGGATTGCACAACGAATGGCCAGTGGGGCTGAGAGCTGCCCTGGGGAACATGCACCAAAGAAAAAAAAAGTTAAAAAAATAATATTTTAAATATTGAAATTGCTAAATGTATTTAATAAAAATGGTTACAACCTACTGTAGCAAAAGTGACATATACAAAGAAAAGAAATACCCTTTAACCACTTGACCTCCAGAAGATTTTACCCCCTTTATGACCAGGGCATTTTTTGCTATACAGCACTGGGCTATTTTAACTGGAAATTGCACACTATACAAAACTTTATGCAAATTAAATTTTTTATCATTTTTTTCCACACAAATAGAGCTTTCTTTTGGTGGTATTTGATCACCCCTGGGTTTTTTATTATATGAATTTTTTAAAAAAAACCTCGCCATATCTACTTTCTATTCTAAAACATATCCAATAAAAAATGTAAAAGGAGGAGAACAGCGACAGATCGGAGGGTGAACTGTCCGGGTCGAAAAGGGGCGAGGACCAGGGACATCCGGCAGTGGTGGATTCCGGAGTGGAGGCTGGTGGGCCCAGTCCTGGTCAGCCTGGGGAGTGTAATTCTTCACTTTCTATTTCTACTTTACTAAAAAATCTGTTGGATCAGGGTAGACAGCAGGGGCCCCCGGGGACAGGTGGTGAAGCAGGGGCCGGGCGTGACAGGCCTAACACAGTACAGCCCAGGGACGCAGGACTCAAGACAGGTAGTTTGGGTCTTCAGGATTTAATGGCGGGCCTGAGGGACCTGGTACAGTGCTTTGAGCCGAGCACAAGGGACAGTCCATCGCCGGCGCAGGCATGGGCACTGACACAGGCCCCACCTCTGACATCGGGGGCTGCCAGGGTTGCAGGCAATCTGCCCGCGACAGTAGCGGGAACGGTTACGGCGGTAGTCAAGTCCCCCAGCTTACCGGCCAGCGTTTCGGCTCCAGACAGCCGGGGAAAGACAGGGGAGAAAAAGGCAGACTTGGTCAGGTTGGCAGACAACGATATTCCTCTTCAAACTTAGGACGTATATCGGCGTGCGACGGTCCGTAAGTGTTTAAAGTGCAAATAACCTATCACAGCCTTGAATTAAATATCTCAAGCTCTGCATTTATGTAATGATCCTATAACTGATACATGGAATAGTCTGGTGTTCAGCAATTTATCAATTTTATATTTGATCTTTGACCAACCAAATAAACAGTTGGGCTTTTATCCTCCTTGTTTTAGATTTTTTTCTTTAGAGAAGTTTTTTCATATTATGTCATTATCTACTGTATGTCCAAAGATTATATCAAGAATTGTTGTCATCTTTTTGGACCAGTCAAAAAACGTACATCTATGATTAACATGACAATATGCCCATAGGTAGCCTAACACGCATTTCCTCCACTCTAATTCCACTTTAATTGCAGTTAGTTTGGATCTATATTTAACATTATACAGTTATGATTGTGGTGGTATTGTGGTTCACACACAAGAAACAGGAAGTGCTGAAGAAAAAAGCATAATCATTTGCATTTGAACTTCAAAATAACTCTCAATATCATGTAAACAATTGAATTTATCAGTTTCACTAGGCATACAATTTTTCATAAAAGTAGAAGAAAATATCTCTGTAAATGGCTACAAAATTATTAAAAAAGACAATTTAAAAAATTGGATTATTAAAAGCCAATTTGATTAGTTATTTAAAAAAAGGGAAGGGGGGATTAAACTAAGGGAGAAATGGAAAGGTGGGTTCAACGTCAGGTAAGCTTCTTTCCTTTTGGTGGTGGATTATCAACAGACAACTAACTTCACTAAGATTTATCTTGCAAGTCATTTTATATATTGGAGTCACTTTATGGATTTTTATTTACTATATCCAAAGACATGCTGGTAGGTTAATTGGCTTCTGTCCAAAATTGGCCCTAGTATATGAATGGGGACCTTGGATTGTGGGGTCCTTGAGGGTAGGGATGCGATGTACAAAGTACAGGGATCGGGACAATTGTAGACACGCACCAACACTCACTCAGGTTGAACTCGATGGACTAGTGTCTTTATTCAACCTTACTAACTATATATATATATATATATATATATATATATATATATATATATATATATGCACTGTTGGTTTATATAAACTGCAAGATTTATCCTGCAAGTCACTTTATATATTGGAGTCACTTTATGGACTTTTATTTTAACATATACATGCACTGTTGGTTTATGTAAACTTCATCATTATTGCTGCTTGTATATTAGAATAATATTGTATATATTCAATCATGGTCTATGTACATTAGTAATGGTTTGTTACTAGTTATATCCCATCAGGGGAATCTCACTTTCACCTTTCAGCACTGCACTTTACCACTTTACCATTTGTTCACATACCCACAGATTTCTGTTGTGCTGGCAGCTATTATTTATTAAAGTGGGGGAAACACTGCGCTAACCCAAAAAATAGTATGATATATAGTGATAAAAATGAAATATATTGTGAAAATATATATGAAAGCAGCCAACACCCTAACAAACAAAGTCAAATAAACAAGTGGAAACCTATGTGTAGCGCTAACAAAAAATAAAAGTGAATGAATGGTGAAACTAGATAATTCACAAAAAACAATTAAATGATGTGCAAAAAGTCCAATATTGTGCAATTGGAAATTCACAAAAAACAAATAAATAATGTGCAAAGAGTCCAGTATTGTGCAATTGGAATAAACACAATATTATATGCTAGTGATAAAGTCCTTGCTCAAAGGAAACTTGTCATGTGACATAGGACATCCTTTCATGTGGAATGTTAGAATATTGAAGGATCTCTGGAAACACAGATTCTGGTATGTGTACACAAGAATATGCTGACCCTCCAACGGATATGAAATGAATACGCTTACCAGCGATGTTGGACCCACCTATCGTACGGCAGTGGGTCGGTTAGGCTTAGGGTAATTCCTGTAGATGGCACCGGGAAGACCAAAGACTGGATTCAGACAGCACACCTCCGGATCGAAGATAGATTCCCAAGTTGATATTTCGAAATCCTCTGAAACGACACTGGCATATCATCCAGAATGGTCCACAATGGCATGTGGCACCAAAAAAAAACAAAAAAGGAACAGGGAAAGGAAAAGGAAAACTCCAATAGTGTAAGTCCGCCACTACTTTTATTGAATGTGGGGCATAGGTAATAGTACAAAAGGTAAATATCCAATGCAGTACAGAGCATATAAAAAAATATAAAATGAAGTAAAAACAGAATAAAAGCAATATGGGGGTCTCAAAATCAGCAAAGGCCGACGCGTTTCGACCAACGTGTCAGTCTTTGCTGATCAAAACGCGATCAGAAAAGCAAGGTAAGGCACTTCAATGGGCATTGCTCCCAGCTGAAGTTGGGGTATGTCGTCAGAGGACCAGCTCAACAGGGGATGGCCAAATGTTCTGGATAATGAGCCAAGCCCCCTGGTGTGGAAAAGATCATCTGGCAACAGGCCAGGGTAAATTGCAGGGCAATCAGAAAACAAACAAAACAAAAAAAAAACACACCACAAACCAGAAAGTCACCCAGTAGGATGAACAGGGAGAACTGGCATAGACTGATAAGTATCCATGGCCCTACAGCTTGAGACCACAGTGTCAAGGCAAAGCCAATGCATCTTACATTTATAGAAACTAATGTCGCGTACACACGGTCGGAATTTGCGATGGAAACAGTCCGATGGGAGCTTTTCATCGGATTTTCCGACCGTGTGTATGCCCATTGGTCTTTTTCTGTCAGAATTTTCTACGGACTTTGGATTGAGAACCTGTTCTTAATTTTTCCGACGGAAAACCTTTCTATCGGATTTTCCGATCGTGTGTATGCAATTCCGACACACAAAATTCCGACGCATGCTCGGAAGCCTTAAACTTCCCTTTTATAGTGCAGTCGAACGTTTTTTAAGGCGTGGTGTTATTGACCGTCGGAATTTGGTGTGACCGTGTGTAGGCAAGACAGTTTGAGTGAAATTCCGTCGAAATTCCGACGGGAAAACCATCAGAGCTTTTTCCGCCGAGAATTCCGACCGTGTGTACGCGGCATTAGAGGCGCATTTTTTTTCAAAATTTTCTAACTTTTCCATTTAATTTGCAAAAAAATAAAAGAACAGCAGTGATTAAATACCACCAAAAGAAAGCTCTATTTGTGTGAAAAACAAAATGATAAAGTTCATATCTGTACAGTGTTGCATGTTCGTGCAGTTGTCATTCAACGTGTGACAGCGCTGAAAGCTGAAAATTGGCCTGGGCAGGAAGGGGGTAAAAGTGTCCAGTATTGAAGCAGTTAAAAATGTTAGAAGACAAAGTGGAGGGGATAGGGGTAAAACATAATGGAAGGCCATGAGAACTTATTTAAAACAATGAATAAAAAGGGATTGTAAAATGATAAAAAAAATAGACAAATAACAGATAGTAGACTCATTGAAGCCTCATCTGGGCGTGGGGACCATTGATCTAGCAGTGCAGTCTGTCTGTTGCTGTTTGCTCATCACAGTAACTGCAGTCTTCTGGAGCATGAAAGTAGTCTGCTGATAAACAGCTAATGTAGAGTGTTTACACAGCACAGACAGCGAAGTGGGTACCTGAAGAAGGACTGTCCACTCTGCAATCCAGCAGAGAGAAGACTCAGGATCAGAAGCGTCACATGATCGTGGTATTACTTGAGTAAAAGACATTTTTATATTACGAAGATTTACAAGTAAACCTGCCACTATAAGGCCAAAACAGCGAAAAGATAGACCTGTAAAAAGAAGCAGCTCTACCATGCCTCCAACCTCCCCTATAGCCAAGCACACTCTTTTATTTCCAGGTGATGAAACAAAAAAAGATAAAAAAAACAGCTTCCAACCTGCCCTTATAGCTGGCCAAGCATACTCCTTTATTTCCAGATGATAAAGCAAAAGCCATCCAAGTACACACCTGTATTTTCAGATGATAGAATGAAAAAAAAAATCAGCCTCCAACAACCCCTTATAGCCAGCCAAGCACACTCCTGTAATCTCAGTTGATAAAACACAAATAATATACGGCTCCATCCTTCCCCTATAGCAGGCCAAGCACACTCCTTTAAAAAGACATGCTTGTAAAAAAAAAAAGTGGCACTACATGTTTTTTCCTGAAAAAGAAAATTATTTGTAGATGGTAAAAAAGAAAAAAAATCCATCCTCCAACCTACCCTTATAGCTGGCCAAGAACACTTTCTATCTTATCTATCTCGTTCTACTTTCTACCGTATCTATCTATCTTATCTTACCTCACAATATAACTTATATCTTCTACATATATAAGGAAATGATTCATCTTATCTTTAAGTCAAATTTTTTTGTTTTTTTTTAAAGAAAAAAAAATCCAGCCTCCAAGCTAGATGGTAAAACAAAAAAGATAAACATATACAACTTATCTTATATTTTTTTTATCTTATCTTTAATTAAAAAATATATATTTTTTAAGTTTTTAGCTATATTATCAGTATATCTTATTTTATTAATACAGACATACCTACTTACCTACATACCTAACTACAAAAATCTACACACTTACCTTTGTGGTGAGTGGGGTTTCACTTACCTTATCCTCCTCTATGTAATATCTTATCTTACTTTACAATATAACTCTTATTTTAATACATCACTTTTATGCTTATATAAGGAAATTATTAATCTTATCTTTAAATATAAAAATATAAAAAATCCGGCCTCCAACCTCCCCTTATAGCCGGCCAAGCACATTCCTTTATTTCAAAATGTAACAGAAAAACAAAATCCAGCCTTCAACCTCTTCTTATAGCCGGCCAAGCACACTCCTTGTAACAAAAAGTGGCACTATACCTACCTTTCAAAAAAAAGAAAATTATTTCTAGATGTTAAAAAAAGAAAGAATATGTTCTCCAACCTCCTCCTATAGCCGGCCAAGCACACCTTTTTTTACAGATGATAAAAAGACAAATCTGACTTTCAACCTCCCCTATATAGCTGGCCAAGCACACTCCTTTAAAAAGACATACATGGAAAAAAAGTGACACTGCACTTATCTATCTTAAAAAAAAAAAAATTATTTCTAGATGTTAAAAAAAAAAAATTAGGCCTCCAACCTTGCCTTATAGCCAGCCAAGCATACTTCTTTTTTTCTAGATGGTAAAACAAAAAAAACAAACATACTACAATTTATCTTAAATTATACTTTCTTGTTCAAGTATTTTATTAAAAATCAGGAACAAAGTACAACAAAAAACATGTCAGTTTTGAGCTATTAGACTTGTAAGGAAAAACTCATCCAGTCAAATATGAAGATAACTACAGGTGTTAGTATAACAACATAAATCTTATAATATACTTTCTATCTTATCCATCTATCTTATCTTATCTTATTTTACAATATGACTTCTATATTCTACATCTATCGTATACTTACAGTATATAAGAAAATAATTCATCTTCTCTTTAAATATACATTTTTTTGTTAAAAAATCCAGTCTGCAACCTCCCCTTATAGCTGGCCAAACACACTCCTTTATTTCCAGATAGTAAAACAAAAAAACAAACATAAACAATATACAACTTATCTTTTAATATACTTTCTATTTTATTCATCTATCTTATCTTACAATATAACTTCTATCTTATCCATCTACATCTTACAGTATCTCACAAAAGTGAGCACACCCCTCACATTTGTAAATATTGTATTATATCTTTTCATGTGACAACACTGAAGAAATTACACTTTACTACAATGTAAAGTAGTGAGTGTACAGCTTGTATAACAGTGTCAATTTGCTGTCCCCTCAAAATAACTCAACACACAGCCATTAATGTCTAAACCACTGGCAACAAAAGTGAATACACCCCTAAGTGAAAATATCAAAATTGGGCCCAAAGTGGCAATATTTTGTGTGGCCACCATTATTTTCCAGCACTGCCTTAACCCTCTTGGGCATGGAGTTCACCAGAGCTTCACAGGTTGTTACTGGTGTCCTCTTCTACACCTCCATGACAACATCATGGAGCTGGTGGATGTTAGAGACCTTGCGCTCCTCCACCTTCCATTTGAGGATGCACCACAGATGCTCAATAGGGTTTAGGTCTGGAGACATGCGTGGCCAGTCCACCTTTACCCTCAGCTTCTTTAGTAAGGCAGTGGTCGTCTTGGAGGTGTGTTTGGGGTTGTTATCATGCTAGAATACTGCCCTGCGGCCCAGTCTCCGAAGGTACACAGTACATGTTGACATTCATAGTTCCCTCAATGAAATGTAGCTCCCCAGTGCCGGCAGCACTCATGCAGCCCCAGACCATGACACTCCCACTAGACATGGGAACTGTCAAAAAATTTGTTTTGTTTCGTTTCGTCCCGTTTCGTATATAAAAAAATTCGTAATTCGTGTACGAAATTCCGTTCGAATTCGTACGAAATACGAAATTCGGACGAATCGTAATTTTTTTTACGAATCGTTAGTAAAGTTACGAATCGTTACGAATCGTTACGAATCGTTAACGCGGCTAATGAATTGTTGGTTCTCATAACACAGAGAACAATTCGAATCCAACTACAAATATCGAATTTCAATTTCAAGTTACGAATCGTTACGAATCGTTATGAATAGTTACGAATCGTTAGTAAATCCAACTACCAATATCGAATTTCAACTAATTTGAACTAAATTATTATAGCAGATATAACGAATGAATTCGAATGACAAAGTGTCATTTTTGCAGAAAAAAAAAAAAGCGTGGGGGTCCCCCAAATTCAATAACCAGGCCCTTCAGGTCTGGTATGGATATTAAGGGGGACCCCAGCCAAAAAAAAAAAAAAAAAATGGCGTGGGGTCCCCCCCAAATATCCATACCAGACCCTTCAGGTCTGGGATGGATTTTAAGGGGAACCCCGGCCAAAAAAAAAAAAATGGCGTGGGGTCCCCCTCAAAATCCATACCAGACCCTTTATCCGAGCACGCAACCTGGCAGGCCGCAGGAAAGGAGGGGGGACGAGAGCGGCCCCCCCTCCCGCCTGAACCGTACCAGGCCACATGCCCTCAACATTGGGAGGATGCTTTAGGGGTCTGAGACCCCTAAAGCACCTTGTCCCCATGTTGATGAGGACAAGGGCCTCGTCCCCACAACCCTGGCCGGTGGTTGTGGGGGTCTGTGGGCGGGGGGCTTATCGGAATCTGGAAGCCCCCTTTAACAAGGGGACCCCCAGATCCCGCCCCCCCCTGTGTGAAATGGTAAGGAGGTACAAAAGTACCCCTACCATTTCACCAAAAAAGTGGCAAAAATGGTAAAAATGACAGGAGACGGTCTTTGACAATTCCTTTATTAAAATCTTCTTTCTTCTTTCTTCTAGTCTTCCTTTCTTCATCTTCTCCTTCCGTCATCTTCTCCTTCCGTCATCTTCTTCCATCTTCTTCTTCCTTCGATTCGCTTCTTCTTCCTCCGGTCTTCTCGTCCTTCTCGTCCGGCGTCGTCCTTCTCGTCCGGCATCAGCGTCTCTTCTCGCAGGCCGCTCCTCGCAATGGGAGGCTCCCGCTCTGTGAGGCTTCGCTCCGGCTGACAGGTCTTTTATAACGAAGGCACCTGGTGACCCCGCCCCCCCTCTGACGTCATGGGGAAAGCCATAGGGAATTCCACATGACGTCCCCGTGCGTCAGAGGGGCGGGGTCACCAGGTGCCTTCGTTATAAAAGACCTGTCAGCGGAGCGAAGCCTCACAGAGCGGGAGCCTCTCATTGCGAGGAGCGGCCTGCGAGAACAGACGACGACACCGACGCCGGACGAGAAGGACGAGAAGACCGGAGGAAGAAGAAGCGAATCGAAGGAAGAAGAAGATGGAAGAAGATGACGGAAGGAGAAGATGACGGAAGGAGAAGATGAAGAAAGGAAGACCAGAAGAAAGAAGATTTTAATAAAGGAATTGTCAAAGACCGTCTCCTGTCATTTTTACCATTTTTGCCACTTTTTTGGTGAAATGGTAGGGGTACTTTTGTACCTCCTTACCATTTCACACAGGGGGGGGGGGGCGGGATCTGGGGGTCCCCTTGTTAAAGGGGGTTTCCAGATTCCGATAAGCCCCCCGCCCGCAGACCCCCACAACCACCGGCCAGGGTTGTGGGGATGAGGCCCTTGTCCTCATCAACATGGGGACAAGGTGCTTTGGGGGGGACCCCAAAGCACCCTCCCAATGTTGAGGGCATGTGGCCTGGTACGGTTCAGGCGGGAGGGGGGCCGCTCTCGTCCCCCCTCCTTTCCTGCGACCTGCCAGGTTGCGTGCTCGGAAAAGGGTCTGGTATGGATTTTGAGGGGGACCCCACGCCATTTTTTTTTTTTTGCCCGGGGTTCCCCTTAAAATCCATCCCAGACCTGAAGGGTCTGGTATGGATATTTGGGGGGGACCCCACGCCATTTTTTTTTTTTTTTGGCTGGGGTCCCCCTTAATATCCATACCAGACCTGAAGGGCCTGGTTATTGAATTTGGGGGGACCCCTACGCTTTTTTTTTTTATATCAATGAATGACTGTTTTTTAAATAGCTTTTTTTTCTGCAAAAATGACACTTTGTCATTTGAATCATTCGAATTCATTCGAATGCATTCGAATTCATTCGTTATATCTGCTATAATAATTTCGTTTGAATTAGTTGAAATTTGATATTGGTAGTTGGATTCGAATAATTTGGAGCTGAAATTCGTAAACGGAATTAATCCTGCAAAAATGATACTTTGTCATTCGAATTCATTCGAATCCATTCGAATTCATTCGAATCATTCGGCGACGAAATTCGTAAACGGAATTTCGTATTCCGTACGGAATTCGTAAAAAAAAAAATTCGTACTACAGATTCGTAAATTCGTACGAATTTCGAAAAATCCGTACGAATTACGAATTCGTACGAAACGAATCGCACATGTCTAACTCCCACCACTATGCTTAACTGTAGGCAAGACACACTTGTCTTTGTACTCCTCCTCACCTGGTTGCCGCCACACATGCTTGACACCATCTGAACCAAATAAGTTTATCTTGATCTCATTGCACCACAGGACATGGTTCTAGTAATCCATGTCCTTAGTCTGCTTGTCTTTTTTTCTTGATTTCTTGTGCATCATCTTTAGAAGAGGCTTCCTTCTGGGACGACAGCCATGCAGACCAGTTTGATGCAGTGTGCAGCGTATGGTCTGAGCACTGATAGGCTGACCCCCACCCCTTCAACTTCTGAAGCAATGCTGGCAGCACTCATATGTCTATTTCCTAAAGACAACCTCTGTATATGATGCTGAGCATGTACACTCAACTCCTTTGGTTGACCATGACGAGGCCTGTTCTGAGTGGAACCTGTCCCATTAAACTGCTGTATGGTCTTGGCCACCATGCCGCAGCTCAGTTTCAGGGTCATGGCAATCTCCTTATAGCCTAGCCCATCCTTATGTAGAGCAACAATTATTTTTTCAAATCCTCAGAGAGTTCTTTGCCATGAGGTGCCATGTTGAACCTCCAGTAACCAGCACGAGAGTGAGAGTGATAACACCAAATTTAACATACCTGCTCCCCATTCACACCTGAGACCTTGTAACACTAATGAGTCACATGACACCAGGGAGGGAAAATGGCTAATTGGGCCCAATATGGCCATTTTCCCTTAGGGGTGTACTCACTTTTGTTGCCAGCGGTTTAGACATTAATGGCTGTGTGTTGAGTTATTTTGAGGGGACAGCAAATTTACACTGTTATAAAAGCTGTACACTCACTACTTTACATTGTAGCAAAGTGTCATTTGTCACATGAAAAGGTATAATAAAATATTTACAAAAATGTGAGGGGTGTACTCACTTTTTTGTGAGATACTGTATATGTATATAAGGTAACTGTATATCTTATCTTTATGTCTTAATTTTTTTTATTTTAAAAAAAGTAATCCAACCTCCCCTCATAGCCGGCCAAGCACACTCCTTTATTTCTAGATGGTAAAACAAAAAACAAAGATAAACATACTTATAATATACTATCTTATTGTATCTTATCTTACAATATAACTTCTATATTATACATCTATCTTATACTTATATATATATCTTATCTTTAAATCCCGAAAAAAAATCCCCTTATAGCCAGCCAAGCATACTCCTTTATTTCCAAATGTAACAGAAAAAACAAATCCAGGCTCCAAACTCTTCTTATAGCCAGTCAAGCACAATTCTCTATGCCAGGGATATGCAATTAGTGGACCTCCAGCTGTTGCAGAACTACAAGTCCCATGAGCTATAGCAAGACTCTGACAGCCACAAGCATGACACCCAAAGGCAGAGGCATGATGGGACTTGTAGTTTTGCAACAGCTGGAGGTCCGCTAATTGCATATCCCTGCTCTATGCAATACTTTATCTTATCTTATCTTACATCATAACTTCTATATTATTCATCTACATCTAAATTTATATAAGGAAATTATTCACCTTATCTTTAAATCTAATTTTTGTTTTGTTTACGAAAAAAAATCCGGCCTCTAGTGGAGTTAATTTGCATGAGCGCAGTGGTGGGACATCAAGCTTAGGTGCGTGAGACTTGTTGACCAACAGTTGGATGTACCTTATCCATCTATCGTATCCTCTCTTGCCTTACAATATAACATCTATCTTATCCATCTATATCTTATATGTATACATCTTATCTTTATATATACATTGTTTTGTTTTAAAAAAAATCCAGCCTCCAACCTTCCCTTAAAGCCAGCCAAGCACATTCCTTTATTTTTAGATGGTAAAAAACTCCGGCCTCCAACCTCCCCTTATAGCCAGCTAAGCACACTCCTTTTAATATGGACATATCAACTTACCTACATACTTACCTACACAACTCTACACAACTCTACACACTTACCTTTGGGGTGAGTAGGGGTTTCACTTACCTTATCCTCCTCTATGTAATATCTTATCTTATCTTACAATATAACTCCTATCTTATACATCTCTCTTATACTTATATAAGGAAATGATTCATCTTATCTTTAAATCAAATTTCTTTTTTGCATTGTTTCTTGTTTAGAAAAAAATCCGGCATCCAACCTTCCCTTATAGCTGGTCAAGCACACTCCTTTATTTCTAGATGTTAAAAAAACTCCGGCCTCCAACCTCCCCTTATAGCCGACTAAGCACACTCCTTTATTTCTAGATGGTAAAACAAAAAAACAAAGACAAACATACTACAACTTATAATATACTTTATATCTTATCTTATCTTTAATTTAATTTTTTAAATTTTTTTTTTGTTTTTTGTTAGCTATCTTATCAGTACATATGTACTATGTTATTAATATGGACATACCAACTTACCTACATACTTACTTACAAAACTCTACACAGTTACCTTTGGGGTGAGTAGGGGTTTCACTTACCTTATCCTCCTCTATGTAATATCTTATCTTACAATATAATTCCTATCTTAAACATCTCTCTTATACTTATATAAGGAAATTATTCATCTTATATTTAAATCTAAAAAAAATTATAAATCCGGCCTCCAACCTCCCCTTAACCACTTTCCGACCGGCGCACGACGATGTACGTCCCTTTTTTGAAGAGGGATATCTCGGTAAAGGCAGCAGCTGCTGCCACAACCGAGATATCCATCTCTTCAGGCGCCGGTCGGCATTCCGATAATGGTGGTCATCGCGGCGGATTCGCCGCGAGATCACCGTTATCGGCGGCGGGAGAGGTGCCCCCCTTCCCGCCGCTCTCCCGCGCCTTCCGCCGCTTAGCGGAACCGTCGGCAGCGGCGGAGGCGATCGGGTCCTTTCCCCTCCTGTGCATAGAGATGAGTGACGCTAAGATGGCCGCCACTCATCTCTATACCATAGGAGGGCGGAAGCGACGTCAAAAACGTCACTTCCGCCCATACCTCTTAAAGAGGAATTTTCAAATGTCATTTTTTTTTTTTTTTTTTTTTTCATTGAAGTCCAAATATGAGATCTGAGGACTTTTTGACCCCAGATCTCACATTTAAGAGGACCTGTCATGCTTTTTTCTATTACAAGGAATGTTTACATTCCTTGTAATAGGAATAAAAGTGAGGCAATTAAATTTTTTTTAAAAAACAGTGTAAAAATAAATAAAATCAAGAAAAATAAATAAGAAAAACAAAAAAAAAATTTTTTAAAGCGCCCCGTCCCGACGAGCTCGTGCGCAGAAGCGAACGCATATGTGAGTAGCGCCCGCATATGAAAACGGTGGTCAAACCACACATGTGAGGTATCGCCGCAATCGGTAGAGCGAGAGCAATAATTATAGCCATAGACCTCCTCTGTAACGCAAAATATGCAACCTGTAGAATTTTTTAAACGTCGCCTATGGAGATTTTTGAGGGTAAAAGTTTGATGCCATTCCACGAGCGGGCGCAATTTTGAAGCGTGACATGTCAGGTATCAATTTACTCGGCGTAATATTATCTTTCACAATATATAAAAAAATTGGACTAACTTTACTGTTGTCTTATTTTTTTATTCAAAAAAGTGAATTTTTTTCCAAAAAAAGTGCGCTTGCAAGACCGCTGCACAAATACGGTGTGAAAAAAAGTATTGCAACAACCGCCATTTTATTCTCTAGGGTGTTGGAAAAAAAACAATATATAATGTTTGGGGGTTCTAAGTTTTTTTCTAGCAAAAAAAACTATTTTAAACATGTAAACACCTAAAATCCAAAACGAGGCTGGTCTTAAAGTGGTTAAAGCCAGCCAAGCACACTCCTTTATGAAATATCTTATCTTGTCTTATCTTATCTTACAATATAATATATTCTATATTATACATCTACATCTATACTTATATAAGGAAATTATTTACCTTATCTTTAAATCTAATTTCTTTTTTGCTTTGTTTCTTGTTTAGAAAAAAACCTGGCCTCCAACCTCCCCTTATAGCTGGCCAAGCACACTCCTTTATTTCTAGATGGTAAAAAATTCTGGCCTCCAACCTCCCCTTATAGCCAGCCAAGCACACTCCTTTATTTCTAGATGGTAAAACAAAAAACAAAGACAAACATACAAATTATATTATAATATACTTTCTAGCTTATCCATCTATCTTATCTTATATTGCCTTACAATATAACTTATATCTTATCCATCTATATCTTATATGTATACATCTTATCTCTATATATACATTTTTTTAAAAAAAATTTAAAAAAAATTTTAAATTTTTTTTTAAAATCCATCCTCCAACCTCCCTTTAAAGCCAGCCAAGCACACTCCTTTATTTCTAAATGATAAAAAAAACTCTGGCCTCCAACCTCCCCTTATAACCAGCCAAGCACACTCCTGCATTTCTAGATGATAAAACCAAAAAACAAAGATACTACAACTTATAAAATACTTTCTATCTTATATTATCTTTAATTCAATTTTTTTTGTTCTTTTTTTTAGCTATCTTATCAGTACATAAATCCTATTTTATTAATACAGACATACCAACTTACCTACATAGTTACCTAAAAAAACTCTACACATTTACCCTTGGGGTGAGTAGGGGTGACACATGCCTTATCCTCCTCTATATAATATCTTATCTTATCTTACAATATAACTCCTATCTTATACATCTCTTTTATACTTATATAAGGAAATTATTCATCTCATCTTTAAATCTAAAAAAAATCCAGCCTCGAACCTCCCCTTAAAGCCAGCCAAGCACACTCCTTTATTTCCAAATGTAACAGAAAAAAACAAATCCGGCCTCCAACCTTCTTTTATAGTTGGCCAAGAACACTCAAAATCCAGCCTCCAACCTCTTCTTATAGGCGGTCAAGCACAATCTTCTATGCAATATCTTATCTTATCTTATCTTACAATATAACTTCAATATTATACATCTAAATCTATACTTATAAAAGGAAATTATTCACCTTATCTTTAAATCTAATATTTTTTTTGCTTTGTTTCTTGTTTAAAAAAAAAGAAAAATTCTCCCCTTATAGCCAGCCACTCCTTTATTTCTAGATGGCAAAAAAATTCTGTCCTCCAACCTCCCCTTATAGCCAGCCAAGCACACTCATTTATTTCTAGATGGTAAAACAAAAAACAAAGACAAACATACAACTTATATTATAATATACTTTCTATATTATCCATCCATCTATCTTATCTTATCTTATATTGCCTTACAATATAACTATCTTATTCATCAATATCTTATATGTATACATCTTATCTTTATATATAAAAAAAATGAAATCCGGTCTACAACCTCCCCTTAAAGCCGGCCAAGCACACTCCTTTATTTCTAGATGGTAAAAAACTCTGGCCTCAAACCTCCACTTATAGCTGGCCAAGCACACTCCTTTATTTCTAGATGATAAAACAAAAAAACAAAGACAAAAATACTACAACTTATGAAATACTTCTATCTTATCTTTAATTCTATTTTTTCTTTTTTTTAACGCTCTTATTAGTATATCTATCTTATTAATACTGACATACATACTTACCTACATACTTACCTACAAAACTCCACACATTACCCTTTGGGGTTTCACTTATCATATCCTTCTCTATGTAATGTCTTATCATATTCTATCTTATCTTATCTTATAATGTAATATAACACTTATCTTATCTTAACTTAGCTATCTATCTTATCTGTAAATCATTTTTTTTTTACTTTTCTTTAACTATATACATTCATACTTACCAACATACTTACCTAAACAACTCTACATACTTTGAGTGGGATGAATGGGGGTGCCACTTTTAGTTGCTTGAGGTCATTCCAGTTGATATCCCTGAAGAAAGGATGACCTCTAATATCTCCATTCATCCCCAGATGCTGATCAGGTGTTTCAATCAGAAGCTGAAAAGGTAGAAAAAAAGGTATAAACTCTCTGTTAAGCCATCTGTAACTCTGATTCTCCTCTATATAAGACATACACTGTCTAGTCATAGTTTAATATAACAGAACTCCAACAACTGACAGCAAATAACTATTAGGAATTACACTGACCCCTTATGGTACATTTGCCCACACTTCCTGTCCCTGGGATGTCCATACAATAATTGGGGTTTGTTTTCACTAGGACAGGAAGTTACGGAGAGCAATAGGAGCATTGTCAGGCATTGAAACGCTTTTTTATGCTACTAAAAAAATTTGTTTTTTCTATGTTCTTGCTGCAGAGACTTACTTCCTGTCCTGACAATGACTTAAAAATTACACCCAGACTTTCTATGAATCACAAATACCTAACACTTATTATGACCCAAACACTTAACTTACTCTTGGCACTTAAATTAACCTTAAGCTTTGCTAAAAGAATTATAATTGAAGAATTCCTAACTCCCAACCTAATCCTCACAGTTTTTCCAATCCCTCAGCTCACACTAAGAATAAAACTATACAGTTACCCTAATTCTAACACCTAACCCTACCCCCCCCCCCCCGAACATGAGTCTTTACCAAACACTCAGTCCTAACCTCCAACCCTAAACCTAATTGTAACTTAACCCTTAGCTTCCTTACTAAAGCCAAACACACGGCCAAATCTTGGGCAGCATCGACCAGTTCAATAGAAACCGTCCAATATTCGGCCTGTGTGTGCTGCAGCCATTCCGACGGAAGCAGGCTGTTAATGAAGCTTCTGTCGATGGGGCATGATCGAAAAAGGTCTACCAACCACTCCTAATCAGCACTCTCAGCCATTGGCTGACAATAAAACAGTAGGGGAGATCGCTGGACTAACATCAGCGTGTCTGTACAGCGGCTCTGACCTGAGCTGTCAGTTTCTTTGCGTTCAGCCCAGCAGTGTGTACGAGGCTTAAGGCTAGCTTAAGCCCAATAATTCTATCCTGACTATTTATATGTAATGTTGGTATAAAATTATGAGCAGTCAGAGGTGTTACTACTAAGGGGGGGAATATCTGAGCCCAAGTAGAAGCACAAACTTCTATTGATCTCTAAGACATATTATGTATGAAGGCTAGAAATCTCCTACTTAGCTGAAAGCTATAGGTTTTTGTACAGAGATAGTTTAATAAGTTGCTTAAAAAATGTAATTCACTTTAACAGAAGTATAAAACTCTTGGAAGGACAAGGGGGTGAATAAAAGTTTGTCATCTTAGAATGTACATTCGTTCATGAGAAGATGACAGCTTTAGGTGCTCCACCATGCAAATTTTACTTTAGTGGCATTCTAGAGATGAAATCTGTCTGCGGAAGATTCATGTGATGTGGCATTATCTGCTGACTAAAATGAACAGATGTAAATGACATACCTTTTGGATGAGATCGTCCAAATCAGGGCCCAAGCCATATGTAGATAAAGTAGAGGATTCGAACCAGGTGGATGATTGGCCAGTTGCAATGGCAAACAACGTAGCTCTGAAAGAGTACCAATCCACGGCTGTGTTGTAGGGCTTTCCAGCAACGATCTGTCAGGAAAAGAGAGAAGATGTGTAAGTTGTGCCATATTACACATATTATCATAGCAGGCAACAACTACAATGTAGTGATGATCTTTAGATGTGATCAGATCTATTATAAAGATAAGGAAAAACATTCTTTCTGAATGTTACAGTTAGGACTCATTTATACTTGGGGTTGGGGTGTGCGGTAAAAACAGAAGGTTAAGGCTTGTTTTTTTTTGCTCCCTTAAGCTGCAAAGGTAGCTGGATCTGGGTATACACATGCTTTGAGCATGGCAAAAATTATACTCCCCGACAAATTTAGTGGTAAAGCCACCAATTACAAATCATTCAGCACAGCACAGCACAGTGAATGAACCCACACCGCAAATACCCTGCAACCACATGTAATGCAAACGTCTCTGAAAAGTGATCCCACACGGATTGCATTTCAGAGATGTGGCATTGATGGCCACATGTCTAAACATTTCCTTAGGAAAAGTTCCTTAACTAGTTCGCCTCTCACACCTCTTCACCCCCTATGGACTAAAGCAATTTTTACATTTCTGCTATGGACCTGTTTATTCAGCAATAACTTTGTCATTACTTAAAGTAACAAGGATTTATTTTCATGATATTGTCTTGCAACAATGATTTTTAATTGCGCAAGCATTCGATGAAAAAAGGGAGTCAGGTTTTGCGGGTAGTAAGAAAACAGACAATTGCAGTTTCCTTTGCAGGCATTTCAGTTACCAGTTTCATAATCCACATGATCAGAGAATCACTCCCACTCCTAATAATATAAACAGTGCTGACAAAGCAAGTAGGACTAAAATGACTTACCTCTGAGGCTGAATATCCCATTGTGCTTATAAAGCCCTGTCCACGCCTTTCTGATGCTTCTATGAAAGTCAGCGATCCTTACATGGCCATCTTCACCGATCAAGATATTCCCCCTCTTTATATCTCTGTAAATAGAAATGCATTATCTTTAATCTCTTTATTCACACTGAGGCAGTCCTTGGGGATTCATTAAGGCATATGTGATGATGCACATTATGTCTCAAAGCTCATATATTTGTATAAACTGTCAATACACCACAACAGACCATATATTTGTATTGGCTGCCAATACACCATAACAGACCATATATTTGTATAGGCTGCCAATACACCACAACAGACCATATATTTGTATAGGCTGCCAATACATCACAACAGACCATATATTTGTACAGGCTGCCAATACATCACAACAGACCATATATTAGTATAGACTGCCAATACACCACAACAGATCATATATTTGTATAGGCTGCCAATACACCATAACAGACCTTAAGCCTAGGTTCACATTGAAGTGATTTGGCATGCAATTTGACATGTCAAATCGCATGCCAAAGCGGCAGAATTGCAGATGTGTGCCCTCTCCCTCCCCCAGTGTCCCCCTGTGCCCTCTCCCTCCCCCAGTGTCCCCCTGTGCACTCTCCCCCCTCCACAGTGTCCCCCTGTGTGCTCTCCCCCCCCAGTGTCTCTCTGTATGCTCCCCCAATGTCCCCCTGTGCCGGTGTGGCTTGGGATGCAGGGGGCCCCATGATCTTCTTTTGCCCGGGGGCCCCATCATTTGTCAGTCCGCCCCTGGTTCCACCCATTTAAAAGTCATCAGCTACAAAAAGTGTAGCTGCTGACCTTTAATAATCAGACACTCATTTGTCCCACGGTCCAACGATGTAGGCTCATGAAGCCCCACTCCTCTCTGAGGTGCCGACATTCTAACTGTGGATGCCCACCTCTGGCTTCACAGCGGGGTGTGCACTGCAAATGCGTGAGCCACGCTGCGCCCTGTGAATGGTCTGGCAGTCTTCTGGGAACTGTGACGTGTCCCAGAAGATTGCAGGGAGGGAGGGGGAGAGGTGAACTTCCTTCCAGCACTGCAGAGCCTGGGGAGGAAGTGGTAGCTGGGTGACCATAGAAAACTGGGTATCCGCCCCCCCAAAAAAAATGAGATGCCAAATGTGGAATGTCAGGGGGGTCACCATCACTTAAAGCGGTAGTTCCATTTTTGGGTGGAACTCTGTTTTAAAGCATTTCTTGGGATTCTTTTTGCTCTCCTCCGCTACGTGTCTTTCGTGTTCCATCTTAGCCGCCCTAATTGCACCCTTACATATCTTGTTGCATTCTTTGTAAAGTCTGAATGCTGACGATGATCCCTCAGCCTTGTATTTTTTGAAGGCCTTCTCCTTTGCTTTTAAATGCATTTTTACTTTGGAGTTAAGCCATCCAGGACTTTTGTTCGCTCTTTTAAATTTATTTCCCAATGGGAAGAACTGGCTAATGCCCTTATTTAATATGCTCTTAAAGCAAACCCATCTCTCCTCTGTGTTCTTTGTTTCTAATATTTTATCCCAATTTATATCTTCTAGCAAGGTTTGTAGTTTAGGGCAGTTGGCTCTTTTGAAATTCAGTGTATTTGTGTTCCCCTTGTGTTTCCTATTTGTGTGATTTATACTGAAGCCAATTGACCTGTGATCGCTGTTTCCTGAATTGCCCCGTATTTCCACATCCGTGATCAGGTCTGTATTGTTGGTAATTAGTAGATCTAGTAACTCCTTGTTTCTAGTTGGTGCGTCTACCAACTGACCCATGAAATTGTCCTGCAAGACATTTAGGAACTGGCAAGCCTTAGACAAATGCGTGCTTCCCTCCGCCCAGTCTGAATAATTAAAATCCCACATTATGATAACACTTCCCATCCTTGCTGCTAATACAAATTGTGATAGGAGGTCGGTCTCCCCCTCCTCCCCCAGGTTAGGGGGCCTATAGCATATTCCCAGTATTATTTTCCCCTTGGCTTCATCCCTTGGGAGCTCTACCCATAAGGATTCCACCTCCTCCCTAGCTCCCTTATTCATGTCATCTCTCACATTTAATTGTACATTATTCTTGATATATAGGCATACCCCTCCCCCTTTTTTACCCTCTATATCACTGCGATAAAGGGAATATCCTTGAATGGTTGCCAGCCAATCATGAGAGCTGTTGAACCAGGTCTCTGAAATTCCCACAAAATCAAAATCCTCCTCGTTCAACAGTATCTCTAGTTCACCGATCTTGTCTGCCGGGCTCCTGGCATTGGTGAACATGCCACATAGTTTGTACCGGTCTTCTTATTGGGTGTTCCGAGATTGCAAATAGGACTTGTTACTATACTTACCTCGGGTTTTTGTGCTTTAGTCAACCTAACACTAATGCCCCCAATACTACCCTCTAGAATATGTTCATTGCTGACTATCTCTACCTCTGGACCCCCCCCCCGTCGCCTAGTTTAAAAACCCCTCTAACTTTTCGGCCATCTTCACTCCCATCAGATTTGCACCCTCCTCATTAATGGCAGCGATCAGCGATTTTTATTGTGACTGCGACATTATGGCGGACACATCGAACATTTTTGACACATTTTTGGGACCATTGTCATTTATACAGAAATCAGTGCTATTTAAATGCACTGATTCCTATGTAAATGACACTGGCAGTGAAGGAGTTAGCCACTAGGGGGCGGGGAGGGGTTAAGTCAGTGTGTGTGTGGTTTTTTTTTACAGTCGGGGGCGTGGCTTTACGTCTGACATCACTGATCGGCTTTCCCGATGACAGGGAACAGCCGATCAGTGACAGGCAGTGTAGGAAGCACGGGGAGAGGTTTGTTTACACAGACCTCTCCCTGTACTTCAGCTCTGTGACCCGATCGCGGGACACCAGCGGCGGTCGGGTCCGCTGGTCCCGCGGCCGCGGTCACGGAGCTCAGGACCGGGTCACGAGCACGCCGCCGCATGCGACCCGCGGCTTGGCTCTTAAAGGGCCATGTACAGGTACGTGGTTATGCCCAGCCGTGCCATTCTGCCGACGTATATGTGCAGGAGGCGGTCCTTAAGCGGTTAAAATGGACACTCTCCCTAAATTACTTTATTTATTTCAAACACTACCCATACTTCTCCCCAAAGCTTTCTTTCTTACGCTTTACTCCCTAGCGGTCAAGTTTATTTGGCAACACCACCCCTCTAGGCTTAAACATAAAGTACTATGTGCCCCCAAAATTCAAGGAGGCATAGGTCTCCTGGACTTTCAACTGTATCACTCATCAGCTATTGTCTCAAGACTTCTCGAGTGGTTCCCATGGCCCTTAACCAAACCTTCCACGATTATGGAGCAGGGCATGAAACAAGTAGACTTCAGAGCTCTTCTGTGGGGATACAATGCCATATTTCGCACTATGGATGGAATATCCCCCACTGACAGCGGCAGCATTTTCCACATGTTACAGCAAACATACCACCTTTGCCCTTTCCACAGACCCTAGTCCTCTTTCTTCCCTATTTGATAACCCAGCACTTCCAATATACAACACTAGAGGACAATGCAGTTCATATACAAGAGAGAAATGGCCTACAGCCAGACAGTTCATTCAAGCCTCCACAGGCCAATTTTGGAGCTGGTTAAAATACATTACCAACATGAACGCCTGCTAACCAATAGATGAGCTACTTTACAATCCTTTGATTTTCACAGTTTTTTAGGCGTACTTGGCTTGGAATTCCTTGAATATGTCACTTGCCTTCTTATTGATTATATTACATTATATTACATTTCTGCTTGTTCTTTTAGTGGGCTAAATGCCCACACTGTTTGCCCTGCATTGCAAGTTTTTCATGTGAATGTTTTAGTATCTTTATACAACTTCTTTTGTATTTTTTTGTACTTTTTTTAAAATTGCAACAATAAAAATTTAAATGAAACAAAAAAAGTAAAATGCAGAAACGTAAATCTTTATGTGGATATTCCTTTCTTGGTAGATGTAACAGGATGTCTACCTCAGGAATAACAAGAACTTCAGAAAGGCCAAGTTTGTACTGGGTAATATAAATTGACTGTGGGCAATCTAACAAAAAACAACAGACCAGGAAAGCGCATGGCCTAGTAGTGCAATAACGTCTTTATTAAACAAAGATAAAATGATACCTAATGCACTCACATGCTCCTGGAATGACACCAAGTTCATCACCTTCAGAACCCTTGTATGGATGCCATTAGATGTAATCCACTCAGCTAAAGGCTCATCTCTCTATGTCTATGTGTTAGGAAAGAAAGGGAATAGTAGGAAGCTGGCTGCAATAGTGACTTGTCTATAACAGTTGCTGGGATTATGGAGGACAGGCAATCATTCAATAGAGCAATGTGCATCTGTTCATATTGCCATAAATTTGAGGTTGCAGAACACATCAGATGGATCCGGGGGCCATGGGTTGAGCATACCTGGTCTACATTCTTTGTGCTAAAAGATGTCCCTCCTCTCTCAGAAAGTTGGGAAAAAAGTTGGCCACTATAAGTTTCTGAACAATGGGCCATCACACTCGGGCCATGACAAGACAGAACAGGTAGATCTCCTGGAAGTGTAAGCTACTGTTGTCTCAATTCATAAATTACTGTTACGTTAAAATTTAAAAAATGGATGTTCTGCTCCACATATTATAGCTGTAGGGCAAAAATCGCTGTTCCTGGCATTGTCTGCTAAAATGTAAAAAAAAAAAACTGATACAGTCATCTGTATCAGCAACAGGAATGTTGTACATGAGATGCAAAATAATCTTCCTTTATTAACCACTTCTGGACAGGAAGGTTTTTAGACCACTGACTTATATTGTATGACTTACCTTGCATATTAACAAAAGCCATTTTAAGTTTTTCTTATGATATCCGCTTCTGTTTTTTTCCTAGTCATAACCTGGCATAGATTATGGTTACTGCTATTTGCCTGCACTAACCTTTTGTTTGCATACTGTATGTTATCATTTGGTACTTCATCTGTTCACCTTTCTGCTAGCTGGTGAAATGTTGTCCTTGGGAACACCATCAGTGACAGTTCAATGCTCTGCTATTCCTTATATCATATCATTATGCCATTGATACGGCACTGCGTTACTTTAACTGACAACTGCGCGGTCGTGCGACGCTGTACCCGAATGAAAAAAAAAATTCCCACAAATAGAACTTTCTTTTGGTGGTATTTGATCACCATTTTTTCTGAACTCCCTTATAACTTGTTTATTGCACAGTATTTTAAAATTGTGTCCTCAAATATTTCCTTTATTTGTACGGCCATGTAAAAGGCTTTACAATAATGTGAAGAATATGTGAATAATTAATCATCTTAAATGGCCTGTGCCAAAAAAATTTAGGTTTTAGAGGCAGGAGTTTTTTTTTTATCTTAATGCATTCTATGTATTAAGATAAAAAAAACTTCTGTGTGTAGCAGCCCCCCTCAGCCCCCCTCATACTTGCCTGAGCCCCAACTTGATCAGGCGATGTTACACAAGAGACTTAGCTGTTTGGGACTCTCCCTCCTGATTGGCTGAGGCACACAGCAGGCACCATTGGTTCCCGCTGCTGTCAGTTAAAGTCAGTGAGCCAATGAGGCGAGAGAGGGAGTGGGGCTGAGCCACAGCTCCATGTCTGAATGGACACACAGATCAGTGGCTCGGCTCAGGGGGGCCCCCATAGCAAGCTGCTTACTGTGGGGGCACTCGGCAGGAGGGAGGGGCCAGGAGCGCTGACGAGGAACCCGAGAAGAGGAGGATCTGGACTGCTCTGTGTGAAACCACTGCACAGAGCGGGTAAGTAACATGTTTGTTATTGTTAAACAAAAAAAAGACTTTAGTATCACTTTAAAGCTAAACTCCAGGCAAACACCTCAGTACACAGCTAAAGAACATACAGCAGGGGTCAAGTCCTGGGGAAAAAAGTGTGGGAACTCCCACCCAAGATCCACTCCACCACCAAAAAAAATAAAAAAAAAATATATAATACGCTCATATGCATATATATTTCACAGAAAATACAGTGACTGCGAATGCGACATACTACAGGAGATGATCAGACTGCAAATGCGACATACTACAGGAGATGATCAGGCTACAAATGCGACATACTACAGGAGATGATCAGGCTACAAATGCGACATGCTACAGGAGATGATCAGGCTACAAATGCGACATACTACAGGAGATGATCAGGCTACAAATGCGACATACTACAGGAGATGATCAGGCTACAAATGCGACATGCTACAGGAGATGATCAGGCTACAAATGCGACATACTACAGGAGATGATCAGGCTACAAATGCGACATACTACAGGAGATGATCAGGCTACAAATGCGACATACTACAGGAGATGACCAGACTGCAAATGCGACATACTACAGGAGATGATCAGGCTACAAATGCGACATGCTACAGGAGATGATCAGGCTACAAATGCGACATACTACAGGAGATGATCAGGCTACAAATGCGACATACTACAGGAGATGATCAGGCTACAAATGCGACATGCTACAGGAGATGATCAGGCTACAAATGCGACATACTACAGGAGATGATCAGGCTACAAATGCGACATACTACAGGAGATGATCAGGCTACAAATGCGACATACTACAGGAGATGACCAGACTGCAAATGCGACATACTACAGGAGATGATCAGGCTACAAATGCGACATACTACAGGAGATGATCAGGCTACAAATGCGACATGCTACAGGAGATGATCAGGCTACAAATGCGACATACTACAGGAGATGATCAGGCTACAAATGCGACATACTACAGGAGATGATCAGGCTACAAATGCGACATGCTACAGGAGATGATCAGGCTACAAATGCGACATACTACAGGAGATGATCAGGCTACAAATGCGACATACTACAGGAGATGATCAGGCTACAAATGCGACATACTACAGGAGATGACCAGACTGCAAATGCGACATACTACAGGAGATGATCAGGCTACAAATGCGACATACTACAGGAGATGATCAGGCTACAAATGCGACATGCTACAGGAGATGATCAGGCTACAAATGCGACATACTACAGGAGATGATCAGGCTACAAATGCGACATACTACAGGAGATGATCAGGCTACAAATGCGACATACTACAGGAGATGATCAGGCTACAAATGCGACATACTACAGGAGATGACCAGACTGCAAATGCGACATACTAGAAGATGACCAAGTAGCCAGTTTTAAAATTTAAACCTGTCCTCTTTATAGCACCCTTCTTCACATTCCTGTCCTCACCCCCTTCACATTCCTGTCCTCACCCCCTTTGTAGATCCCCCCTTCACATTCCTGTCCTGCCTCCCTTTGTAGATCCCCCCTTCACATTCCTGTCCTCACCCCCTTTGTAGATCCCCCCTTCACATTCCTGTCCTGCCTCCCTTTTATATCACCTCTCCTCATTCCTTTCAGTTTCTGATTCTTTCCCCCTCCGTCCTTCATTACAGTGCCCTCTGTCTTACCTTACACAGGACACAGATGACATCAGAGGCACAGAGCTGACATCGGAAGTGCAGCAAAGGGATGGACAGAGGGCGGGACCTGCCCCAGTTAACTGATTGGTTGATAGACTGCAGAGCGGTTCTATCAACCAATCAGTTAACTGGGCCAGCCCCTGCCTTCCGTGCATCGCTGTGCTGCTCTTCCGATGTCAGCTCTGTGAGGACAACAGAGCTAGCAGGCAGCGGCAGCTGATGACAAAAAAGCTTTAATGGCGTGACCACGGCGGGGCCGCACAGATGATTGATGCGGTCCGGACTTGGTCCACTCTGCCTGTTAAAATCTAGAGCCTCGGGCGGCTCTAGTCCTAAAGAAGAGAGGGAACGGCGTTCCTGCTATGAAAAAAGTGCAGGGACGCCGTTCCCACGCGTTCCCGCTGGACTCGAGCCCTGACATACAGTATACATTAGCTGTTTCACCTGTCAAAATATTTGTATTTCTTTCCAGCCAGTCCGGAAATTCACACAGCCCTGTCACACAGCACAGCCATGCTGGTGACCTGACTTTCCACTACTGCAGTGAAGAAATAAGTCCTGGTCACCCCTCTGCTCCACAGGCCGTGATTTCAAAATGAAGGAGAAACAGCAGATGCACAAATTCATCCCTCTGCTCTCTCAGCTTGTTTCCTGTCAGCACATGTGCACAACAGCAGAGCTCCTGCGGCTGTCACCGCCTCTCCCAGTTTTTGTTTTCCCGTAGTAGACTACCAGAAGCTGATATCAAGTTAAATTTAGGTACTTACAGTAAATACATTGAAATGCATTTAATTATTTGCCCATTAATACCTAACTGCATACCTCCCAAGATGGGAATGAGGGACACCTATCAGCAATAGTATGCAGGCATAGGACACACCCTTTGCCACGCCCCCTTAAAGGACAATTGTACAAAAAAATAAGATTGGTTAAATCCACAAGTGCTTTTTGTCCCACTACTATTCCTTTATATTGGCTTTTGGAATTTAAAAATGCAGCAATTTAGAAATCAGATGAAAGATTTAGCACTGGAAAACACTTTTTGATAGATAAAAAGTCCATTTTATATACAACTATATAGATCAGACCAAAATGAGGGACAAATGAGGAGGAATGAGGGACAGAGGGACATTGCTCCAAATCAGGGACAGTCCCTCGGAATCAGGGACAGTTGGGAGCTATACCTAACTGTAATAAAATGGAAGGCACGTCAAAATCTAACTGACCTTAAATCTATTTCGACCCCCATTCTAAGCCTACTCTACCCTGTATAAGGAAAGATGTCAGATGTACAGTGTAAAGGAGGGACAGCCGACAACAGATGCCCCATAGAAAGCCTATGGGTGATGTCAGTATAAGCATATATCCTTTTACAGGGTAGATAGGATAGGCTTAGATTGGGGGTGACTTTACATGAATGTAATGCAGATATCCAGCCATTACCAAAACTGTATGTGTTTGTTAGGAATAAAAAGGATAAATAAAATTTCTGACACCGCGGTCAATCTACAGAGAGAAGCGTGAGGAGCCCAGATTCCCTGTGACGTCAGCCAGCAAGCAGAGTGCAATCTCCTCCCCTCCTGCTTCTCTCCATAGATAAAAGCCGGCCAGCACAGGGGGAATCGCATGACCGCACAGCTGCGGTGTCAGAAACGGTATTCAGCCTTTTCATTTCTAACAAACACATACAGTTTTGGTAATGGCTGGATATCTGCATTACATACATTGAAATGTTCTGCATTATGCAGTGGAATAGAGGGTGGAGGGGCAGTATCACGTACCTGGTAGTAGATCCTGATTGGACGAGGAAGGCCTCTCTTACACCTCTGACTCTGGGCCTCTGATGGTGGGGACAGAAGGTGCAGGAGTGCAGAGTCACACGAGTGCCAAGAAGTCTTGCAGGCAGCAGGACGGATGTCCTTGCTGGGCTGGAGAAGTCGTCAGAAGGCTTTAGCAGGAAGACCCGCAGGTAGGCAGCTGGTTCAGGTGACATTAACAGAATAGCAAGGTCAGGCAGGCTGAGTCATACACAGGCTTGGAGAATCGGATACAGGGCACAGGCAGGAACGTAGTCAGGAGGCAAGCCAGGTCTGGAACCAGATCAGTGGAAGAGAAGTCAGAGGAGAAGATGGAAGATTGGTCACAGGATAAGCCGAGGTCGATGCAGGTGGAGTTCAAGGTGTGGTCAAGACAAGCCGGGTAGATAACAGGAATCAGGATACAAGTTCACAGGTAACAGGATGCACAGAAGCTAAAGGCAAAGCAGCACTGGAGCTAGGCACTGGCTGGGTTTAAATAGTCTTATTTGGTGCCAGCATCAATCACGGGTGCGCGCAAGCATCGGCGCGCATGGGGATGTGCGACAGCCTGTGTTTGAACCCCAGTTTGCACATGCGCACTTCTGTTTGCCAATGTGCGATCCCTACGAGCAAAGGGAACTAGTGTTACTTTGCGCCTGAGAGTTCTTCTAGAGGGACGAGCTTGTATGCTGGCATGTGTATCCTAACAGGCAGGAAGGAAACGCTCTCATGCATACAGGGAGGGAGGGGGGAAAGTCTGTCAGGAGAGACAAGGGCTGCAGATAACGGAGACACGTAACCTGACCACTATAGTTAGGGCTCAGCAGCCATGATTATCGTGGTCAGCAAAGGCAGGGGGACTCAGGAACTGGCAGGATCAACCAGGTTTATTACTAGTTAGAAAGAGAAGAATTTCACAGGATCTTAGTTTTTTATTTTTTTTTGGGTCAACAAACACTTTAAGCTTAGTTAGATTTTGACTTGCCTTTCACTTTAACTGGTGATTTTATCTGCCTGGAGTTCAGCTTTAACATATTCAGGGACCTTCCACCTTTTTAATGAAGCGTCCATCAAATGCAGCCTCGCCAGCACCCATCAAATGCAGCCTCACCAATGCCCATCAATGCAGCCTCCCCAGCGCCCATCAATTCAGCCTACCAGCGCCCATTAATGAATGTTTGCTTGCTTCCATTTATTCGGGAGCCGGGACACAGACACAGTCCTCCTTCGCCGCTGCGCCTCTGACACTATGTGTGAATGGAGCGGTGGCTGCCTGCTGATGCTGAGACTTAGTTGCTTGCTGCAGAGAGAAGAGAGTAGGAACACTAGTGGCCGGGTGCCCTAGGCAGCAGTGCGCCCTAGGCAGCTGCCTAGTTTGCCGAGTGGTAGCACTGGCTCTGGCTGTGCTGTTTATGTGACAGCTGCAGTGGAAGATAGAGCTCCATATGGACATTCCTGTATCTGTGCATCTCCACATGCATTGTGGTAACAGGTACATGAATTTATATCCCACACCAAAAATTGTCATGCAGAGGCACATCAGAATTCTAAAGAGTGTTAATAATTTTTTCGATGTATGTGATGTCTGCTGTTTGTACCTGGGGTCCCCCACAGGCCAGGTAGACTCATCTGGCAGTGTCCTTGGTTTATTGTCGTTTTGTTTTATCTTACTTCATATGAGATCCACATTTTTGGACAGTTTCTTGCGTGTGAATATAATTTTTGTAAAAAACATTCTCTTCTTTATGTTACATTTTGGTATTTTCACTCATAAGTTGAAATATTGTTATTGATCTATAGCTCACTGCTTATCCCGAAGAAGCAATTGTGGAACTGCAAAACGCGTCAATGTGTGCTGTTATGAAGAATGTGGTATTGGATCCTGATCAGAACTGGATGCATATGACATTGGTTTTTGGTAAAAAAAATATTTTAACTGGTTTTCATAGTAGTAGTAGTAGTATATAGTAGTATATACATGGTATATAATAAAAGGATAAACGTTATGCTAAATTATTAATGTGATACCTACCCTTTGGAGATACAAAAGCCAAATTTTATATTCCCTCCACAGGTAGGGATTATGTCAATATTGTTCTTTTATTTATTAATTCCTCAGATTGACTTTTCAAGCATTGTTTGGATGTTAAAGTGAGTGTAAAGGATCACCTTGTAAAGCAACCCATTCAGTTTAAATTTGAGATGAAGGGAAAAAAAATCTTTGGATAGATATAAAAAAAAAAAATTATGCATAGTGATCACATTCCCTCTATTGCCTCTGTTCTCAGCTGCATAAGAGCTGGGGGGAGAAACAGTACACTGAGCTTCCCTGTGAATGGCTGTGCAAGGGGTGTGTGTGTATCAGAACGTCTCTGATTATTGGAGGAGAGCAGTCTGAGTTCCCAGCATAGCTAGAAAACTGACCACGGTGTGTTCTCCTGCTTAGCATGGTCAGTTTTTTTTTATAGGAAATCAGGGGGACTGGCAGGAACACCAGGGATTTCACACAAAGGAAGGAATACAAAGAGAACAGGATACTTTCTCATACAAGTACATGGTACAGTAGGCACATATCAGGAATATAAAATGCTGGGGTAACAAACACTTTAAGTTAACTGAACCCCTAGCTTGAGAACTATATGGATATACCTTTAAATGTTATGTATTCAGTGGCTGTTTGCCCTAACATTATGGGTCTGTTTTATAATCTGTAGCCTGATTCACTGTACACAAGATATTAAATACAGGAAAAAAATACAATATCTCAAAATAACATTCGTTTGCACATCTTTCATTTAATGAGCACGCACATGAGTGGTTGTGAAATCTGTTTTGAAATATATTCCCCTGGAGAAATGTAAACAAGTGGTTTTCATTGCGATGTTTGTTCGGTTTTTATAGTATTTTTACACTTTTTATGCAGCTAGATATTGGAAATAAATGTAGTTGTTTTTAGCTGTTTTTCCCATTGGTCTAATCAACATGCCTTTCTTCAACGTCAGCATCCCCAGCAACACATACCCTGCTTAATGGGCAGGATGAACACGTTTTTGGCCTGGGGTTTCATTGTGATGAGAAAAAGTGTGTTTGCAGTATGTTTATGTACATAGCTTCAGTGGCCACATTATTTGATAAGCCTGCACCCAAAAGCCAAACCCACTAAAATAGGGCAAGCAGCCTCTGTATCTACAGTCAACAGTGGTGGTCGTGGACATGGTGCATCCTGTGCAGGTGGCCGAGGGGCACGCTTGTCCTTTTTTGCTGCTGCTGGCCATGTTATTGTGCCACAACATGCAGAAGAGTTGGTGGAGTAGATAACAAAGCTGTCCTCATCCCCCTCATCCTCTGTCACCCAGGCTCAAGCCCCATACACACGGTCGGATTTTCGCATGGATTCTGTCCGATCGGACAATGTTGTTGAAAAATCCGACCGTGTGTATGCACCATCGGACAGTGTACGTCGGATTGTCCGACGGACAAAGTCCTATCTCCTGCTGGATAGATTTTTGGACAACAAGGTCCGATCACACCAAATCCGATCGTGTGTATGGTAGTCCGACGGACAAAGTGCTACGCATGCTCAGATCACATTACAAGACCAAAGATATTGGCTACTAGCCTCTACGTTGTCCCGTCGTAGGCAACAAACGTCACCACGTTCAGAATGATCGGATTTTCTGACAACTTTGTCCGACCGTGTGTATGCAAAACCAACATCGGACAAAGTACGACGGACAGGATCCGACGGACCTGGTCCTCGGATAATCCGCGCGTGTGTATGGGGCTTCAGAGTAGTTTGCCTTCCAACGCAGCTGCCAAAGCGGCCTATTCCACCGGCTCCACAGTCACTCCTTCTGTAGTCCCAACATCATGGACGGAAGAGTCCCCAGAATTATTCAACCACAGTGTCAGTTATATGCTGCTGGAGGATGTGCAGCGATTTGAAGGCTCCGATGTTGGTTCCCAGGTTGAGGAAGGGAGTAACGTGAGCCTAGAGAGAGGGGGTGCCACGAAAGGACAAGAAACTGGCAGTCATGTTTCACAGCAGGGCCCTTTCCTGCGCACAACAAGAGTATCTGTGAGGGGTTACAGTGTTGTGGCACCACCACCCAAGGCCATATTTTCTGCCCATGTTTAACAGGGGCATGTAATTACAACTTTTGATATAATATTTCACAGCAGGGCCCGTTCCAGCTCCCAACACGAGTATCTGTGAGGGGTTACAGTGTTGTGGCACCACCGCCACCACCAAAGGCCCAATTTTTCTGCCCCTGATTAACAGGGGCATGTAAATACAATTCTTGATATAATATTTCACAGCAGGGCCTGTTCCTGCGCCCAACAAGAGTAACTGTGGGGGCTTACATTGTTCTGGTACCACCAACACCTAAGGCCCAATTTTCTGCAGAGTATATAGGGCAGGCTGTATAGTATATATACTGCTGTTCAGAGTATATAGTGCCTGGGGAACTCCACGCCATGTTTAAAAAAAATTGGGTGTGGGCCTCCCCTTAATATCCATACCAGACACCTGAAGGGCCTGGTGTGGATTTTGGGGGGGGGGGACATCCACACTTTTTTGGGGGGTATTTTTGGTATTTTTATCTATATTATCGGGATCAGACAATACATTACAGCTAGAAGCTGAGAGATCACTGACCAGTGAAGACGTGTTTTTTGTCTCTCCTGAGATTTTTCTTGGACATCACCTGGTTACAGACACCGAGACTGCTGTTTCCTTTTTCCACATATTATTCGGATGTGAATGGATGTGCTGTCCGCTTTTGAACCTACCACCGAGATCCAGTCGTGACGGTTTTCGTTTGGAGGTCGATTCGGAGGTCATCCACGGCTCCCTTGGATCCCATTTTGGAGGCTCGGACCACTGCGAGTTCCACACATCTGCCATTTGTGGCACATTGCCTGTAAAACTGTGTCATTGACATTGGAGTCCACCTGTTCTTGTAAGAGCATTCACATTTCATTTTGTTGTTGATGATTGATGATCCAGACGTTTCCTTAACGGACAGACTGGTCCACTCATTTGTGAATTTTCGGGTGTTTGATGCTACAGTTTTGTTCTACATTGCTATTTTTGTTAGACATTATTGCATATTGTTTGCACATTATCATTATTTACAGATGGACTTTTAGAGTTGCCCTTATCACCATTGTCACTTCCCAGTATTATCACTTATATCACCATATTTGTGCACACTGTTTAGCGCTACATTTCCCACCATTTAATACATTACAGCTGCAAGCAGTTTTAAATTACATTTTTTCCTGTAGAAATGTCATTTTGCTGTGGCACTGTTATAAACATGGGAAAGATGGGCTACTTTACAGGCATACTACGGACACCCCCCAGGCACGATATTTAAAGGAATATTTTATTTTTATTATTTCACTTTTTTTTTATTGTTTCACACATTATTAAAATCACTGCTCCTAAAAAAATTGAGTTTTTAATAATTTTTTTTGCATTTATACATGTCCCCTGGGGCAGGACCCGGGTCCCCAAACACTTTTTATGGCAATAACTTGCATATAAGCCTTTAAAATTAGCACTTTTTATTTTTCATGTTCGTGTCAAATAGACTTTAACGGTGTTTGCGTGTTCGAATAAATTATGGTACTGCTACTGATAAACAGATTAACATTTCTCTGTATAACTACCCTACCTTTGCACAGCATTTAGATAGCCAATGTTAATACGAACCAATCACAGAGATAAGGAAAGGTGAAGGTAATGTTAGCTGTGGATATTTCAAACACAGCAAGTTCCCATACTGACAGCCATATGCTGTCTCATTTGAGTAGAAATTAACGCAATCTGCAAACATGGAAATAGATAAACTATCAATTATTAAAGATCTTTGTTGCTGAAAAAATAGCCCTCTAGAGGCATGTCCTACCTGTATCAATTCCACACTGCAAAATTAGTCTTCAGCCTGTTTCGCTGCAAAGATGGGAGAGAGAAATGTGTCCCGGAATCACCTGCGCCATATAAGAGAACTAATGTTCTCCGAATTGCCCCCAGCTATGGTCCGGTGGCCAGAATTAATTATCAGGACATGGGACCTATACCAAGATGGCCACGGTGGCTTCAGGTGGACTAATATTAATAATTAAGTAAATGGAAAAAATTTGGGTAGTAATTTTAGCACCCACTAATTAGGAAAATTAGCAAATCATTAAACAGGATTAATCAAACTGGAGGTTGGAGGAGGAGGAGAAGGGGGAGGGAGTTCCCTCTTGGGACCCCTGTGCCATATATAGGTGAACTGCGAGGAATATCTGGGTACACGTTGCAGTCCTTGGTGCGGAGAAGTTATGGCATGATGTATGAAATGTGCTATATTGATATGATTATTTAAGATCAATTTTGTCACTCTATTTAAATGGCAGCAAATCAAGTCTGCCATCTCCTGATGAAGAGGCCCATGTCCATGAAATGCGTTGAGCGGAAAGACTTGTTATATAAATCACTGCAGTGGTTGGAAATGACTGTTTTATAATTGTTTTATTATAAGCTTACTATTAGATGTTGAATTTTAAAAGAAATGAAATAAAATGTTATAAATTTTACTAAAACGTTGTGCCTCAAAAGTCCCACATTTTTACTATAGACATAGTTTCGATAAATCATCAGCAAGAAATGACAAAATTAATAATATTGTCCTCAATATTGTGATTTTGACTGGTGCAGAAAATCAATCACAACTTCTGTGCAAAAAGGTGAATTTCCAACAGTGCTCCCCTCTCAGTTCCACACTCAAGTGCCAGGGACAATAACAGTACAAATCCGTAGGTCTGGGACAGCATGCGTTCCACAGACCGAAAATGCTAAAACCAGAAGTGACGTGACGCAGGCGGAGCTTGGAGCGCAAACACGTCACTTCTGGTTTTAGCATTTTCGGTCTGTGGAACGCACGCTGTCCCAGACCTACGGATTTGTACTGTTATTGTTTCTGGCACTATTGTAGTGCAAGTTTTTAAAGAATTTGTTTGAAGAAATTAAAACTCAATTACTACACATGAAGTAATTAATGGTCACTTTTGTATTTTGTATTTTTTACACATACTAGCACATTGCACTTTTGATTAGCACCTTTTTCTGGATTACACCTGATGATTTATATGAGTTTAATGTTTATGAGTAATCATGAGGATTTTGCTTTGACATCTTTGTAGACACTTACACATTTTAGATTATTGGCAGTGCCATCTACCCTTCCATATCTATACATTTTATCTCATTGCTTCACCTAGTGGAGTTTTCGGGGGAGGCAGCAGCCTTACTTTCATTACCTAAGCACGGAATTAAACAAATTTATATTAAGAAGCATGTCTACATCTTTCCCGCTGCACCAGCAGCTGTTGGATGCCTGGGGGAACATTTTACAGAGGATCAACAAGACTTTATACCATCTGGTTAGAGCCTTATAACCCAATTCCTGACATTTGTTCGTTGTGAGAAGTATAGGATATCATCCCTTTGGTCAGGGGAGAATGTAGTCCCGAGGTCCCTCTCACATTTAAGCAAGAATGGGGGCATGAAATTGTTGGACAGATGAATCTGCCTAGAAATCTATTGGATTACTTGGCTTTAGCCCTCCTCCTCCTGGCCGGAGGAGAATGGTGCAGCATAACAACAGTATCTCAGTAGAGAAAGAGAAGAATAAAAGACAATGGGATTGATTTACTAAAACTAGAGATTGCTAAATCTGGTGAAGTTCTACATAGAAACCAATCAGCTTTCAGATTTTTTTTTGTCAAAGCTTAACCACTTGAGCTCCGGAAGGTTTTAATTGAACAAGCTGAAGTTAGAAGTTGAATGGCTACTATACACAGCTGCACCAGATTTTGCACTCTCTAGTCTTAGTAAATCAACCCCAATGTCTCTTTCAATATATTGCTGTAGCCCAGCACTTGGCTACACTTTCAGTCAGGTTTTTTTAAATAGATATGCAATGGGGAATACATGAAACGTGTATTCAGATAGGAGTGAAACACTCAAAATGCAATTTACTTAAAGCAGTGTTCTGGTCGAAATAGTAATTTTTAGATAAAAATACCACTTTGCTACTCATTCTTCTTGTATTCTATTAAAGTTATTCTGTATTTAAATGTCCGTTTAGCATTTTTGCAGCAGTGTTTTCTTACTTTATAAATTCCAAGCAGACCGTGGCCATCTCCTGTGCGGGCATCTGAAGCTGGATAGTATCTCTTCCTGTATTCCGTGCATGCTGGACACCCAGCATGCACCTGCCGATCTCGCGCATGTGCAGCGTATTCGCGAGCAGTAGAGGTCGGGTTTCCATAGCAACAGCTATGCAAAAAACATGATGCTAGGACTCGGCGATGGCTATTGCCTCCTGGGATTGATAACACACATATCCCAGTAGACAATTCAAAGCTGGAAATGACACGTGGGGCCGCCACCGTGAAAGAAGAAAGTGGAAACATTAAGGATTCGTGAGTACAATTTCAACAGCTACTGCTGCCGCTGCCACACCACAATGTTTCTATTACAAGGTTGCATCCCCTCAGTACTGACAGAAATGCTAGTCTATCTTGCTGCTGTATATTTTGTTCCACGAGCTCAACACAGGGTTTGAATTAGGGGAAGCTGCCAAAACACATTGTTTTGGCATTTTGTACAGACAAATTCAATTCAAAGTAGGTGGTGACAGATGTGAGTCACAGCACTCTGTTGGCTGCCAAACTAATATAAAAATATATATAATTATACAGCATAAACAAATCTACTTTTGTGTGTATATGTATGTATGTATGTATGTATACATACACACAGTATCTCACAAAAGTAAGGAGACCCCTCACATTTTTGTAAATATATTATATCTTTTCATGTGATAACACTGAAGAAATTACACTTTGCTACAATGTAAAGTAGTGAGTGTACAGCTTGTATAACAGTGTAAATTTGTTGTGGGTTGTGAGGGGGGGTACTCGCTTTTGTGAGATATTGTATGTATGTATGTATATATTGTTTTCCTCCATCTTGGAAAAAGTGCATTCATGTGGATTTAAAAAAGCTATAAAGTGGAACTAAACTTAAAGTAGAACTTCACTTCATCTGAGCACCACAAACCAAAAACGCTGTTTAAGTCATTTTTATTATTCAAAGAAAACTCCCCCATTCACCCATGTCTCCATTCTTTATTTTGCTAAGAAATTATGTTGAAAAACATCCCCTAGCATTTTTGGCAATGGCCATCTTGAGTAAGGGCAGATGATTCATGTAATTCATTTACTTGCTGGAATCCATCTGCCTTTAGTTTAGGCATACAGGCACCCCTCCTCCCCTCTTGAAGACTTCTGGGATGTATGACATAGTTTGCCTAGGCATAGAAACCAGGAAGTAACTGAACAAATGTAAAACATTTTTTTAAAAACAAGTAAATATGATATACTTTCTTATCTATTTACCAATGCTAGCTGCATAAGATTTAAAAATAGTCAGTGTTGACTGAGAGAGTAAAATTCCACTTTAACCACTAGGCGCCCGCGCTATAGCCGAAAGACGGCTGCAGCGCGAACGCTCCCTGCAGGGAGGACGTCCTCCTGTTTACTTCCCTAATGCGCACTCCTGAGAGCGCGCATCGGGGAAGTTCTGTGCTGGCCGTGTCAGTCGGACACAGCCGGTCACAGATCGCTGTAAACGGCCAATCACAGCGGCCGTTTACAGCAAGATCGGGCTGTCCAATGAGAGATGATCTCATATGTTTGCATATGCAAACATATGAGATCATCTGTCAGCGCCGCTCTGCCTCCTCACACAGACAGCGTGTGAGGAGGGACAGAGGAACGGCGCTGGTGTAAGTAAAAAAAAAAAAAGAAAAATAAAGTGATCTGTCCCGCTGCCACCTGTCACCAGTACCACCTGTCCCAGCTGCCACCTGTCACCAGTACCACCTGTCACCAGTACCACCTGTCCCAGCTGCCACCTGTCACCAGTACCACCTGTCCCCAGTACCACCTGTCCCCAGAGTGCCATCCGTGCCATCTGCCAGTGCCACCTGTCCCCAGTACCACCTGTCCCCAGTGCCATCCATGCCATCTGCCAGTGCCACCTGTCCCCAGTGCCATCTGTCATCAGTGCCACATCAGTGCCACGTCAGTGCCATCTGTCATCAGTGCCACGTCAGTGCCATCTGTCATCAGTGCCACGTCAGTGCCATCTGTCATCAGTGCCACGTCAGTGCCATCTGTCATCAGTGCCACGTATCAATGCCATCTGTCAAAAGTGCCACCTGTCAGTGTCACGTGCCATCTGTTATCAGTGGCACGTGTCATCAATGCCACGTATCAGTGCCATCTGTCATCAGTATCACGTGTCATCAGTGCCACGTATCGGTGCCATCTGTCATCAGTGCCACGTATTAGTGCCATCTCTCATCAGTGCCACGTATTAGTGCCACATGATATCAGTTCCACGTATAAGTGCCATCTGTCAGCAGTGCCACATATTAGTGCCGTCTGTCAGTGTCACGTGTCATCAGTGCCCCCCGTATTAGTGCCATCTTTCATCAGTGTCACGTGTCATCAGTGCCCCGTATTAGTGCCATCTGTCATCAGTGCCACATCAGTGTCACGTGTCATCAGTGCCACCTGTCATCAGTGCCACGTCAGTGTCATTGTCCTGGTGCTCCAGGGCCTATAAAAGTGTAATAGGTAGTCAACAATTTAGATGTGTAATTTATGCTCCTAGAACACGTGATGGCGCTCCCTGCATGTTGGGCCTCTCTAAGTGGCCAGGCTGTGTAAAAGTCCCACACATGTGGTATCGTAATACTCAGGAGGAGTAGCAGAATTTATTTTGGGGTGTCATTTGTGGTATACACATGCCATGTGAGAGAAATAACCTATTCCAATGACAATTTTGTGGAAAAAAATTAAAAATAAAAAAATAATTCATTTTGCAAAGAATTGTGGGAAAACAATGACAACATCAAAAACCTCACCATGCCTCTTACTAAATACCTTGGAATGTCTACTTTCATAAAAGGGGTCATTTGGGGGGTATTTGTACTTTCCTGGCTTGTTCGGGTCACAAGAAATGAGATAGGTCACCAGTGCATCAGGTGTGATCAATTTTGTATAATTCGCACCACAGTTTGTAGAGTCTGTAACTTTCACAAAGACCAAATAATTTCCACTAATTTGGGTTATTTTTACCAAATATATGTAGCAGTAAAAATTGTGCCCCAAATTTATGAAGAAAAAATAATAATTTGCTAAATTTTATCACAGAAACAAAGAAAAATGCGTTTTTTTCAACATTTTCGGTATTTTTCATTTATAGCGCAAAAAATAAAAAACCCAGAGGTGATCAAATACCACCAAAAGAAAGCTCTATTTGTGGGAAAAAAAGGACAAAAAAAATCAATTGGGTGCAGTGTTGCATGACTGAGTAATTGTCATTCAAAGTGTGAGAGCACCGAAAGCTGAAAATTGGTCTGGGCAGGAAGGGTGTTTAAGTGCCCAGTAAGCAAGTGGTTAAAGCGGTTGTAAAATCACTAGCTGTACTTGGAAGAATCCCCTCTGTTATATTCTGCTATATCGCTCAGTACCTTTGTTTTATAAAAATGATGCAGCACAATGTCTTATTTTACAGCACACCTGTGCAGTCAGCTGACGTTCCGGTGCTCTCTTTTCCTGGTCTGAGGACAATAGAGGGAGGGGCTGAGGTTCCCTCTGACTTCAGCCGGGAGGGTAAAATGAGAGCTGCGGGCAGTCACTTGCAGAATTGAGCAATAGTTATTTGTGGGGAAATCCGTCATCAAACACTGAAAGTAATGACAGCGACAATTCTGCAACTGAGCAAATTTCAGTGTTTTTGATTTGATTATATTATTATTTGTTATAATTATTTATTATATTATAATCTATGATTTCGTGTTTCAAACTTTATCATACCCGGGATGTCTACTAGACTCTTGTTTGGACAGATTTAGGTGAGTTATTCCTAAGAATTACAGGCCTACAATATAAAACGCCAAATTTTCATGCAAAATAATTGTACCACTTTCAGCATCAAAAATATGAAATAATCATACCGCCAGGGAGGTTAAAGTGGATGTGAACCCAATGTCATCCTTTCTAAACTACTGCCATAGGGGTTATCTTTAAGGATATACATGCCTCCGGCATGTATCTTTACCTGTCAAATGTCTCCCCTCTGTCTGTTATGAGACCCGAGAAACTGCAGATTCTGTGGGTGGGTCTGTTGTCTGGAGCTCGGTGGGTGGAGTCGTGATGTCAGTAGAGTCCCTGCCCACCTCTACACTCCCCTTGTCAATATGCATTTTCTCCTGTGTATTTCTTATTTCTGAACTTCTGCTATGATCTCTAACATCCAGTGAAAAGACAGGAAAGTAACCACATGACTTCAGCATGCCCGATTATGCTGAGGTGTGGAACATCCAATCCTGGCAGAGCAGCAGAAGAAAGGAGTGGGAGGGAATTCAAAAATAATGAATGTCTCTTAAGCTAGTGCACGAGAAATGTAAATCACCTGTCACTCACAGAAAGGGGGGAGGATTTGACAAAGTTTTTCTCTGTTTGTCAAGATTTATCACACTGAACAATAAAAGAGGATTGCTCAGAGCTGGATTAACTCTTTGTGGCAAGACTGGGCTCAAATTATAGGAAATATTATACTCTACATTATGACATCAAACAGAAAAAAAAACAATTTTGGGTTTATATCCACTTTAAAGCGGAGCACCACCCTAAATTGGAACTTCCGCTTATCGGATTCGTCCCCCCCTCCGGTGCCACAATTGGCACCTTTCAGGGGGGAGGGGGGTGCAGATACCTGTCTAATACAGGTATCTGCACCCACTTCCGTGACAAATTATCCGGACTGCCCCGCCCCTATCCGGAGATGCCCCGTTGTGTCTTGGGAAACACAGTTCCCAGGACACAGCGGGGACCAATAGAGACGTGCAGCGCGACTCGCGCATGCGCAGTAGGGAACCGGGCAGTGAAGATGTTGCGTCTTCACTTCCTGATTCCCTGACAGAGGATGGCAGCGGGGCAGCGAGAGACGAGCGATCGCTCGTCACATTCTGCCTACACCGCTGGAACCAGGAACAGGTAAGTGTCCATTTATTAAAAGTCAGCAGCTGCAGTATTTGTAGCTGCTGACTTTTAATATTTTTGATGCGGGTGCAGCTCCGCTTTAAGTACTAAAAAACTGTGAACAGGCAACACCTTGTAAAAGAGGCATTGCAATGTCTCTTCTGCAATAATACTTACCTCACAGTCTTCTATTGAGTATACACTGAGCATGCGCAGGTTGTGCTAAAATGACTGACTCCTGTGCACATGTGCGCATATCATTTCACCACTGCCAAATCAGAAGGCCTGAAAACACGACACCCAGAAGTAACGGGGGAGATGATGACAGCGGAATCCTCTGGATCAACTGTGGGTATAGAATGGGGTTTATTGGATTGTACGATATATTTTATTTTTATTTATTATTTCTTTTATTTTTATGGTTGAAATGGATGGACTTGTGTCTTTTTTCGGCCTAGCTAACTATGTAACTATGTAACTATGTAACTATGGAATTGAGTATTTCTGAGAGTTTAGTTCCACTTTAAGGAAACAGTGGAGTGCACCATCACAGTTACAGCCTCAGTATCGTCAATGTGCCATGTGACTGTCATGTGTACACCTCAATACAAAATGCACTATTTTACTACCAAAGTGTACTTCAATAAAATTTTTAGCCAACGTCTATATTACTGCATTTGTCATTTTGAAAAGCCAATATAAAGGAAAAGCAGAGGTTAAAAAAAAAACTTGTGTGGTTTAGGCAATCATTTTCTACATGTTAGATCTTTGTGGTCCATGTACACGGGGCTGTAGCAGGGACTTGTCCTTTGCCTACATGTGCTAAAAGGTGTCCTTCTACCATTTCAAAAAGTTGAGAAGTATAAAGTACTCATCATTTAAGGACTCTCACTTCAAAAGATACTGCTCACATTCCAGATTTTAGTTCCATACAAAAAACAGGGAAGCTGACCACATCTCTGCAGTGAAAATTCACAAATACATATTAAAAAAATCCTAAATAAAATACATTATTGATATTAAAGAAGAAAATGATTTACATAAAAATTTATGACAATTAAAATGATCATGCGTTTCTATTTTTTTCCCATATAGGTCTAGTTTATGACACAGCTTTCACTTTTGCATGTGCAGTTTGTGTAGGGTTTTTCATGATAGCATAAAGATTTGTGGCCACTAGAGGGTGTACCCATCTGCTCAACATTCTGTGAAAACATAAAGTACAAGTGTATTTGATTCCAGTTTTTAACGCATGAAACATAGGCAGTACATCACTGCAATACATGCACATTTATATACCTTTAAAAAACCTGCAAGTACAGAAAAATATCTGTTAATCTGCCAGAAACACACTAATCCTAATTTCCTTTTGTGAAATGACAACACATGCCTTTCTGTGCCTTTTCTGAAATTGTAAAAATTGGTGTCAGTCCTGCTCAATTGTTCATTGTTAAAGCGGTAGTAAACTTCACCCAAAAAATGGGCCCCCGGGCGGTTTAATTCATAATGTGCTAGTATGCATCGCATGCAAGCACATTATGACAGACTTACCTGAAAACGAAGCCCTCCAGCGCCACGCTGTCACCGGTCCTGGTGCTTCCATCTTCACCTGGTCTTCCTCCTGGGTTTGTGGGCTTTGGCTGCAGGAATGGCCAAGCCGCGATGACATCACTGCATAGAGTTGCCACATACGTCGCGGCACAGAGTTCTGAATGGACAGCACAGTCCATTCAAATTCACAGGACAGTCAGCGGCTGCTGCTAAAGTAAATATCTCCTAAACTATGCATATTTAGGGGATATTTACTGTTCCTATAGGTAAGCCTTATTATAGGCTTAGCTAAGGGTAAAAATCAACATTGTGACTTTACTACCACTTTAAACTACCAAATCCCACCTATTATTCCCATCTCCACCAGGGCCAGATTAAGAACATCATGGGCCTGGTGCTGAGGATTTTGGTGGGGCCTTTTATAAACAATAAATGAATAAATAAAAATGCAAACAATTTTTTGTTATAACAAATTCAATTAAAAAGAGAGAGGGAGAACGAGAGAGAAAGGGGATGAAAGAGGTGTTAGAGGTAAGGGAAAGAGGATGAGAGAGAAAGGGGGTATGAGAGAAAGAGGATGCACATGAGCATGCGTGGAAATAACATCAACGCAGCCCGGCCAAGGCAAGTGACCGAAGGCACAGAACCCAGAAGGAAGATGGAAGCGCCCGGGCCCCGCCGGATTGATCACAGCACCGCACTGGAGGGCTCAGTCTGACAATTTAAGTGTACCCTAATGTGCTAATATGCTGTGCATACTTGTACATTATGGCATAACCTACCTCAGAGCCTCTAAAAAATAGTAATGTTAGAAAAGTTTACTACCGCTTTAATATCATTGGAACCCAGGAGCCTCTCATGGGGCCCCCTACTGACCCGCATAGTTGCCAACATTTCAAAAATATTTTCAGGGACACTTTTTGTTACAAGTGTTATATTTGGAGTAGCTGACATCCCCTATGTTCCTCTATACATCACAATAGTAATTACAAAATTAAATAAGTACTAATAATGGGGCAGAACAAATATGAGGACTGAGATTTCCTTTAGTTGAACTAACAAAAGTGTATCCATTCTAGAGCTGGTAACATTGAGGATATTCAGTTTAATTTTAAAGAACTGTTTTTGTGGGTAAGAGGCATAGGGGAGGAGAATGGATGGTATAAAAGTGGTAAGTATGTGCAGGTGAGGGAGAGGAATGTGGAGAGTCTAACAGTGGGCACTATGTACATGAGAGGAGTGCGGAGGGTATGACAGAAGGCACTATGCACAGCAGAGGAGTGTGGAGGGTATGACAGTGAGCAGTATGCACAGCAGAGGAGTGTGGAGGGTATGACAGTGAGCAGTATGTACAGGAAAGGAGTGTGGAGGGTATGACGGTGGGCACTATGTATAGGAGAGGAGTGTGCAGGGTATGACAGTGAGCAGTATGTACAGGAGAGGAGTGTGGAGGGTACGACAGTGGGCACTATGTACAGGAGACAATTGTATGACAGTGGGCACTATGTACAGGAGAGGAGTATGGAGGGTATGACAGCGGGCGCTATGTACAGGAGAGAAGTGTGGAGGGTATGACAGTGGGCACTATGTATAGGAGAGGAGGATGAAGGAATCTGGGAAGGAAAAATGTAAAGGTTTGTGGAAGGATGTTTAGGGACTGCATAGTGGTTAAGCGGGCCATACATGGATTGAAATTACACCAATTAGGCAGAGACCAGCCACAGTCGATCTATGTATGGGCTAGCTGGTTTTACACCAGTCAACCTATTAACCGACTCGAGTACAACCAGCCTGTCAGGTTTTCCCAAAACAATCAGTGCTGCCAGCTATAGTTAGCAACACTAATCATTGTATTCACTGGCAGAACACAATAACACTGCGGGAGTGATTCCCCCATTCACAGGTCAGCGGGTGAGAGGGTGTGTGGGGACAGGCTGGGGAGAGATACTAGTCAGTGGCTGGGTAGGCACTGGTTAGTATCAGAGCCAAATACACACAGGTTACATACGCTGTGATCATTAGTGAGAGTGAGAACAATAATTCTAGCCTTAGACCTCCTCTGTAACTCTAAACATGTAACCTGTAAAAAAATGTAATGCATTGCTTAGTACACAAGAAAAAATTGTTAAAAAAATTGTGCTAAATTTTGTGTTTTTTTTTTATGAATGAAACACTTTCCAAAAAAAACGTTTAAAAAATTGCTGCGCAAATATCGTGTAACATAAAAAGTTGCAAAGACCACCATTTTATTCCATAGGGTGTCTGCTAAAACAATATATATATATATAATGCTTGAGGCTTCTGAGTAATTTTCTATAAACAAAAAAAATGATGATTTTTACATGTAGGAGAGAAGTGTCAGAATTGGCCTGGGTGGTGAGGGGTTAATTACCATAAGTAATATACAAATAATTATTATAAGCACTGTGAGTTCATCCTCTCAGTCTGCTGCAGAGTGTTCCAGCTTGTATTTATACTGGCCGCTCTGTATGTAGCTTCTGACAGGCTGCACAAGCAGCCCCATATCTCCAGAACCATAGATGATAGCAGCCCCATATTTTAACCAGTGTTGAAGTAGGTCTTTAGCTACATACCTCCCAAATGTGGGGTCTCTGATCGCTGAGCTACAACCCTCGAAGTCAATCTTTTTTTTATTTTAATTTTTTTTGAATTTTTTTTTTTTTTGGGGCAAATGGGCCTATCTTGAGAAAGGGGCCTGGAGCTGCAGCTCCAATAGCCCCTATGTTAATCCGGCCCTGATCTCCACAGCATAGGGACTATGTGTTCTGTAGTGAAAGATAAGAACTAACATGTCTCCTGGATATAGTAGAGGACAACGTTGAATTTCCGACACAATCAATAGGTATTTTTTGCATTTAACGAACACATATAACATTTGTAACTAAATTTGTCTTATGTGCTTCCTAAAGGGAGCAAAAAAGATAAATTAATTGTTAGGATTTACATACACATTAACATTAGCTGGAGAACTTATGAGCATGCTTTGTGACACTTTCATGGTGCAGACTTTACACTTGCTAAGCTTTCCAAAAACGTTGTATTGATATGTTTCTATATTAGCGCAAAATATGACTGAAATAGAAAAATAAGTCCTTGGAAGGTAAAATAGTTCACATATACAGTATACTGTGGATTTAGCTGTTTGCCTGTAGTTCAGGTTTATTTCAAAATTGTTACAGAATGTTCCACAAGACTTCAGCTGTAAAAAAGACAAAATTAGTGGAATGCTTATTAAAATACTGCAGCACACATACAAATATTTTAATGCTAATGATTTAGCTTTTTCTCTGAAGAATAATTTCCAAGACAATTAAATAAATTATAATTTGAGGGATAGCTTTTTCGCTCTCCAAATGTTCTCTGGATCTGATTATATGGCGATACAAACATTTAAATACATTTTTCATTTGTTATTTCAGAACATTATGCAGTGCTACAGTATGCATTCCCGCTGACTGCATTAAAGCATTAAAGCACTTTGGATGGAGTGATTATTTGCCTATATTTCAAGCATTATAGCACTTTATTGTATTGCACTACACTATATGTTGTTATTTTAGTAGCACATTAGCACTTTATATTTTTGCACCAGTGTATGTATCAGTATGGTATATGTGTTGTGGAAGGGCAAGCCTGTGCCACTGTTTATTGTGGTGTTTTACACCACTAATGGAACAGGTGTGTGCTGGCTTCACATGGGAGCCAGAGTTAGAGCTTAGTGCCCTGCCCTCCCGAGGGGGTAAGTGTGTGAAGGGAGCAGTGAGAGGTGCTGTTATGCACCATACTGTCCAGGAAAGGACAGACCAAGGCCTGACCTTAAGAGAGAGTTCATGAGGGAAAGAAAAGCTGGGAAGCTGCAAGGAAAGATGCAGGGCTGAGGTACAGCATTTGTGCATGAACACTGGGACATGTCTGATAGTCAGGAGGACCAAAAGGTACTACTGGTCAGGAGGACCAAGAGGTACTAATCAGAGTAGTAAAGCTGCCAGAGAGCCAGGAGGCTGAATGTTATGTTTGGTTCGTATTGATGGTGAGAACCTCCTGCATGGGAAGCTATACCCGAATGAACTTTTGATGTCCTTTAAATAAAAGTGGGCAGGAAAGCCCTGAAAATTATTTCTGGCATTGAGTAAATTCACTGTTTTGGCACTACCACTGAGCTACAAAACCCCAACGTGTCACAGTGTAGTTAACATTAGCGTGGCACTCATTGGGAAAGAGTTTGCCTAAAGGGTGTCTATCACAAAGCAGTGCTGGCAGCTTAGATAGGAGTTATATAGAGTGGCAAGAAAAAAAGTATGTGAAACCCTTGGAACTTACTGGTTTTCTGCAGTAATATGGCAGAAAATGTGATCTGATTCTCATCTATGTCACAATAATAGACAAACACAATGTTAAAGTATTCTATACATGAAGGTAAAAAACCTTCTGTGTGAAGCAGACCCCCTAATACTTACCTGAGCCCCATCTCGATTCAGCGATGTCCAGGAGAGCCTTGAATGGACACACAGAGCATCGGCTCAGCTTGGGTGCCCCCATAGCAAGCTGCTTATTGTGAGGGCACCCAGCAGGAGTGCCAGCGAGGGACCCAAAAAGAGGAGAATCCGGGCTGCTCTGTGCCAAACCATTACACAGAGCAGGTAAGTATAACATGTTTGTTATTTTTTTTAAATACTGGTAAAAAAACAAGACTTTAATATAACTTTTAAGCTGATAACACACAAACAATTTTAATTTCTTGTGTCTTTATTAGATGCAACCATTAAACATTCACAGTGCAGGAGCGAAAAAGTAAGTGAACTCATAGAATAATTACTTTAACAAAAGCAAGCTAATTGGAGTTAATAGCCTGCACAGTTGGAGTCCATTTAATAAAATTAGTTTGGAGGTATGATTGAGAGCTACTTTGATAAAAGTCAAACATTTTAAGATTGCTGTTCATAAGAGGCATCAGCTGATGTGAACTTACAAAAAGGAGCTCTCTGAAGACATACAGTACATATGACTAGGTGCAGCTTGGTAAGGTGGGCAGTAAACACACAGTTCAAGTCCAGCAAAAGATAATAGCATATTGTATAAGGTTCAGCAAAACACAAACAGACCCAGCAGGGAGACTATCCACTCAGAGCCATTTACAGAGAGTAACAGCAAGGTAACAGTAGTCTGGAAACCCAAAGATGCCGACAGCATCTGACACGAGTGGAGTGAAATGCAGTCATACCCAAAAGGGGAGGCTTCCAGGAAGTATGGCATGTCCTTGCTCTTTCCCTACTCCTCTGCAACCTGTCCCTGATGCTAAGCACTGTCCCTGACAGACGTGTATCTTGTCCCAACACTAGGCACTTGCAAAATGTGCACCAAATCCAGGAGCCAGGATCTTAAATAGACTCTCTCTGACCCAAGATGGCCTCCACATAAGATAGCTGCCTCCCTGTGACCAAGGAAACCATAGCAGAACTAGGTTCTTCTTGACTTACATCCCCCATCTGCATTGCTGCTGCAAATGAGCACATGCTGCAGTGGATGAAATAGACTGTACCTGCCTAAATATAATCAAGAGTAGTTGATAAGTCTGGAAATGGAAACAAAGCAATCTCAAAGTCTTTAGGCGTTTAACAGTTGACAAACAAATTGTCTATAAATAGAGACAGTTTAATACTGTGGCTACTCTTCCTAGAAGTAGGTGCCCAGCCTAGATGACTCCCAAGGCACAATGCAGAATCCTCAATAAAGTAAAGAAGAACCCACAAGTAATAGCAAAGGGCTTAAAGGCATCATTGGAACTGGCAAATATCCCTGTTCATGAGTCTACCACATATAAGTCTTCGCAGAACACCATGGAGGAAGCTGCTGCTTTCCAAAAAAAAATATCACTGCATGCCTGTTTGCCAAAGAGCACCCTGGCATACCGCAATGCTGCTGAGAAAATGTTTTGTGCACTGATGAAACAAAAGCTGAATTATTCAGGAAGAATACTCAGCATTATGTATCGTGCAAAAATGGCACAGCTTACCAACATCAAAACATCATCGCAACAGTGAAGTATGGTGGAGGCATCATGTTTTGGGCTTGCTTTGCTGCCTCAGGGCCTGGACGATTTGCCATCATCAAGGGGTAAATGAATTACCAAGTTTACCAAAATATGCTACAGGATAATATCAGGGTGGCTGTCCCCTAGCTGAAGCTTAATAGAAGTGGGGTGATGCAGCAGAACAATGACCCTAAGCATCAAACACCTTTTGGAGAGGCCCGGTCAGAGCCAAAACCTTAACTCCATAGAGATGCTGTGGAATGACCTCAAGAGAGCCATTCACACCAGACATACTACAAATGTGTTTGAGCTGAAGCAGTTTTGTAAAGTGTTGATGGGGGAATCAAGCAATTCACTCCATCTATGGCGGGCCTAAGATGAGGAACAGATCACATTTTATGTCAAATTACTGCAGAAAACCAAGTACCGTAATTCCAAGGGTATTCACATACCTTTTTCTTGCCACTGTAATCATATTATTAAATCAGGAGCATGGGAGGATCATCAGAACTTTTTTTATAAATGCTATAGTATCAGGAAGCTTAATTCTGTTTTCTCCTTACTAATAAGATATTTTATTTTTAAAGATCAATCATGGAAGAAACTTCAGTTTTTATAACTTAAAGGATGAATCCACTTTTGTGGGAAAAAAAATATAGCAAGTATTTAACCGATTGCCGACCAGCCGCCGCCATCTTACTGCGGCAGGTTGGCGCGATCCCGCAAGCTATACATCGGCTCACAGGATTGGGATAGCAGGCGCATATGCACTGCCGGAAGTGCAAGCGCTGCACAGCGGGGGTGCCGATGCTCGTGGCTGGCGGTCACGATGACCGCCGGCTACGAGCGATCGCGGGCACGAGAGGCAGAACAGGAACGAGTTTGTGTAAACACACAAATCCCTGTTCTGTTCTGAGAGGTGTGACAGATCGTGACTTCCTATTAGCTAGGAACCACGATCCGTCACTTCCTCTTGGTCAGTCCCCTCCCCCTTCAGTTAGAAACACAAACAGGAAACACAGTTAACCCCTTGACCACCCCTTAGTGTTAACCCCTTCCCTGCCAGTGAAATATTTACAGTAATCAGTAATCATTTGTATAGCACTAATTGCTGTATAAATGCCAATGGTCCCAAAAATGTGTCAAAAGTGTTCACTGTGTCCGTCGTAATGTCACAGTCCCGATAAAAATCGCAGATCGCCACCATTACTAGTAAAAAAAAAAATTTATAATAAAAATGCCATAAAACTTTCCCCTATTTTGTAGACACTATAACTTTTGCGCAAACCAATCAATATACGCTTATTGCGATTTCTTATACCAAAAATATGTAGAAGAATATATATCGGCCTAAACTGATATATTTTTGGGGGATATTTATTATAGCAAAAAGTAAAAAATATTGTGTTTTTTTCAGAATTGACGCTCTTTTTTTGCTTATAGCATAAAAAATAAAAACCACAGAGGTGATCAAATACCACCAAAAGAAAGCTCTATTTGTGGGAAAAAAAGGACGTCAATTTTGTTTGGGTACAACGTCGCATGACCGCGCAATTGTCAGTTAAAGCGACGCAGTACCGAATGGCAAAAAATGGCCTGGTCATTCAGCAGCCAAATCTTCCGGGGCTGAAGTGGTTAAACCAGACAGAGGACCTAGTCCTTACCGCACAACATAAACCAAAATTGTTTTCCAAAACATAGAACTTGTAGAATATGTTCATCTACTCTGGAGGAGGATAAAGCCCTCTTTGATCTGGGCTCAGCTGAGTAAGAAGGTACTCTGCGACGCGTCCTCCCTTGGACCGGACCGACAATACCCCCCCCCCCCCTTTTTTTTTTTCTTCTTCCCCATTCCAGCCTCACCATCCCTTTGTTCCCTTTCTTCTCCACTCCCCTCCTGACTTCTCCATTTTCTACTGTTTTTCTCCCCAACTAATTCTCACTTCATTTTAACTTAGTAAAAATAATGCAGTACCCCTCTTCTTTACCAGGGAGTTAGTGCAAGATGTTCCACTTACGTTGCACTAAAGCAACTCATGGGTGGAAGCCATGAAAATACCTAGCGATGCTCCTGCATTTGATCGTCCTGTTGCTCAAACTATCTGATCTTTTTGTCATGTTCTACCTTCTTTGGCACAATTGTTTTTTGATAATCTCTGTATTTAGTAAGCAGATTTGTGTCTTCCTTTGTACATGGTGCCTTTTACTTTGTTCATTGTGGATACTGCCTTTCTATAATAAAAGAAAATTTGTAAAAAAGAAGAAAAAAGCAGGTAAAAAAACAATATAGCATATAAAATTGCTACAGGAGCCATACTGAAATTGAATGTTATTAAAAATCATCCCGACCAGCCGCCGCAGTTGTACTGCGGCAGGTTGGCTCTGGCGTCACAACGCGGCCCCTAGTGGTGAAAAGGCGAAATGACGTACAGTTATGTCAGTTCGCCTTTTGACCACTAGGGGGGACGAATGTGCCGCCGGAGCCGATGCTCGCACCTGGCAGTCGCGATGACCGCCAGACACCCGGGATCGCTCCACGTGGAGACAGAACGGAGATCTGTCAATGTAAACAGACAGATCTCCGTGCTGTCAGGGGTGAGGAGAGCGATCTGTTGTTCATACTAAGTATGAACAATGATCGCTCTCCTCATCCAGTCAGTCCCCCCCCCACAGTTAGAATCACTCCCTAGGGAACACAGTTAACCCCTTGATTGCCGCCTAGTGTTAACCCTTTCCCTGCCAGTGACATTTACCCAGTAATCAGTTCATTTTTATATCACTGATCGCTGTGTAAATGCCAATGGTCCCAAAAATATGTCAAAGGTGTTCGATCATGCTGCCATAATGTTGCAGTCCTGATAAAAATCGCTGATCACCGACATTACTAGTAAAAATAATAATAAAAATGCCATAAATCTTTCCCCTATTTTGCAGATACTATAACTTTTGCACAAACCAATCAATATGCGCTTATTCAGATTTTTATTACCAAAAATATGTAGAAGAATACATATCGGCCTAAACTGAGGAAACAATCAGCTTTTCTTGAAAAATTGGGGATATTTATTATAGCAAAAAGTACAAAATATTGTGTTTTTTTTTTCAAAATTGTCGCTCTTTTTTTGTTTATAGCGCAAAAAATAAAAACGGCAGATGATCAAATAACACCAAAAGAAAGCTCTATTTGTGGGCAAAAAAGGACATCAATTTTGTTTGGGTACAACGTCGCATGACCACGCAATTGTCAGTTAAAGCGACACAGTGCTGTATCACAAAAAATGGCCTGGCCATTGAGCAGCCAAATCTGCTGGGGCTGAAGTGGTTAAAGTGAACCTGTACTGGCTAGTATTGCATTGGAAAGAAGCATTCTAAAGGCCCATACACACAATCTGACTTTTTGACAACAAACATGCAAATTAGCTGTTTTAATGCAACATTCGACCGTGTGTACGATCCATCGGACAAACTTTTTCGGTTTTCATCAGACAAAAGTTCGCTCTGCAAACAGACAAACTTTTCGGCAACAAAAGTCTGATGGAGTAAAGTCTGATCGTGTGTACAGAAAATCATCAGACTTAAGTTCAAAGTACAAACACGCATGCTCAGAACCAATGCAAAAGATCAAACAACAATACAGAAATTGACCAAAGGGTGGGGGTAAAGGGCAGAAAAAACACGTGATTTGGTGAAAGTTGGATGAAAAGGTCCTGCCGTGTGTATGCTTAACAAGTTCACAGCCAACACCCTTTGTACAGAAATCCACGGGAAAGTTTGTTTAAAGTCCGATTGTGTGTATGAGGCTTTAGATTTATAGTGTTTTGTACTGACAAAAATACAGGTCTCAACTTACCTTTACTTGTCAAATCGCCCCAAACAGAGTGGAACACTGGAATGCCTGAAAATGCTTTACAAGTATGGACTGTCTGATAGTTGTCCATAGACTCCTCCATCCCCCCATCTAATGCTAGAGACATATAACTGGCTGCCCAGGGACCAGGCAAGCACCACCTTGTTGAAGATGTCACACCCATTCCCTTCACATTTATTGCCTTGGGCCTTAGTAAGGGAGCAAAGTAAAGGTAAGCTGAATCATTTTTTGGTGTCTTTCCTGCATTTCTATCTTTACTTTTGTATCCAGTACAGGTTTGCTGTGGTCTACTGTATTCTACTTTACCTTTAAATGTATGCACTCACCAGAGCCGATCGGCCCTATAGGCACACTATGCAAGCTGCTTAGGGCCCCGCCGCTGTGGGGGGGCCCCCAAGACCCAGCATCCCCCCCTGCACCTCTGGCTGGCCGTTTAGAGTGCAGCGAGGAGAGGTGGGAGGAGGTGGAAGGCGGCGATCGGCAGCTCTATGGTGCCTGAGTGGGCGGCGGGATCTCCCTGGGGTTTGTAGTACTCTCAGTGTATACAGTGGAGAGGAGAAGGGAGGGGCCTCTGACCCAGGCAGGTATCAGTTTCACTTTCACTCTGCTTGAACACTGTTGCTGATGCCCGGGTCAGAGGCCCCTCCCCTCTCCGCTGTATACATTCGGAGATAGAACTACTAGCCCCAGGGAGATCCCCCTGCCTGTGGACACCATATAGCTGCCGATTGCCACCTCCCACCTCCACCAGCCAGGTACAGGGGAACCTCTGCAAGGGGGGGCGGCTGTTTGGGGGCCCAAATGTAAGAGGGGGGCTCTCTGGGGACACTGATGTAAGGACGGGGCCCTCTGGGGACACTGATGTAAGGACAGGGCCCTCTGGGGACACTGATGTAAGGACGGGGCCCCCTGGGGACACTAATGTCAGAGTGGGGGCTCTCTGGGGACCCTGTGTAAGGAGGGGCTCTCTGGGGATACTAATTTAAGAGGGAAGGCTCTCTTGGGACACTAATGTAAGGGGAGGCTCTCTTGGGACCCTGGTGTAAGGGGGGGGCTCTCTGGGGACCCTGGTGTAAGGGGGGGGTCTCTGGGGACCCTGTTGTAAGGGGGGCTCTCTGGGGACCCTGATGTAAGGTGGGGCTCTCTGGGGAGCCTGGTGTAAGGGGAGGCTCTCTGGGGACCCTGGTGTAAGGGGGGGCTCTCTGGGGACCCTGGTGTAAGGGGGGCTCTCTGGGGACCCTGATGTAAGAAGGAGCTCTCTGAGGACCCTGATGTAAGGAGGGGCTCTCTGGGGAGCCTGGTGTAAGGGGAGGCTCTCTGGGGACCCTGGTGTAAGGGAAGGCTCTCTGAGGACCCTGATGTAAGGGGAGGCTCTCTGAGGACCCTGATGTAAGGGGAGGCTCTCTGGGGACCCTGATGTAAGGGGAGGCTCTCTGGGGACCCTGATGTAGGGGGATACCCTCTGGGGACCCTGATGTAGGGGGATACCCTCTGGGGACCCTGATGTAAGTAGGGAGGCTATCTGGGGACCCTCATGTAAGGGGGGGCTCTCTGGGGACCCTGATGTAAGGGGGGGTCTCTGGGGACCCTGATGTAAGAAGGGGCTCTCTGGGGACCCTGATGTAAGGGGGGCTCTCTGGGGACCCTGATGTAAGGGGGATCTCTGGGGACCCTAATGTAGGGGGGGGGGGCTCTCTGGGGACCCTGATGTAGGGGGAGACTCTGAGGACACTGATTTAAGGAGGGCTGTCTGGGGACCCTTGTGTAAGGGGGGCTGTCTGGGGACCCTTGTGTAAGGGGGGCTCTCTGGGGACCTTGGTGTAAAGAGGGACTCTCTGAGGATCCTGATGTAAGGGGGGCTCTCTGAGGACCCTGATGTAAGGGGGGCTCTCTGAGGACCCTGATGTAAGGGGGGCTCTCTGGGGACCTCATTCTGTTCTATATTGTTGTGCTTATTCTTTGACTGTTTTGTTTAAAGGAGGGAGGATTGTTTTAGGAGCACTGAAGTGTCAGGTGTGACTGTGTGGCAATGGCAAATAGTTTACATAGCTCACGGCATCACGGGTCAAGTAGAGGGCCCCTTAGCAGAATTTTTCTTAGGGCCCCAGGGAGGTCAGGATCGGCACTGGCACTCACCCTATTAAAAATAAAAGTGTGATGTCCTGTAACATATCACACTTTACAAGATCATTTATTGTATCTGAGCCCACTCCATCCCCTTTTTAAATATTTGAACTGCATATTGGTAGATGGACAACCCAATCAGAGCCACATGATTCCTATGTTCAGTTCCTAGAGTTCATCAGCAGGAACAAGTCACTGCTCATGGTGTGCTCACCCATGCACACAGATTTACTCCAGCCCTGAGAAATCCTCTTTTATTGTTCAGTTAGAAATATCTTGACAAAGTGCTGAAAACTTTGTCAAAAACCCCCCCTTGCTGTGAGTGACAGGTGATTTACATATCTCATGCACTAGCCTGAGACAGGCACAGACCACAGATCCACAGACCAGAGTGAAAGAAAATGTATTCTCGAGTGAACAGCAAGAAGAATATAGAGGACATGTATGTAGTCAGAGTTGGGCAGAGTAGAACATCCAGTGATCTGATGATTGTTATAGTGCAGTGTGTGTGTCTGAGGTCACCTGATCACAGATAACATTCCCTTCCATCACCCAGGATTTGTTATGTGGGGGAGGGGTGAATTTCTCAAATTTTTTATAATTACACAGGATGTGTCTGTCTCAGGCTAGTGCGTGAGATATGTAAATCACCTGTCACTCACAGGAAAGGGGGCGTTTTTGACAAAGTTTTCAGCACTTTGTCAAGATATTTCTAACTGAACAATAAAATAGGATTTCTCAGGGCTGGAGTAAATCTGTGTGGTAAGACTGGGCTCAAATGAATGATTTTTTTTGGGGGGGGGGGGGGTTACATCCACTTTAAGTTTTCCTATATACTGGTAGATTTTTGCACAAACATTCCTATGAACAGTCAGTAATGTCTACAGAGAAACTTGATGAGTGTCATCCAAAAGTATTTCAAACTTTTTTTTTTCAATAAGTAACAAGTTTTAAACATTGTTTTAATCATGAATAAGAAAACAATGTAGCAGAACAATCAATGCACAAGTTTATGAACATTCATAATCAACAGGATTTCAATGCAATTTATACGGCGTAGGGTGTCTAGGTAAATACGTAACTACATAGGAGATTCCCGTAGTAGAAGGAGGCCATAGGTTTGCTAGGCAAATGCACCCACCTGGGCTGTCAACGGTCTATTAGTTTCCTGATGTTTTTCTTTAGTCTGCTTCAGGACAGAATTAGCTTGCAGCAATGCTCTTATCGAGTCTTTCATGTAGCAGATTCCGAATGTACGGTATATAGCAGTGCACAGTGCCTTTTAATGTTATAGCTCACAGTGGTTCAAACGACCCTGCCTGCTGTCAGCAGGATCAAGGTGAACACTGAGTTTTCATCAGAATATATACAGAAGTTTTACAGGTGCTGCAAAACTGTTTTTTTTTTTTTATTACAGATACTTATATAGCGCCATCAATTTACACAGTGCTTTTACATATATATTGTACATTCACATCAGTCCCTGCCATCAATGAGCTTACAGTGTAAGGTCCCTAACTCACATACAAATACTAGGACCAATTTTAGACAGGATCCAATTAACCTACCAGCATGTCTTTGGAGTGTGGGAGGAAACTGGACTACCCAGAGGAAACACATGCAGACTCCAGGTGGATAGTGCCACAGTTTGGATTTGAACTGACAACCCTAGTGCTGCCAGGCGGACATCCTAACCACTTAGCCACATCTCAATGACACTTTAGTGCAACATACACACAGTTTGTGACAAGAAAACTCACTTTTCAGCAGGAATCAGTACAGCAAGTTCCACTTTTGTTCACATGCTCCAGCAATTTTAGAGGACAGCTTCAAATGTATGGCTTGCAGAGTGGTAGTCCAGATGCCAGAGTGCATTGACAGGCTTCCTTCCCATGTTTATTTGTTACCATTACATTGACATTGTTATTGGTAGACTACTACATCATACCGTATATATATGTTTTTATTTTTTCCATATTTACACTATAGGCACTGGTACTGGATCAACTTATTTCTATGATAGAATCATGATCAATTTAAACAGATGAGTGGATTCCTATGTTTTTATTTGCACTGCCTGAATCCTCACTTAATTTATAATTGTGATTACCTGCCTTTGCAACATTACAAAAAACGTGTACATACAAAAACGGCTGATTAAAAAAAAATATAAAAAATCTATATAAAAATATGTAAATCATTTTAAACAGGATCATAGCCATCAAAACAAAGACTCATGACATCCCTTTTTATATTTCACTTTACTTTCAGAACTCTTCCCCCTAGATTTCATTTTATCATCTTATTATATACCATTATAGCTGTCAGACCTTAGTGTGATGCTGGACCAGCATGACTTATGACAGTATAAAAATGTCCCTTGGAAAATGTGGCTAAGTGTCTAAAATGAAGAGCAGGGGAAGAAAAAAGGGAAGACCCCCCACTTCATAATGAGTTATACTGACATGCAGTCCATTACATTCTTACTGGGACAAATAGAAAGATTATGCCAATTCACACGAGTCCTGCCGTCTGAATCGCACATTCCCAGTTAGAGAATAAGCTAGTTAAAGCTAATTTAATTCCAGCCATAGGAAAAGAATGTCAGCAATTGCTACCACACTGTTTAATTCAAACTAGAACCATAGATCCTGAATGACGCACCGAACATGAATAATTATTGTCATCTGTGTTAAATGTCCGGCGGTGAGATGTAATTATGAGTAGGATAAATGTAGCCAATCTACAGAATCAGCTGCAATTTTAGTCAGATTTTCTCACCTAGAACAATATTTGTTGTTTCCCATTATATAGATACCATCCCATACAAAAGCTGAATGTACAAGGTAGCTGTAGATGTTTTCACAGGTACATTTGAGCAAACCATGTATTAAATTATTATAATTTGAGTACAGCATGAAGCTGATATAGTCCATTGTGTGCGTTTTGTTTTAACTATAAATCCATTTAGTTAATAAAATAAATCATAAAAACATCCCAAAAAAAGAACACAGGTGGACATTTGTATCTAAATTGCTTTTTATCTGTAAGCCTTGGTAACAGTGAAGGTACTAAGAACCAAAAACATTGATTCCCAGCTGGCAATTGCTGTCATTTGACAGTGACAAAGCAGTGCTATATATACAACCTTTCTTGTCTCACTGTATCTGAAAAAATTTGGGAGACTTAAATTTCAAGATCAACTTTGACTAATTGGATGCAGTCAGCATATCGCTTCACCCTAGAGAAACAGAGATGTTATTTGAAAAGGTCAAACTTTCAGGTAGATAGTTAAAGTGAAGCTCTGGTTTTGTTAAGAAAAAAAATCCACTCCGGGTTATAAATGTACAAATGTTTTTTTATTTTGTTGAGTATTTACCCAACAGAGCGGTTGCCATTTCATAAATGTATATAGCATGAGACTGTACACAAGACAATAATACACAACTGTTATATATAAAATAATTGCAGAGGATTGCCTGAGGTGAGTCAAAATTTGCTAAAAGAAAAGAGAAGTGACCTTAACCCTAATAAAATGCAAGTAACCCAGTCCGTCATCACTAGGCAGTTTGTCTTATGCAGCGTACACACGGTCGGAATTTCCGATGGAAACAGTCCGATGGGAGCTTTTCATCTGATTTTCCGACCGTGTGTATGCCCAGCGGTCTTTTTCTGTCGGAATTTCCGACGGACTTTGAATTGAGAACCTGTTCTCAATTTTTCCAACGGAAAACCTTTCTATCGGATTTTCTGATCGTATGTATGCAATTCCGACACGTAAAATTCCGACGCATGCTCGGAAACAATTCGACGCATGCTCGGAAGCATTAAACTTACCTTTTATAGTGCTGTCGAAAGTGTTTTATGCCGCTGTGTTATTGACCGTCGGAATTTGGTGTTATCGTGTGTAGGCAACAAAGCTTGAGCGGAATTCCGTCGGAAAAACCGTCAGAGTTTTTTCCGACGAGAATTCCGATCGTGTGTGCGCGGCATTAGTTTGTGAGAACAGTAAAACCGTATATCTTTGTTGCCTAATTGCAGTAGAAATGAATGTTAGCTATAGAGCCTAAGACCACAGTACCTTACAGATGTCATATGCAGTAGTGAAAAATATACCCTTCTAATAATGTAATAGTATAATTTAACGGGGAACTAAAAGGGAAGAAAAAAAGAGGAGAATGAGGGAAGTAAAGAAAAAAGAATGTTATTCTTTGTATCTCAGAATTCAGTGCCTTGAAAAATTATTCACACCTCTTGAAATTTTCCACATTTTGTCATTTTACAACCAAAAAGTAAATGTATTTTATTGGGATTTTATGTAATAGACCAACACAAAGTTGCACATAATTCTGAAGTGGAAGGAAAATGATAAATGGTTTTCAACATTTTTTACAAATAAATAAATGAGTGTGGCGTGCATTTGTATTCAGCCCCCTTTACTCTGATAACCCTAACTAAAATCTAGTGGAATCAATTGCCTTCAGAACTCACCTAATTAGTAAATAGAGTCCACCTGCATGTAATGTAATCTCAGTATACTGTAAATGCAGCTGTTCTATGAAGCCCTCAGAGGTTTGTTAGAGAACCTTAGTGAACAAACAGCATCATAAAGGCCAAGGAACACATCAGACCTGTCAGGTATAAAGTTGTGGAGAAATTTAAAGTAGGGTTAGGTTGTAAAAAAATATACCAAGCTTTGAACATCTCAAAGAGCACTGTTCAATCCATCATCCAAAAATGGAAAGAGTATGGCACAACTGCAAACCTACCAAGACATGGCCATCCACCTAAACTGACAGGCCAGGCAAGGAGAGCATTAATCAGAGAAGCAGCCAAGAGGCCCGTGATAACTCTGGAGGAGCTGCAGAGATCCACAGCTATTAGTCCTGCACTCCACAAATCTTGCCTTTATGGAAGAGTGGCAGGAAGAAAGCCATTGATGAAAGAAAGCCACTAAAAGTCCTGTTTGCAGTTTGCAAGAACCCATGTGGGGGATACAAAAAAACATGTGGAAGAAGGTGCTCTGGTCAGATGAGACCAAAATTGAACTTTTTGGCCTGAAAGAAAAATGCCATGTGTGGCGGAAAACTGCACATCACCCTGAACACACCATCCATGAAACAAGGTGGTGGTAGCATCATGTTGTGGGGATGCTTTTCTTCAGCAGGAACAGGGAAGCTGGTCAGAGTTGATGGGAAGATGAATGGAGCCAAATACAGGGCAATCTTAGAAGAAAACCTGTTAGAGTCCGCAAAAGACTTGAGACTGGGGTGGAGATTCACCTTCCAACAGGACAACAACCCTAAACATACAGCCAAAGCTACAATGGAATGGTTCAGATTAAAGCATATTCATGTGTTAGAATGGCCCAGTCAAAGTCCAGACCTAAATCCAATGGAGAATCTGTGGCAAGACCTGAAAATTGCTGAGCTATTTTGCAAAGAAGAATGGGCAAAAATGTCACTGTCTAGATGTACAAAGCTGGTAGAGACATACCCAAAAAAGACTTGCAGCTGTAATTGCAGCGAAAGGTGGTTCTACAAAGTATTGACTCAGGAGGGCTGAATACAAATGCACGCCACACTTTTCACATATTTATTTGTAAAAAAATGGAAAACCATTTATCAATTTTCATCCACTTTACAATTATGTGCCAATTTGTGTTGACCTGTCATATAAAATGCATTTACGTTTTGTGTTGTAACAAGACAAAATGTGGACAATTTAAGAGGTATGAATACTTTTTTCAAGGCGCTGTACATATATATACATATATATTTATTTTGCTCCTTTTCCTTATGACATGGTCTCTTCACACATGCACTCAATTTGGCTGTCTCCTGAGGAACTCCTGAGGAACTGGGCACTGTCCCACAAAATGCATTGAGACTGCCATTGTCTTAAAGTGTTACTAAACCCACAACAGTAAAATCTGTCTGTATATGCAGTAAAGCATGCTTGTTATACTCACTGTGGAACCTAAGGGATCCTCAGCATTGTATACAAAGTTTGAAGGGGGAGTCACTCCTTCTTGTTTTTTTTTTTTTGTTAGTTTTTTGGGTTTAGAGGGAGGGGGAGGAGGGGAAAGGGTCAGGGAGGGAATCATATATGATTACTGAGTAGACGGGATCGAGCAGCACTGACTATAGAATGTATAGTGACAATATGATTTGATGATATGTGGAAGGGATATGGTGTGGGAGATGTGATAAAGAAACGATAAATGCTCCAAGTGAAGTGAAAAATAAAGAATTGAAAAAAAAAAAAAAAGGCTGTTTGATACTGTCTTCTCTGATCTCTGCCCCCCCCCCCCTTCCACAGTCCCCACTCTATCTGCTGATAAAACAGAGCCTTGGGGGCAAGCTGCACATGCTCAGTTTGGTGTGTATTGCTCGAGAGTTTTTTTTGGTTTCTTGGGAGAGTGCATGTGATTAGCACAGAGCCAATCAGCACTGTCCAGACAGAAGGTTAGGGGTCCTGCAGCTTCATAGGACATTCAGGGGAGAATGAAAACTCCACCTACAATCTTTAACCAGACACTGATAGAAGTCACAAGACTGCTCTAAATGCTGATGAAAAAAGGTATTTAGCAGTTTATATTTACTAAAATTAATCAGATTTTATAATATATGTATACAATTACATTGTAGACAAGAAATACGTTCATAGTGGTTACACTAAGTTCGTTGAGGTCATCTGTTTATTTGTACCTTTAAAATAACGCAACAAGAAAATAAGTAAGTAAAACTTTATCGTATTGGAGATATTCTCAACATCCTAAATGGGATCAGGATACATATACGTAGAATAGAAACAAAAAATGTTTGTAAGAAACTAATTTTATGCTTACAAAGAATAACTATTGGTGGGATCACAACTCATTCCATAGGCACTTCATATGTTAGAAGGCAGAAAGAAGTTATCTAGGATAGAGGGGAAAGAATAGAGGCATTTCATCATGGCTGTAGGGCATATAGGTGGTCCGCCCTCAGCCCATGTCACAAATTCAGAAGAATAACGAAACATGGACCAAGAGGTCCACGTAATGGAAAACTGTTCCCCTTTGTCTTTTTCCAGTGCTAGTTCCAAGTGTCTTATTCGGTCTACTTTATGTAGCACTAACCCCCGAAGGAGCTGCTGGTTTTATTTGGGCTTACTGTTACCTCACCTGTTGTAGCTCCATCTTGGGGATCCCGTGGAAAGTAACCCAGAGTAAAGGTTGAGACTGACACTGAATCCTCTTTTCGGTTATTTATTCAGAAAATAGAACACAGTCTCTTAATAACCGGTAGAGGGTTTAGGGGTGTGTTTAGGTACTTAGGTTGCAAGGTGAAGATATTAGATGAATCCAGAGAATAAACTGTTTCACAACTGGATTTCTGCAGTCCCCCGGATAGGTCTCTCTCACTAGGCCTAGCAACCGGTAGGATACTCGGTAAAGTCTCTGCCACAGACTTGCAGATTACCCCTTAGCATCACTGAGGTATAGGCTGGGTCAGGAGGACCACCAGAACCACGCAGACAAGAAAAAGCTGTCTTGTCACAGGGTGTCCGTACCTTAAATACTCCCCCCCCCAGAATGCACAGCAGGAGAACACTCCCACTGGGCTGCTTCCAAGAGGTAAGTGGCATTTAATGCATCCAGCTAGACTGCTTTCTACTCTTGCCAGCGGTGACAGCGACACCTACGGTCAAGGAGAACCCAGTGCAACCCAGCTAGACTGGTACTGAAACCAGAAATTTTAGAAGAATTATCCTGAAGCCCAACTGTGGCTTCAGGCAACTTAATTTTCAAAAACAATAGCACCTGCTCGTCAGGAGCCAGTGCTACATTTAATAGCCCAATCCGCAAGGGAGAGCATGCTTGGCGATTTCCAATGTCAGAGGATTAATGTCCACGCCGCAGCAAGGAAATGATGGAGTACATCTTTTTTGACTGATTTCAGTGGGCCGGGATCATGGAAAGGACTATTTCTGGTGTAGGTTGGAGGGTTGTCGCCATCAGAAAGCAGTACAAGTCAAATATCGTTTGCCAGAACTTTTTGAACGGAGGGCAGTCCCACCAAATGTGAAGCATAGTATTCTGACTCTGATTGTTGTGAAGCGACTATCCCTTCTCTGCCTGGCCTGTATAAGATATAATCACTGAGGACAATCCTCATCAGATAGTTTGAACTCACCAAATACTGATTCCATCCACAGAGGTGCTTTTATTGTGAACATCAGGTTACAGCAGATATTTATGTGATCAAAAGATGATATTGTCTGTAGCTTACAATGCAGAATGCATGTGCTATGCTACATGTGGCTTGTAGCTGCATTCATGACACAGGAAGTACAATCACAGGAAGCATTACATACAAAGGAAATGTGTCATAACATCAGAAAAAAGAGACTTGAGAAAACTGCATTAAAAAAAAGTGCATTACCACAAAAGGTCAGTAGTTAGCAGCATGTGAACTAAATATAAACATCCATAGAAAATGGTTAAGGAACAATCTATATTTATCATACCTTGATGAAGAGGATGATAATGAAGCAAGCAAGTTGGGTTTACTGAAGCTGAAGCTGGGATCGTTTCCCATCCAGGCTTGATCACTGATGAACCTGAAAAAATATGCGAATGGAGGAAAAGATACGCTATAGTCTCTTTTGTACCTTGAGCCTTGTTGTGCCCATTTCTCTTGCAGGCCGTATGGCAGTTTAGACACCACTGCATTGACACCATGAGCAGTGTCCAGGAAGCTTAGTCCCGGTAGACGTGGGTCTGTCTTTGCCAACTCCAGCTCCATGAGAAGATCACTCAGATCTTGGAGCTTGCGATAGTCTTTGTTCCCTATTTTTGGGATGTTTTGCAGTCTCTTGAATAGAGCACTTTCTATGGCTTCAGAGCTACCATAGGCTTGCTCAAGTCTTGCCCATGCAGCAACAAGACCTGCATCTGGGTGGTCAACATGCACTGTTCTCAGTCTATGTGTAAGTTATGCCTTTAGAACGCCTGATGGTGCTACATGGATGTTGGGCCTCTGTATGTGGCCAGGCTGTGGAAAAGTCTCACACATGGGGTATCGCCATACTAAGGTCGAGTAGCAGAATGTATTTTGGGGTGTCATTTTGGCTATGTTCATGCTATGTGTTAGAAAGATCTTCTAAATTGACAACTTTGTGAGAAAAAAATAGGTTTTAATTTTCTTTACACATTTTCCAAAAAACTTGTGGAAAGAAATGACATGTTCAAAAGACTCATTATGCCTCATAGAATATACATTGGGGTGTTTTCTTTCCAAAATTGGGTAATTTTGTGGGTAATTACATTGTCCTGGTGCTCCAGGGCCTTCATAAATGTGATAGGTACTCAGGAAATGAAATGTCTAATTTATGCCTTTAGAACGCCTGATGGTGCTACATGGATGGGCCTCTGTATGTGGCCAGGCTGTGGAAAAGTCTCACACACGGGGTATCGCCATACTCAGGACGAATAGCAGAATGTATTTTGGGGTGTAATTGCAATTACGCCTGCACCATGTGTGAGAAATAACTTGTAAATATGACAATTTCATGAAGAAAACATTTTTTTTTTTTTTTCTTAATTTTCCAAACATTGTGGGGAAAAATTTCAACTTCAAAAAATTCACTATGGGGGTTATTTACTAAAGCAAAATCTACTTTGCACTACAAGTGCACTGTAAGTGCACTTGGAAGTGCAGTCGCCGTAGATCCGAGGGGGGCATGCAAAGAAAATAAAAAACAGTATTTTAGCTTGCACATGATTGGATGATAAAATCAGCAGAGCTTTCCCTCATTTCAGATCTACCCCTCAGATTTACAGCGACTGCACTTCCAAGTGCACTTTCAGTGCACTTGTAGTGCAAAGTGTATTTGCCTTTCGTAAATAACCCCCTATGCCTCTTACTAAATACCTCAGACTATCTTCTTTCCAAAAAGGGGTAATTTGGGGGGTAGTTGTACTGTCCTGACATTTTAGGGCCTTAGGAAATGAGATAGGTCATCAGTGTATTAGGATTGATACAATTTTTTCAATAATGCGTAGCTTTGTTTGTAGACTCTATAACTTTCACACAAACCAATGATCATACACTTATCAGGATTTTTTTTTACCAAAGTCATGTAACAGAAAACATTTTGGCCTAAATTTTCGACAACATTTTATTTTTTTGGTTTCTTTTATAACAGAAAATAGAATTTTTTTTTTCAAAATATTCACTATTTTTTCGCTTATATCACAAAAAATAAAAAATTAAGTGGTGAATAAATAGCACCAAAAGAAAGCTCTATTTGTGTGAACAACATGATAAAAATGTAATTTGGGTAAAGTGTAGCATGACTGAGTAATTGTCTTTCAAAGTATGCGAGTACTGAAAGCTGAAAATTGGTCTGGGAAGGAAGGGGGTGTAAGTGCCCAGTATTGAGGTGGTTAAGGTTAACCATGAATAATTACACTAGAATATGTTTTCATATGGGATTGCACCCGATGAAGTCATGTTTATACAGTGCCTTGAAAAAGTATTCATACCTCCTTGAAATTTTCCACATGTGGTGGTTTTCGAAATTTTTTACAAATAAATATCTGAAGAGTGTGGCGTGCATTTGTATTCAGCCCCATTTACTCTGATACCCCTAACTAAAATATAGTGGAACCAATTGCCTTCAGAAGTAACCTAATTAGTAAACAGAGTGTGTGTAATATAATCAATAATAATTGCAGCTGTTCTGTGAAGCCCTCGGAGGTTTGTTAGAGAACCTTAGTAAACAAACAGCATCACGAAGGCCAAGGAACACACCACATAGGTCACTCTGGGGTAACTCTGGAGAGGAGCTGCAGAGATCCACAGCTCAGGTGGGAGAATCTGTCCACAGGACGACTATTAGTCGTGCACTCCACAAATCTGACCTTTATGGAAGAGTGGCAAGAAGAAAGCCATTGTTGAAAGAAACACATAAGGAGTCCTGTTTGCAGTTTGTGAGAAGCCATGTGGGGAACACAGCAAGCATGTGGAAGAAGGTGCACTGGTCAGATAAGACCAAAATTTAACTTTTTGGCCTTAGAGCAAAACGCTGTGTGGCGGAAAACTAACATTGCACATCACACTGAACACACCATCCCCAATGCGAAACATGGTGGTGGCAGCATCATGTTGTGGGGATGCTTTTCTTCAGCAGGGACAGGGAAGCTGGTCAGAGTTGATGGATGGAACCAAATGCAGGGCAATCTTAGAAGAAAACCTGTAATACCCCGTACACACGGTCAGACTTTCAGACGGAAAATGTGCAGAGCTTGTTGTCGGAAACTCCGACCGTGTGTAGGCTCCATCGGACTTTCTCCATCGGAATTTCCAACACACAAAGTTTGAGATCTAAAATTTTCCGACAACAAAATCCGTTCGCGTAAATTACGATCGTGTGTAGACAAATCTGACGCACAAAGTGCCACGCATGCTCAGAATAAATTAAGAGACGGAAGTGCTCGGTCTGGTAAAACTAGCATTCGTAATAGATATAGCACATTTGTCACGCTGCAATGTTTAAAATTGTTTAATGCAGCACATTCTCTTTTTCTTTATAATGCTAGAAAAATGAAGTGGTTTTGCTGCTCATATTCACACAGAGTTCTCACAAACTTCTTTCCTTATTATTTCTCGTGATTTCATGAATAGAATATTTTTATCCGTCAGATCTCCCGAATAATTTTTGTTTGTTTTTAGGTTTTAATATTTTTTTATTTTTTGTGGTAGTTTTTTTTAATCAAGATCTCCTGTTTTTATTTATTTTTGTGATCTCCATAATTTTTTTTGTGTGTTTTGTGTGTCAAGTTACCACAACACCATTATCATCTTTTTATTTTATTTGTTTATTTTTGAATCTTGAGGAGGTTGGTTGGTGTTGGTGTCCCTTGTTAATTTGCTAATTTGCCTACTTACACATAAACTGTCCTTTTTGAAGTAAAACACATAGGCGAGTATTTCTTTAACAAAAAAAACCTTTAACAAAAGAGGAAGGCAGCGCTGGAGAAACTGCTGAAATTGGTGAAGCCTTTGGCCCCCAGGTCACACATCAACTCTTTTAAGGCAAACTTGGTGGCCTGAGGAGTCCATATATAAGGGAGTACAGTCTGGTTCATAAGTCCAAGAGATCAGGAACAGCAGCAGATGACATCTATGTCTCCAGACTGTGGTCATACAAGAGCCTGCATCTTTTGTCAGACCAGACTAAACCCAGGCCATCACTATCTTCTCTTCCTTCCACGCTTCCTTCCAGGCTGTGCTTGTGGTGTTGGAGGTGTGGCAGAAGGAGGAGGAGGAGAATGGTCCAACTCACACAGGTGGGTTTTGTTGGTGAGTTGTCCCCTCAACCCCTTATTTAGTGTGAGGTACATTAGTTCCTCACTCATGAGGCGTTGCCCCTCCTGCATGTCCTGCAGTTTGCATGTAGCCATGGAGGCAAAGACCTCTTGATGAGTGGGGGTGGTTCTGAGGGCCGCAGAAGCTTCCCCAATCAGCCTGAGCGCTGACTCCTCCACATTACTCCCCTTCCTGTGCCTTTTGGTTGGAAGGCGGAGGGGAGGGACCTGGGATTCTATGAGGTTCCTAGGCCTGCCCACCTTCTGGCTGCCACTTACCCCTGCCTCCTCCTGGCTGCCACATTCCACAGCCACCTCCTGGCTGCCACATTCCACTCCCTCATCCTAGCTGAGGTCTTCCTGTGTATGAAAAAGGGACATACTTTTCGTTTTTGGTGCATCAATTACACACAATTTTCAGCTTAATACTGTTGCAAATTGAATGTTAACAAATAGAAAAGCCCAGCATTTTTCATTCTTGTCACAATTATTTTTGTCTACTACTGTCTATTGATATGTAAAACACTTTACTAAATCAGCAATTAGTGATCATTAAGCACATCTAGTTAACATCTTAAAATTTTTTCCCAAAAAATATGTAGAACAATACTATACCTGGCTCAAGCTGGGCTCCTCCACTTCTTCCTGACTGGAAGTCTCAGGTTGGACATCTGAAGCCTCAGCTGGGGTGGAAGGAAGCGTGGAAGGAAGCGTGGAAGGTAGGGTTGACAGGGCTTTCCTGACTTCAGTCTGGTCTAACAGAAAATGCAGTCTCTCATAGTACCACAGCCTGGGTAAATAAATGTCATCTGCTGCAGCTCCAGATCTCTTGGAATCCTGGACCTTCTTGCGCTCCCTCAGATATGTACTCCTCAGACCACCAATTTTGTTTTTTAAATAGCTGATGTTTGCTGTGTGGACCTGCGGCTTCACCAACTCCAGCAGTTTCTCCAGTGCTGCCTGCCTCTTTAATTTGTTATTATAAAGTGGGTGTTTCACCTGCCACAGACAGGGCAGCTCCCTGTACTTGTTAATGAAGATTGGGAGAAAGCTGTGGTCTTTGAACCCATCCATTTTCTCTGCAAGACACAACACAAGACAAACCCTAATGTCAGGCTAAACTCTCCTAATCTTGACCCAATATAGGCCTCAATCTATAAGCAGTATAGGCCAGTGATACACCAAGTTAAAATTGTACCTTCGTTAGAACGATCAGCGCGTGCCCTACTCCGTCCTCTGCTCACAGATCATACGTACAACGCACGTGTGTTATTTTTTATATACACTGCGCATGCGTGAAACTCTGCCCGCCCCTGACGTTCTTTCTAGTCTATTCCCTGCCCCTTCTCTTCAGCGCAGTGGGAGAGCACATGGTGGAGACACAGCAGGTGCATGCTAATTTCGGGAATGAGGACGACGAAAGCCCAGAGCCAGAAACATCTCGATCCCAGAGGAGAATATTTAAGGCCTCCAATATGTCCTTTGTAGAGATGGCAGAGATGGTGGATATATTGAAGAGGAACGACTATGATGGGAAGTATGGACCTTACCCAAACCCAAATGTGAGCAAGGCCAAGATCATGGCTAAAGTTGTGAAGAGTCTGCAGAAAAATTTTGGGGTACGATGATCCAAGGATGAACTGAGGAAACGCTGGTCAGACCTGAAATTGAGGGAGCACAATCAGTACAGCAAGATCAAGCGAGTTCTTCAAAAAATAAGTATTTGTTGTGTGTTCATATTATTATTATTAACTTGCATACTGCTTCATGTGCTTTTCTTTAGTGTTGTACACTTTCATGTTCATGGGTTCAATCGGTCGTAGGAAACATCGTTCATTCGCCCACTAAAATATGATGTTTTGTGAAGTTGCAGTTAACTACATTTGTTCAGGCCTATTTCTAGTCAAAGAAGTTTGTTGTCTAGATGGGTTTGTAACTAGAATGAACTGCATACTTGATTCAGTGTAAAGGAGAGGATACTCAGCAGCTAAGTTTACACATCTGTACTCAGGAGTACTAGTGTGGGACACCAGAACACCCTTTTAATTAGGGTGTCCCACACACGTGCTCCAGTGGATACTATAGGGGTGTCTCCTTCTGTGAAACTTGCACAAAACAGGTAAGTATTTTAGCTTTAGAAAGTGTAAACAAATAATGTTTTCAGCTTGGAAAAAATACAATTGTACGACACTTCCAAGCAATGTTTCATATTCTTATTTCTGCCCTCAAATATCGGTGTGCTAAGTATTCCTTTTTTAAATTCTCATAGGGGAGAAAAGACTTGGGACGTCTGAGGACACCAGGGACCCCACACCTCCAAAAGAAGGGGAAATCCCAAAACCACAAGCAGAGGAGGAGGAGGAAGAAGGAGAGGTTGTTGAAATTGTCGAAATTGGCGAAATTGGCACCACAACAGAAGAGTGTCTGAGACCACAGCTTCAGGTAATAGATGTATGCCTGCAGTTTTAAAATACATGGTGTGTTTTTTTGTTTATTTTTAGGTGATGTGGATGTTGTGGAAGAAGAATGTCATTTCACAAGTGAAAGTGCCCAGATCCTCATCGGGGAGATAATGGGGTGCAATCGCGATTTAGAGAATCTAAAGAAAAACATCAATGATGTTTAACAAAAAATGAAGAACATCATTGGGAGAATCTAAAACACACCAAAAAAACAACATTTTTAAGCATTGATTTGTGTTTTTAAAAAGTTTACAATTTTTAGAAAAGCCAAATTTTGAAGATGCACACAGTGTGTTAACATGTGCTATCTGCCATCACGGGAGATCAATGTATGTGTTTTGTGGATGCAACCCCTTCCTCGCTACTAAAGTGGCTGAGATGAAGGGGTTGCACCCCCAAAACACGTCCATTGATCCACCATGATGGGAGATAGCACATGTTGACATTAGGCATGGGATCAGGAGGGAAATGCCTAGTTTGAATCCCAATTTGTGTGCATCTTCAAAATTTGGCTTTTACAGGGGTGACACCTCATCCGATGAAGGCAATATCAACACAGTTTGGACATACTCCTGTCTGATATTGTCTTCACTTTATCAAAGTTGAACTTTGTAAGTTCCTGAGTTGTGTATGTTATGCTTTGAAACTTTCCATGTTTTAACAAAAAAGGCTAGTTATATTAATGTGACAAAAAATAAAGTTAATACACCAAAGATGTTGGTTTGTTCAAAAACCCTTTTAGAAACGCACATGTGAATGTGCTTTCAGTAAAAACTTTTTACATCAACAATGTGTGGCTTCTTCTTTTAATGCTCAAAATCAGGTTTTGGAGTAAAGTTGGTGTTTTCAGTGACAATGGGGGTTATTTACTAAAGGGAAATCCACTTTGCACTACAAGTGCTCTTTTGCAGTCCAATCCACTTTGCACTACAAGTGCAGTTTCAAGTGCTCTTTTGCAGTCCACTTGTAGTGCAAAGTGGATTTTCCTTTAGTAAATAACACCCACAGTGCTTTATAATTTGCCCCAATCACGCCATTTTCATGACTCCCCAAATTTCAGTCATGGTGCTGAAAATGAAGAATATTTTTGTCAGTAATGCATTACATACATTAACAACAAAAACAAGGTGGGTGTGTATGTAGCAGACCCACAACATAATAATAATATTAGCCGAAGAAGAGATTGTCACCGAAGAAAAGATAACCTAGGAGACAGCTAAAAGAAACCCAAGCAGTAAATCAAATCAAATATTATTCCAGTTTCAAAAATAAATTTATTGTAAAAATGTCTCAGACATTGTCTGGCATATCAATGGCCCTGCAAAGTATTCCATGTATCTGCTTCTGACCTCGCGGGAGCTTTGGGGGGGCAAGCCAGGACAGCCAGCTTCAAATTTGGTAAATTTTTTATGAGAAAATTGTGCAGAATGCAGCAGGCAAGCACAATATAATTCAGTTTATATTCCGCCATGTGGATCGGTGTCAAAAATAGGCAGAACCGGCTGGCCATTATCCCAAAAGCATTCTCCACCACTCTTCTGGCTCTGGCCAGCTGGTAATTATAAACCCTCTGGTCCGGGCTGAGGGTCCTGATAGGGAATGGTCGCATAAGATGTTCCCCCAGCGCAAAGGCTTCATCCGCGACGAAGGGGAGTCCTTCCACATTGTCTTCTGGAGGTGGCAAGCCCAAGCTGCCATTCTGGAGATGCCAGTAGAGCTCCGTCTGGGCGATCACTCCATCATCTGACATCCGGGCATTTTTCACCACATCCACATAGAGGAACTCGTAAGTAGCTGACACCCCTGCCAACATCACTATACTATTATACCCCTTGTAATTATAATAGTATGACCTCGAGTTGGGGGGTGGGACTATGTGGACATGTTTCCCATCAATTTCACCTCCACAGTTGGGAAAGTCCCAACGGGTGGCAAAGTGGGAGGCCACAGTCTGCCATTCTGAAACTGTGGAGTCAAACAAGAAAAAAAAAATAGTAATTTTGCAAATAAACATTGCAAGCAGATTGGACACAGGCATTCTTGGCCAACATAAGTATAACATTTTTGAATGAAAAAATTTGTATGTAAAGACAAAAGTATAAGGTCCACTTATCAGATTCCTCACCCCATGTGATGGCCCATTACAAAAATTTAAGGGGGGGGAGATATTTTGGACAGATAACTTCATTGAGAGCTGAATGCATACATAATGTGTGTTACTTTGGCCAGCCCCTCCTTACTTACACTATTTGCAGTCCACTGGACAGGTAAGAAGTGTCATAATAAAAAAAAATACACACTGAACAAATGGAAGCACATTTTTACATTCTGCTATTACCTATCACGATAATAATATGAGAAACAAACTTTAAACAGTACCATTTGAAAGTATTCAAGCAGGCCCTTGCACTACATGCTTTGGTGAATTCATCCATAAATCTCACCACAAAAGAGGTAGGTATAGTGTGTATGGGTTGCCAAAGTCAGAACATGTGGATTGGTATCGGTTGACTTAGCGGTTGGGGGGAGGGAGGGTTCCAAATGAGTTTGGGCCACCAAAAAAAAAGCTTCTGGCACTTTGCATGAATTTAACCACTTTCAGACCGGACCAATTTGCAGCCAAAGGACAAGGCCCCTTTTTGCGATTCGCACTGCGTCGCTTTAACTGACAATTGCGCGGTCGTGCGACGTGGCTCCCAAACAAAATTGACGTCCTTTTTTTCCCCACAAATAGAGCTTTCTTTTGGTGGTATTTGATCGCCCCTGCGGTTTTTATTTTTTGCGCTACAAACAAAAAAGAGCGTCAATTTTGAAAGAAAACACAATATTTTTTATTTTTTGCTATAATAAATATCCCCCAAAAATATATAAAAAAACGTTTTTTTTCCTCAGTTTAGGCCGATACGTATTCTTCTACATATTTTTGGTAAAAAAAATCGCAATAAGCGATTATTGATTGGTTTGCGCAGAAGTTATAGCCTTTGCAAGATAGGGGATAGTTTTATAGCATTTTTATTAATAATTTTTTTTATTAGTAATGGCGGCGATGAGCGATTTTTATTGTGACTGCGACATTATGGCGGACACATCGGACATTTTTTACACATTTTTGGGACCATTGTCATTTATACAGCAATCAATGCTATTTAAATGCATTGATTCCTGTATAAATGACACTGGCAGTGAAGGGTTTAACCACTAGGTGGCAGTGTAGGGGTTAAGTATGCCTAGGGGTATGTTTCTTACTGTGGGGGGGCGTGGCTGTCAGCTAGTGAATGCTGATCTCTGCTCCAATCACAGGGAGCAGAGATCGGCGTCATTAGTTGCTAGGCAGAACGGGAAGATGCTGTTTATTTCCGCATCTCCCCGTTCAGCCTTCCCGTGAGACGATCGCGGGTGTCCCTGCGGCGATCGAGTCCGCGGGACCCACGACCGGCCTCACGGGGATCCCAACCGGCGCGGGAGCGCGCCGCTTCCGGCGTCCTCCCGATGGCATGGAGGCATTTAAAAAGGGACTTATATATACGCCCTTATGCCTGTCAATGCCATTCTGCCGAGGTACATCGGCGTGCGCCGGTCGGGAAGCGGTTAAGGACACAAATAACATTTGTACACATTTTAGGGGGTGTTTAGGGGAAAGCAGCACAACTATGGAGCTGACAAAATACATTGCTAAGTGACTAGGCTATAGATGTATATGGGTCCAGGAGAGCATGTTGGAGAGGTTAGTGAAGGCAAATATGCATGAAGGACAAAAAATGAACGTTAAAAGCTTCCAGCATGCATGAGGACAAAGGGGCACAGCATATTACAGCATATTACAATCATGGTAATTAGGAATGATGAAATAAATACAATACATTAGCAAACATTAAATACATAGAATGTGATGTTAAAGGAGAAAACTTACCTTAATATAGTCCTTCTGCAGGACCTGAATAATGGCAGAACAGGTCTCTGGAATAAGGAACCCCAGAGCCTGGGGGGAGATGCCTGTTAAGAACTTGAGGTCCTGCAGGCTTCTCCCAGTCGCCAAGTACCGCAACGTGGCGACTAGCCTCTGCTCCGGAGTTATGGCTTGCCGCATGCAGGTATACTGCCTGCTGATATAAGGGGTCAGCAAAGCCAACAGACGGTGAAAAATGGGATCCGTCATCCTGAGATAATTCCTGAAATCATCAGGATTATTCTCCCGGATCTCATGAAGCAAAGGCATGTGCAAGAATTGGTCACACTGGAGCAACCAATTCTTTGTCCGTGAACTCCTCCCCACCCTGTTCATGGACTGGGCTTGTGTCAAAGCTAGAAGCCCAACACCAAGCCCCTGCACAGCACGAACTCTACGATGAGTACATACACGCAATATGGCTTCAAAATGGTGAGCTGGTCAGAACAAACTAACAGAAAGCACTGAAAAACAGCAAGGCCTGAAAGAACGAACTGAAAATCAGCAACGATTGGACAAGAACGCACTGAAAATCAAATACGGTACTATAAATAGCACGCAATGACAAACAAATGCAAACTGACTACACGCACTGAAAAGCAGATACGGACCCATAAGCACAAACTGAAGAGCAGTAATGATCTGAAGCACAAGTCTGAAAAGCGCGAATCGTCTCTAACCAAACTTCTACTAACACGCGATAAACATGAGATCAGCAGATGGAGCCCAAAGGGTGGCGCACGTAGTACTGAACTTCCCTTTTATAGTCCTGTCGTACGTGTTGTATGTCACTGCGTACTTGACGATCGGAAATTCTGACAACTTTGTGTGACCGTGTGTATGCAAGACAAGTTTGAGCCAACATCCGTTGGAAAAAATCCGATGGATTTTGTTGTCGGAATGTCCGATCGTGTGTACAGGACATTAGAGTCTGCAAAAGACTTGAGACTGGGGTGGACGTTCACCTTCCAGTAGGTCAACAACCCTAAACATACAGCTAGAGCTGTACAGCCAATGGAATGGTTTAAATCAAAGCATATTCATGTGTTAGAATGGCCCAGTCAAAGTCCAGACCTAAATCCAATTAAAAATCTGTGGCAAGACTTAAAAATGGCTGTTCACAGATGCTATATACAATCTGACAGAGCTTGAGCTATTTTGCAAAGAAGAATGGGAAAAATGTCACTCTCTACATGTGCAAAGCTGGTAGAGACATCCCCAAAAAGACTTGCAGCTGTAATTGCAGCCAAAGGTGGTTCTACAAAGTGTTGACTCCGGGGGGCTGAATACAAATCCACGTCACACTTTTTGCCATTTTGTGTTGGTCTATCACATAAAATCCCAATAAAATACATTTACGTTTTTGGTTGTAACATGACAAAATGTGGAAAAATTCAAGGGGTGTGAATACTTTTTCAAGGCACTGTATGTGCATGTACATGTGTAGGGTTTTTTTTACAATACATTTTGGGATTTTTTTTATATTATTTTGGTAAACAATTTTTTTTTTAACTTGGTTGTTAAGCCCTATTTGATAACATAGTGCATATGACCAATTCTCTTTAAGAAGACATCAGGGATTTAACAGACCCCCCAATGTCACCTCTGCACTCTGCTGAAGGTAATTGAGCACAGTCAGAGCTGGGTTTGCCAGCTCAAAACTCTGACTTGAAAAGATCTGAGCTTCACAGGGGGGATCAGTACATAGATGTCACCTAGCGCCACGAGGGAGGTCAGATGGCACATTCCCCATCATATACTGTACAGTGCTGGCAGCAACAAGAGTGTAAACTCAAAGTACAGCATAGGAGCCAGGCATTTAGCATTTTCACAAGGGAGTCATCAATGCCAGTCTACACTTGTGTATTTGTTCAATATGTTTTTTTATCTGAGGCTGAAGGCACAAATAGCTTAGTAAAAAGAAAATGTACAATAAAAATTATTGAATAACAAAATGTTCAGAGAAAGCTGTTGTGCATGAAATCTCTAGCGTGACCCAGAGTCTAGGGTTCCTATAATTATCCAGTTTTTATCAAGGCTTCCACCATAAACATAGCCTCCAAAGAGCATGCACAATAAAGTTCATATGGAGAGGACATTGCACCTGCTAAGATTGGGGCCCTCGCCCTTAAATCAGGGAATCTCAAGTCCAGGGTTGGCTCACCACACCTTAGGTGTGAAAGATGGACAAATGACGCATAAAGCAGCAATAAATCAATATCCTGCTATAAAGTGCTGCTATCCTGGATTTTGAATTATTGCTGCATTATGCGTCATTTGTCCATCTTTCACACCTGAGGTGTGGTGAGCCCCTCAATCGCAGTACATGCACTATAATCTACTTGGACTTCATCTTTGACTCATTATGATATTATATACATATCAACCCTTTATACTTTAACCTGATGGTTGCCCTCCCATGGGCTGGCAGGCTATTTTTTTATATAATTGATCCTTTTCCCTCCATAGTGCTATACTATACTACATCCATTTTGGATCTGTTTTTAAATTGATTGATTTATCAATCTTAATGTGTCTAATTCTACTGGTCCTGACGAAGCGGATGATCCGCGAAACGCAGTGACCCTTCTAGAAGACCCTATGCACAGACTTGTTTGTAATGTACTATATTGATAGCAACATATGCTTTTTATATTGTGTAAAATAAAGACAAAATTATTTTAGACATATTGAATGTTATTAGTATTTGTTTATAATCAATTTCGCACACGGGTGTATATTAAAGTCCCAACAACCATTCTCCCTCTTTGCTGAGATTAGAGCAGTAATAGGCACCACAGAGCCAAGGGGAGTCTTTGACTCCTTCTTGGCTCTCACATGTCCTATGCCACAGCTGAGGGGAGACCTACGAAGACTTCCCTCACTCTGCTAGGTGCAACTGCATCCAAGGTCTGGTGAGTAAATTCTACAATGGGAGGGGGGAATTTGTGCTGTGGGCAACCTTTGCATTATGCGTTATGTACTACTGACTTCTGCACCTCTCTAATGATATTCAGGTAGCTCTCCACCTCTTCCCTGGTTTGGATAGAACGGAATACTAATGCACTAGTTGGCAAGATCCCAGATATTTTTGGAGGTTGCGTGCCCTGGAAACAGACATAGCCAAGGCAGCTGCCTCATGTGCCTCTGCTAAGCTGCTTTTTATGCTGATCGCAATGAATAAAGAGTTAAATATACTTTTTCATATTCATACAAAATAAAAAATACAGAATTTTGGCGCAATGAAGTAAAATGAAACAAAACTAAAACCCTCCAGTACTAAAAAGGTTAACTCAATGCTTTGTTTAAAAAAAAGTCAGATTCTGCCAGCAATAGATAAAGACACCTGCAAAGACCTGACACATAATTGGAAAGTGGGAGGACTTTAAATGGAACATCCTGTGGTTCTAGCGTGCTGCGAGAAAGTATTTAAACAGATGTTAAGCTCCAAAATGCAATCTCTGATGATAGCTGTTTTTGAAACGTTATTATCCTTTATGGTCTATTTCATTTATGCTGAATAAATACGATTTTTGTAGCTCTATAATTTATTTACCTCCTGTTACCTTCATTGCTGTATTTTAATTTGATTGACTAGTTTTACCAGGTGGACAGATATCACTACCGCCTATCTGTCAACTATGACATTAGCATTGGAAGCAACACTCATATTCCTCCAACACCCTCTATTAACCACTTCAGCCCCGGACCATTTGGCAGCCAAAGGACCAGAGGTCTTTTTTCAATTTCGCACTGCACTACTTTAACTGGTAATTGCGCGGTCATGCAATTTTGTAACCAAACGAAATTTGCGTCCTTTTCTTCCCACAAATAGAGCTTTCTTTTGATGGTATTTGATTGCCTCTGTGATTTTTATTTTTTGCGATATAAACGGAAAAAGAGCGAAAATTTTGAAAAAAAAAGAGATTTTCTACTTTTTGTTATAAAAAAAATCTAATAAACTCAATTTTAGTCAAACATTTGGGCCAAAATGTATTCAGCCACATGTCTTTAGTAAAAAAAAATGCCAATAAGCGTATATTTATTGGTTTGCGCAAAAGTTATAGCGTCTACAAACTAGAGTACATTTTCTGGAATTTACACCGCTTTTAATTTATGACTGCCTATTTCATTTCTTGAGGTGCTAAAATGGCAGAGAAGTACAAAACCCCCCAAATGACCCCATTTTGGAAAGTAGACACCCCAAGCTATTTGCTGAGAGGCATGTTGAGCCCATTGAATATTTTTTTTTTTAGTCCCAAGTGATTGAATAAAGACAAAAATAAAAAAGATTTTTTTTTTTTCAAAAAGTTGTCACTAAATGATATATTGCTCACACATGCCATAGTTATATGTGGAATTGCACCCCAAAATACATTTTGCTGCTTCTCCTGAGTATGGGGATACCACATGTGTGGGACTTTTTGGGAGCCTAGCCGCGTACGGGGCCCCGAAACCCAAGCACCGCCTTCAGGATTTCTAAGGGTGCAAATTTTTGATTTCACTCCTCACTACCTATCACCGTTTCGAAGGCCATAAAATGCCAAAATAGCACAAAACCCCCCCCAAATGACCCCATTTTGGAAAGTAGACACCCCAAGCTATTTGTTGAGAGGCATGGTGAGTATTTTACAGCTCTCATTTGTTTTTGAAAATGAAGAAAGTAAAGAAAAAAAAAAAATTTTTTTCTTTTTTCAATTTTCAAAACTTTGTGACAAAAAGCGAGATCTGCAAAATACTCACAATACCTCTCAGCAAATAGCTTGGGGTGTCTACTTTCCAAAATGGGGTCATTTTGGGGGTTTTATGCCATCTGGGCATTCCATGGCCTCCGAAACTGTGATTGGCAGTGAGAAGTGAAATAAAAAAATTACACCCTTAGAAAGCCTGAAGGCGGTGATTGGTTTTTGGGGTTCCGTACGCAGCTAGGCTCCCAAAAAGTCCCACACATGTGGTATCCCCGTACTCAGGAGAAGCAACAGAATGTATTTTGGGGTGTATTTCCACATATGCCCATGACATGTTTGAGCAATATATCATTTAGTGACAACTTTTTGTAAAAAAAATATATATATTTTTTTTTTTTCATTATTCAATCTCTTGGGACAAAAAAAAAAAATATTTAATGGGCTCAACATTGCTCTCAGCAAATAGCTTGGGGTGTCTACTTTCCAAAATGGGGTCATTTGGGGGGGGTTTGAACTGTCCTGGCATTTTATGCACAACATTTAGAAGCCTATGTCACACGTCACCCACTCTTCTAACCACTTGTAGACAAAGCCCTTTCTGACACTTTTTGTTTACATGAAAACATATTTTTTTTTTGCAAGAAAATTACGTTGAACCCCCAAACACTATATATATATTGTTAAAGCAAAGGCCCTACAGATTAAAATGGTGGGTGTTGCATTTTTTTTTTCCACACAGTATTTGCGCAGCGATTTTTCAAACGCATTTTTTGTGGAAAAAATACACTTTTTTTTATTTTAATGCACTAAAACACACTATATTGCTCAAATTTTTGATGAAATAAAAAATATGATCTTAGGCCGAGTACATGGATACCAAACACGACATGCTTTAAAATTGCGCACAAACACGCAGTGGCGACAAACTACATACATTTTTAAAAGCCTTTAAAAGCCTTTACATGATACCACATTAGATTCACGGAGGAGGTCTACTGCTAAAATTACTGCCCTCGATCTGACCTTCGCGGTGATACCTCACATGCATGGTGCAATTGCTGTTTACATATGACGCCAGACCAACGCTTGTGTACGCCTTTGCGCAAGAGAAGGGGGGGCAGGGGTGCTTTTTTTTTTTTTTTTTGTTTTTTTTTTTATTTATTTAGCTTTTTTATTTTATTTTTAAACTGTTCCTTCCATTTTTTTTCTTTGTTATGATTTTTATTGTTATCTCAGGGAATGTAAATATCCCCTATGATAGCAATAGGCAGTGACAGGTACTCTTTTTTTGAAAAAATTGGGGTCTATTAGACCCTAGATCTTTCCTCTGCCCTCAAAGCATCTGACCACACCAAGATTGGTGTGATAAAATGCTTTCCCAATTTCCCAATGGCGCGGTTTATATCCGGAGGGGGGACATTCCCTCCCACTGCTTGTAAAAGCAGTCTAGAGGCTAATTACCCGCTAGAATTGCTTTTACATGAAAGCCGATCACTGGCTGAAAAGAATGATACCAAGATGATACCTAAACCTGCAGGCATCATTCTGGTATAACCATTCAAAGTCCAGCAACATACTGGACATATATTGTAATCTTTTTTTTTTCATGCAGCCTCTTGGCTGAACGAAAAAAAGAGATTGATTGGTGGGTATGCCCACCATTAGAATACCTCCCTTCATCCACCCACTTCTAATGATGGGCATACATGCACCATTTATATATGCCGATGCATGGGGGCATCCTCCCGCAAAAGTTATGCCGTGTACACACGGTCGGAATTTCGACCGTATGTACGTGGCATTAGGAGCCAATCGCTCCCCCCCCCTGCTGCCCCCATGCTTCGGCATATATGCTCTTTTTTTTAACTGTGGTGGTGAAATCACCTCCTACAGCGTTGGAGTCGCGGCTTTATGTATCGTGGGAGCAAACGCTGTTGCTGTCAAGATAAATAAATCCGCGTTGCAACTGAATGGCGCACCTGAAAACAAAAAAATGCTCAACACTAAAACACACAGTAAACAAAATTACATACCTGAAAAGCAAGCATGATAAAACATAATAAAACATAATAAAACATTGCAGAATAGAATGGAGTAAAAAAAGAGCAACAATAGAGAGAGAATAGAGTGAGAGAGAGAACAATAAAACGACAACTATTTTATTTTTTTTTATTTTTTTGAGATTCACAGGTAAAAAAGCTCCTGACTGAAGCGACTGAATCAAAACGCTACCACAAAAAAAATGTTAGCGATCGCAGGGATCAGGCCTGACTCTGCGAACGCTGCAGTTATGTGTGCTTAGTGTTTTGTAAGTGACAGTGATCGATCGATACTGCACTTGGGTGGGCTGGGCTGGGCGGAGGGGGAAAAACGCAGGTGCTAGCAGGTATCTGGGCTGATCCCGCTAACAATGCGTTTTTTTTTTGGAACCCTAAACTGCTGGGACGCTAGTATAGATCTGATCAGATCAGATATTGATCTGTTCAGATACTGTGCCACTAAGGGAGGTGTATGCTTTGTGCGTGGGTGTTTGCGGTACTGGCACTAACCTGGGGCGACGCAGACCTTATTTGACCCTAAAACCTAATTGATATCACCCGCCGGGCGATCAGGGGGTTAAACCGTTATTGGGTAATAAATGGCGGGTGCCCTGACAGTATAAAAAACAAGCTAACTAACCAGCGTCACCCGTAACAGTAATACAAAAAAAAACTGGTTACCTAGCGACACTAATGCAGCGATCAGAAAAACGATCGCTTAGTGACACTGGCAAAAGGGGGTGAAAGGGTTAACTAGGGGCAATCAGGGGGTTAAACCTTTATTAGGTAATATATGGGGGTACCTGACGCTATATAAAAACCTGACGGGGAACCTAAATAACGAAATAACTAACTGGCTAACCAGCGTCACCAGTGACAGTTATACAGTGATCACTGGTGAAAGGGTTAACTCTAGGGGCAATCAGGGGGTTAAAACCTTTATTTAGGTTGTAATATGGGGGTACCTGACCTATAAACCTATTTATGAACCTATATAAACATGGCGGTTACCTAAAAAAAAAAAATGGTTACCTAGCGACACTAATGCAGCGATCAGAAAAAACGATCGCTTAGTGACACTGGCAAAAGGGGGTGAAAGGGTTAACTAGGGGCAATCAGGGGGTTAAAACCTTTATTAGGTAATATATGGGGGTACCTGACGCTATATAAAAACCTGACGGGGAACCTAAATAACGAAATAACTAACTGGCTAACCAGCGTCACCAGTGACAGTTATACTGTGATCACTGGTGAAAGGGTTAACTCTAGGGGCAATCAGGGGGTTAAAACCTTTATTTAGGTTGTAATATGGGGGTACCTGACCTATAAACCTATTTATGAACCTATATAAACATGGCGGTTACCTAAAAAAAAAAAAATGGTTACCTAGCGACAGCAGTGACACTAATACAGCGATCAGAAAAACGATAGGTTTGGGAAGCACTACCATCTCCAACAGAGTTCTATAGAGTAGTGCAGAGCATTTTAACATCGAAAAAAAAACAGAGACACACAGGGAAAGTCATGGAACTTTATATATACAGTTGTTAGTTTCATCCAAAAATTTTTACATTTCACAGACAAACTAAAATTAAATCCTCATCCTTTTTCCTGTACAGTATCAACTGTCAAAGGGTATCACATTCTGACTATTAGGCAGTGGTGGCTGGTGCTGGAGGATTTGGGGGGGGGGGGACGGGTGGCCCCCTCCATGGCTTCACTCAACCTGTGGCGGAGCTCCCCTGGACTGTCCGATGCCGCAGCTTCTGTCCTCACCCGGTCTTCTTTCTAGGTTCTAAATGGTCGGGAAGCCGAAAGTCAATACTGATTCGCTGGCATCACAGGGTGGGAGGGCTCGGGCAAGGACAATATAAAACTGGGTAATTCTGGCCTTGAGGTGTGATCACGTGCCTATGAGGTGGTGATGGACCTGGTAGAAACCTATTGGTCCAGCGCCCCACACAGTGCACAGCCACGCAGATTGTGCGAGTAAGGCGGTGCCCCCTGCGCCTCTTGTGGACCGGCCGCCACTGCTATTAGGCTGCCTGTGGAAACAGAATGGGGGTCACATAAGCCTGCACTTCACCCCACCAAAGTTATGTGTGTACTGCTGTGCACTTTGCAGAAGCACTGGTCCAAGCCCTGACCTTAAAGGGTAACTCCACTTTCGTGGGGGACAAAAATAGCAAATAAAGAAAAAATAATATAGCATCTAAAATTGCGACACTAATCATATTGTAATTAAATGTTATTAAAAATTACCTTTCCTTTTCGGTCTGCAGCTCCAGTAATTTACTGAAAATGCAATGCAATATGGCTACCTGGAATGTGTACAGAACACCCCCCAGAAACACCATTTCCTTGATTGTGTGATTGGCTCATTTGAAATTGCGGCAAATCGCGGGGTTGCTTGTGCGATGCCATTACTTCTTAATGTTACTCCAATTGCGGCACAATTTTGCCATGATAAATAATGCTGAAATCGCGCCAAATCGCAATGCGCGATGCTTGTCACTCCAAAAGGAGCAGGAGCTTCTTTTGAGCAACAGCATCGCGCATTGCGATTTGCTGCATTTGCAGCGTGATTTATAGGATGACATCGCACAAGCGCCCCACGATTTGTATTGCTCAGGTGTGCACAGAGCTTAGGAGGGAATGATTTTCTAGGAAAGTTTAGCTACATTTACAGTCATCTGAATTAATTACTCCCAACTCTCTTTCCTTTGTAATGCTGGCCAGCATTGTACCCCCAATATTGTAGTCTATCAAGGGATTATTTTTCCCTAGGTGCATTATTTTACATTTAGAAACATTGAACTGTAGTTTCCACTGCTTTGACCAATCTTTCAGCAATTGGCAAATCGTGTTCCATGTTACAGACATCTCCAGGGATATCAACCCTATTACACACCATTGTATCATCAGCAAAAAGACATACCTTGCCCAACAAACCTTTAGTTATATCACTTACATATAGATTAAATAGAACAGGACCTAGTACAGAGCCCTATGGCACACCACTAGTGACTGGTCTCTCTTCCAAATGAACATCATTTACAACCACATTCTGGTATCTATCTTTTAGCCAACTGCATATCCACTGAACCACCCAAGGGTTAAGTCCTAGCTTATACAACTTTTTTTATTAGATCATTATGTGGAACATTCTTTGCTGAAATCAAGATAAGCTTTGTCCACAGAACCACCCTGGTCCAAAACATTAATGATATAGTCAAAACATTTGTCTGACATTATCTGCCATGCTGCTTTGGATTCAGCAAATTGTGTGTTTTTAACCACTTCCCACCCGGCCACTGTACATATACGGGTGGGTGGGGGGCGTCTACTTCTGATCGGACGTTCCGGAACGTCCTTCAGATTTAAAGGGATCGCGCGCGCGTGCCCGCGCAGCGGCGCGATCCTGATGCGGCTGTGTCACCCGGACACGGCGCATCTCGGATCGGCAGGAGGGCTCGCTGATTGGCCCTCCTGATCACATGACGGCCGTGTCGAATCACAGCCGTCATGTGATGTAAACAAACAGCCGGTTGCTAGGCAATCCGCTTCTCCTCTCCTCACACGGAAGTCGTCGGTGAGGAGAGGAGAGCGGATCGCTGCAGCCGGCTGGTGATCAGTGAGTATTAGCTGTTTTTTTTACTCACTGATCACCAGTAGTGTACACACAGTAAAACACACAGTAAAACACACATGTCCCCAAAACACACATGTCCCCAAAACACACATGTCCCCAAAACACACATGTCCCCAAATAATAAAAACACATGTCCCCAAATAAAAACACATGTCCCCAAATAATAAAAACACATGTCCCTCACATATGTCCCAGTAAAATAACATGTGCCAATGATTATCTGCACACATATGTCCGTGATCACCTGCACACATATGTACATGATCATTTGCGTACATATGTCCGTGATCACGTGAACCAATTATTATACACTTAACGGAATTTTTTTTACTAAAAACATGTAGCAGAATAAATTTTGGCTTAAATTTATGACAAAATTAGATTTTATTGGATTTCTTTTAAAAAAGAAAGGAGAAAATATTGTTTTTTTTCAATATTTTCGCTTATATCGCAAAAAATAAAAAACGCAGTCGCGAATAAATACCACCAAACTAAAGCTCTATTTGTGCGAACAAAATGATAAAAAATTCATTTGGTTACAGCATTGCATGACCGCGCAATTGTCATTGAAAGTGTGAGAGCGCTAAAAAGCTGAAAATTGGTCTGGGCAGGAAGGGTGTTTAAGTGCACAGTAAGCAAGTGGTTAAAGAAGAGCTCCAGGCTCCTACAAATACTGTAACTGCTTACTTTTAATATAAGGACACTTACCTCTCCAGGGAGCCCACAATGTTTTCACTTGAACCGATTCTTCAATCGACTTCAGGTGTAGGCGCCGGCATAGCAACTAAGGGAAATGGAGTGAAGACTTAACAGCTTCACATCCAGTTTCCTACTGCGTATGCGTGGGCCGCACTACACCTTGTGAATGGTCACGTAGTCTTCTGGGACCTGTGATGTGTCCCAAAAGACTGCAGGGGAAGGAGGGGGGCTTGACTTCCAGGTCAGATCGCAGCGACTCATGTCATACTAATCTGACTTTAACGCCACAGCGATCTGAGCCAAAAGGTGGGAGCGGGTACCTGTCAAAACCAGGTACCCACTCCACCCCCCCAAAAAGTGCCAAATGTGGCAGTGAGTGAAGGTGGAGATACAAACAAGCAGAGCTTGCCATTTTGGGGGGAGCTCTGCTTTAAGTGATAATTTATCGTATTTTTCAGGAGTGATTCCATTGCCTTGACTACAACAGATGTTAAACTCACTGGCCTGTAATTACCAGCTTCTACTTTGCTACCCTTCTTGTGGATAGGTACAAATATTAGCTGCTCGCCAGTCATGGGGAACTTCTCTTGTTAGATAAGATTGATCAAACTGATCTGTTCATGGTCCAACAACTATACCTCCAAGTTCCAAGAACTCTGGGATAAATACCATCAGGACCTATTACTTTATTAAGCCTTAACTGAGCCAGTTCCTTCACTACCTCTGTCTCTAGAAATCCTGAAAATAATCTGTCAATACCAGTGGCGGCCTGCTCGTTAGGGGCGCAGGGGCACAGCCCCCCTAATCCAAGCGCCTGGCCCCTACTCTCCATGCAGGGCACTGGACGCATGGATTTCAATGTTTTTTTTTTTTTAAGCACATGATTAGAGCCGAGGCTCTAATTGTTTTTTTTAAAAAGGGTGAGCTCAGGGCGTAGAGCACTGCGCCCTGAGCTCACCCAGTTGTGTGACATTAGTGAATTAATATTCGCTAATGTCTTCTTGCTTCTCCTCCTGGCCAATCAGGAGGGGGGTGTAGTGCGAGTTCCGCCCCCCACACACAATATTGAGCACCAGCCGCCATTGGTAATTACTTGAGGCAATATGATTCCCCAACTTGTTATTATTAGTGCAATTTATTCCTGAGAAAACTGACCAGAAGTAACTGTTTAAATGGTTTACCACATCCAGGTCTCACTCTAGTGTTGTGTCCAGTTTTCATTTTAAGGATCACATTGCATTTTTCCTTTTATCACTGATGTACCCAAAAAGGCTTTGGGGTTGATTTGCTAAAACCGGAGAAATCAAAATCTGGTGCAGCTCTGCAAAGACCAATCAACTTACATTTTTTTTTGTTGCAAGCTGATTGGCTACAATGCACAGCTGCACCAGATTTTGCACTCTTCTGTTTTAGTAAATCAACCCTTTGTCTCCCTTCCTAATACATTTAGCCATTTCCTCTTCATTCTGTTCTTTGGCAGCACTGATAATGTATTTGGCCCAAATTTTCTTCCACCTCAACATCAGACGATCGATACACATTTGTTAGTACTAGGTTCAAAATATGATCTCCTGTTTCAGGGAAACCCCATTTAGCTCCTTCATTACACCCCTGCTCCTGCTTGTAATTGCAGTTTGAGAACTCCAGTAAATGTCAGACATGTTGATGTCACCCTCTCTTTTCATTGCCATTTGAGTTATCTAATCAATCAACAAGTTAATTTATCATAATCAGACTTTCCTGGGGGTTTGTATACTACACCAATTCTAAGGGAAGGCAAACCGAGAGGGCTTCAAATATTTGTTTTTTTTAATTAAAGTGGTTGTAAAGCTTCAAGGTTTTTCACCTAAGGCCCTTTTCACACAGGCTTTCCGATCAGATGTCGGCTGACAACCGCCGCTATACGATCCTGTTCGTAAAATTCCATCCGTCTGGCACAGTGAGTGGAGATGGACCTGTCATCCGCCTGCTCAGCAGGGGATGGGGTCTGCTAATCCCCGGAGTCCATCAAGCGGACAAGCCTGTGTCTCTTGCGGTCACGGAAGGGGGTTTAGCCAAGGCAACAAAGGCAATGCCCAACTCGGAAGCTAAAGATTGTTCAATAAAATTCCCGGCAGCACCAGAGTCCACGTATGCGGAGAGTTGATATGCATTTAGAGCCCAGTGGATAGCCACGGGAATGGTGAAACGAGGGAAACTGACAAAATTAAAGGATCGGTCTAGATCACCTCCCTCCGAGTGACCTAGACCCTGGAGTTTCCCGGAAGGACTGGACAGGAGTTCAAAAGATGTCTTTAATCGCCACTGGCCCAATCCCATGCGTCGGGCACGTTCCTCGGGTGTGAGGCAAGTTCACCCAAGCTTCATAGGTTCTTCCAACGTGTGAGAGGTTGAAGACAGAGAGGGTTCCACAGGTCTTTGGACTACCTGCGCTGGACGGCCAGCAGGAGGATGACTGGATTTCTCCAGGACCCGCTCCTGGAAGCGAATGTCTATTTGAATGCTCAATGCGATTAAATCATCCAATGTGGTAAGAATGGTGCATCCAGCGAGTTCATCCTTGACATGCTCAGATAGGCCTTGCCAGAAGGTAGCAGTAAGGGCCTCATTATTCCATTTGAGTTCAGTGGCCAGCGTACGGAATTGAACTGCGCATTGGCCGACTGTCATTCCTTGCTGCCGAAGACGAAGGAGGGCCCCAGCAGCCGAAGACACTCTGCCGGGCTCATCAAAAGTTTCCTGGAATGCATCCAAAAAGAGCTGGAGGTCGGAGGCGATAGAATCATGTGATTCCCAGAGTGGGGGGGGCCCAAGCTAGAGCATTCCCAGAGAGGCGAAAGATGATATATGCAACTTTAGTGCGATCAGTTGGAAAATGGTGGCTGGAAAGTTCAAAGTGGATGGAACACTGATTAATGAAGCCCCGACAAGCCTTAGGGTCACCAGAAAAATGAGGTGGCGGTGGCAGATGCAGGCAGGGATTGCCAGATGTAGCAGGTAACACAGGAGCAGCTGAAGCAAAAGCAGGAACGGGGGGAGCTGAAGTTGCAGCGATTTGCAGACGATCCAGACGGGAGGCAAGATCCTGAAGGACCAGCATTATTTGCTCTTGATTTTCTTGCTGGGAGTTAAGCCTTTGAACTAAATGTTGCATTTGATCCTCTGTCAGTGGCCGATTCTCAGAGGCGCTTATGGCTTGAGCAGACTGTCACGGTACTACTACAGTGAGCCCACAGGCGAGCAGGTGACACGGGATCCTCCAGTGCGTGGAGTCTAAAGGGCCAGCCGGTATTCTGCCAGGGACCCCCTCATGAGGGTTTGGGCTTAGCTGCGTGCTGACCCCAGGTCACAACCCCCGGGTTCACCCTGCTCGCTAGGGGAGTACCAGAAGACACAGTCAGACAAGGGTGGATGAAGCAAAGGAGACCCGGATAGCGAGCCAAGGTCAGGGCGGGCTGCAGACAACGTAATCAGGACAAGCCGAGTCAGTACACAAGAGATCAGTTCACGAGAGGTCAAGTTAAAGCAGGTTACACGAAGAGGGCTCAGAAACAAGCGTTACTCAAGCAACCAGAAGCTGATCTGGAAGAAATTTAAATAGAGACGCACATGGGGGGCTGGACAGGAAGTAGCAGGAAAGAATAATATAATTAAGCAACAGGTGGAGCCGGCGACACCCATAGCTGCAGAGTTGAACACAAGCTAGTGGAACAACAGGTGCCAGCTGACCCACAGCAGTAAAGGTAAGACACAGATCAGCGCCGCAGCTGATCTGTGACACATAGCTGTTGGATCTTCATAAGCATCAGGTGCACTCCAAAACGCCATTGTGAATTTGCTGTTACAACTCTGACAGTCCTCCACAACTTCATAAATCCCAGGTTACATTTATTTTGGCATTTGCTAGTTAGTGAGTCACTGGCACATTTGCTATAGCCATAGTAAATCAGTCCCAGTTGAATCATAATAGACAGTGCATCATGCAGGTAGCAAGAGATTTAATGATGTAACAGGAATAGGGGAGCTTTGCGATGCTTTTCCTAGACACGGCAGCTTTTCTAAATGCTACTTAAAATAGAATTGATAACAAGGAGAGGGATAAAGACTCTTTCTTGAAGTGATGTGGTTAACAAATACATTTTTTGCTCTTGACTTCATTTAACCTAAGGCTTAGCTCTTGGATGGAGGAACTGACAGTAAGACCCCTTACACACTGCGGCCGCAAGTGCGTTAGCAGTAAAGTGACGCTCGTTTTAGCAGTGATTTACCGATGTTAAAGCAGTGTTTTTTGGCCGCTAGCGGGGCGATTTTAACCCCAAAGAAGAGGTTAAAAATACGCTTTCCAGGCGCCTCGGAAGCGATGTTCATTCTAACGTCCCACAAGCGCATCGCACCAGTGTGAAAGCACTCGGGCTTTCACACTCAGCGGCATGGGAGGCAGTTTTCAGGTGCTTTACAGGCACTATTTCTAGCGCTAAAATGCCTGAAAATTGCCTCAGTGTTAAAGGGGTCTAAGTGAGTAGGATCTTATTAAGATTGCACTAGTGTTAAAGTGGAACTTGCGCTAATTTGTCTCCTCTCCCCCTCCGGTGCCACAATTGGCACCTTTGGGGGTTCCTACTTCCGGAAGTCCGGGCCGCAGCCGGTGACATAACCGTGGGGCTCCCTCCTCCTCTCCCTGTCACTGGGCCAGTAGGAGAGAGGAGCGGGGCCTCGCGCATGCTCAGTAGGGTTCCCGGCACAAAGCCGTAAGGCTACACTGCCGGCTACTCTTAACCGCAATGGCAGCGGCAGCACCCGACAGCTGATGGAAACATCAGCTGCGGTGCCGACATCGCTGGACACCAGGACAGGTAAGTGTCCTATAGTTAAAAGCCAGCAGCTGCAGTATGTGTAGCTACTGGCTTTTAATTTTTTTATTGGGCGGAACACTTTAAGCAAACAATTTACACACAACTATGCTATAAACACATACTTACCAAAAGAAAATTAGGTTTTGTTTAGTTTTAGTAAACGTTCAAAAAAGTATCTTTATAATAACATCTAATATTATATCTGAATTGGACAGATTCTACATCCATAGTCACTAGATCTGTAATTGGTGGTAACTGATGTATATTGTGGAGCTTGTTCAGGAAATCAGTTCAGATCATATATATGTATGTACCTCCAGTAATGTGATGTACCCCATTCAATGCAAACAACAAAACCAAGGATCTTATATTGGGGAAACAGGACAGAAAAAAAAAAAATAATGAATTTACACAGATACACCATAAGGCTCGATTCACATCTATGCATGTTGCTTTTGAGCGTTTTTGCACTGCTTTTTGCGGTGCTTGCCGCGTTTTTGGACACGCGTTTTTACTGCGATTTTGCCGCGTTTTTATTTTTTACACTGTGGTTGCTTAGCAGCCAGCTATATACAGTGTAAAAAAAAAAAAGCAAAATGCAAATCGCGGTAAAAACGCAGTACTTGCGTTTTGGATGCGGGTCCATTGACTTATATTACATCCAAAACGCTGCATTTTGCATGAAAAAAAGTCCCGACCCTTTCCAAAAACGCAGAGGCACAAAAATGCATTGACGTGAACATGTTCCATAGGAACCCATGTTAAAAAAAAATCCTGCAAAATGCATCAAAAAACACATTAGTGTGAATCAAGCCTAAATGTAGACCTCTATTTTCAAAAACTTGGTATACATGTACCGAAAGTCAGCCGGTTCAGAAGGAACCGGCTGACTTTCCTTGTGTGTACCGCTATTTGTTCAACTGAATACTGAATGGCTTCTGTCGAGCAGTCATACTGGACAACTAGAATTCAATCAGCTCTTGCAGGCAATGGCTGCAGCTTTATTTTTCTATTTTTCTATCTTTGTAGTCTGATAAGGGAGAGATCCCTGCATTACCATCTCTTGTGTGGATGTGGGGATCTGTGATTTATTTATTTTTGTTCAACCCGATGGTTGAACAAAAAAAAAAAAAACTCAGCGTGTATACCCAGCTTTAATGACTATCCAACAGATTTGTGCCAACTCTCACATCTGTGACTGCCTACCCCCTCCCTTTCTATAGCCCACTCCTTTCCTTATCTCACCAACTATCCCAGTGTAATTACCTTTGGTGTGTGTGTGTGTGTGTGTGTGGTTTTTTCCCCAGAGATTGTGATCAATACCGGTGGCCCTTAGAAGAAGAGGGTACACCCTAAAAGCTTGATGTGAAAATGTAAATATTATTGCAAATTAAAAAAAAGTATCATGGATAGTACTCAATTTTGCTACTCTCTTTTGCAATTTCTTATTGAAAAACGATAATCTGAAGTTACAACACTATTGACAATGTATTTGTGTACTTTTATTTTTGCTTGCAGAACAATATTTAATGTTAACATACCTAACAAGATGAATTGTATTTTTAACTTGTTTTGCTTTAGTTAACAGTTTTGTAGTGTGAATATTTGTATTGTTATCTTTTTTATTTAGGTTTCAAATATTCAGCTCTCAATGGTTTTCCAGCAATCTTTTTGGGATCTAACAACTAATTTTTCCTCTTAATTTCCACGTTTTAATTAATAAAATGCTTACACAGTGTTGGTATTTATTTTATTTTGACATGAATAATGCATATGCTTTTAATACATGGTTTCTAAAAAGAGCATACTATATTCTTTCAGTGGAGTTATTTAGCCTGGTCACACATTTATATTAATAGCTATCCCTCTAAAGTTCATTACATTTTATGTGGGTGTCTGTCTGTCTTATATACAATAACAGGGCAAGAGTTTTTATATTTCTGCAATATATTCTCCAACACATTATCCTTACAATACACAGCAAGATTCTCTACAGCTGTAGTGAGGTGATAGGGGCATTTTTTTGTTTTTTTATTATTTTATCAAAAGGTGCGTTTAGGCACATATACATGCATACAGCCTGGGTGGCCATAATTTGGAGAGTAGTGAGTGTGTTCACCTCCCTCCTGTGAAAAACCAGGACACATGTCTGGCAACACTGGGGGTGGGGGCTTGCAAGGAGTGAAAGGCACCTTGTCCATATGTGGACAGGAAAAAAAGACCTCATCCCTGCATCCTGTAGCCAGAAAAGGATATCTTACAGGAAGGGGGTATCTGGAAGCCCCCTATAGAATAAGAGGGGCACTGATATCTCCACACACCTAGGGAAATGAGTACAGGGTACATAGTTACCCCTTATTACTCATTTCAAGCAAGGTGTTCAGTGTTAAAAAAAAAAAAGGAATTTTTCAAAAGTCCTTTAATTGAGCCTAAGTTCACACTGAATGCGGGTTCAGCTGAACTTGCACGATTTTAAAGTGGCAATTCATTCCGACTTCAGGGGCTATTTGAGAGACATCTGTGTGGGTTAATGCTCAGATGTCTATTGAAATCGCCCCCGAAGTCACCAAAAGTAGTGCAGGAACTACTTTTGGGAATTGGTGCGGCGCCATCAAGTCGGCGTTGCACTAATTCGGGCGGTGCCGTTGCCGGCAATAGTCCGATTTGGCATGCGATTTTACATGTCAAATCGGCCCATGTGATTGAGGGCTCAAAGAGATTCAAAAAAGAATACTATTTTCATTTATTATACAAGATGTACAGTATATAGCGCAAACAGTTTGTGCAGCACTTTACAATATAAAGGGAGACAATACAATTCAATATAAGAGGGTTAGGACGGTAATGCTCCCTATTGTAATCCAGGAACAGTCCCAATGTCCAGCGATGTAAACCATATCATTCATGATGTTCTGCTGCATATCAGTCTGTGCCCAACACATTACTGCTAATAAATGACATTCCTGGCACTGCAGAAATATAAAAAAAAATATTATATTATATATACATATATATCACACACACACACACACACACACACACACACACACACACACACACACACACACACATAACAATTTTGCATTAAAGTTGTATTCAGCATTTAAGCACAATTACACAATAGGTCAAAAAGGTTTTTGCTACACTGTTAATTTAAATCTACAGTATATCCAAAAAAGAATACATGCATTTACATAAGTAAGCAATACTTAGTCATACAGCAGCTTTAAGTATAACAGAAATTAAAATGTGTATTGTTGGTCATGAAATAGTGCTAATAATAGTGGTGCTAATACTAATAAATTATAATTAATGCAGAAGTATAAACACAGCATGGGGCATTCAGAGGGCTGTCACTGAAAAAAAAAAGAAGAAAAAGGAGGTGCTTAACCACTTTCAGACCGGACCAATTTGCAGCCAAAGGACCAGGCCCCTTTTTGCGATTTGGCACTGCGTCTCTTTAACTGACAATTGCGCGGTCGTGCGACGTGGCTCCCAAACAAAATTGACGTCCTTTTTTCCCCACAAATAGAGCTTTCTTTTGGTGGTATTTGATCGCCCCTGCGGTTTTTATTTTTTGCGCTATAAACAAAAAAGAGCGAAAATTTTGGAAAAAAAACGCATTATTTTTTATTTTTTGCTATAATAAATATCCCCCAAATATATATAAAAAAAAATTTTTTTTTCCTCAGTTTAGGCCGATACGTATTCTTCTACATATTTTTGGTAAAAAAAATCGCAATAGGCGATTATTGATTGGTTTGCGCAGAAGTTATAGCGTTTACAAGATAGGGGATAGTTTTATAGCATTTTTCTTAATAATTTTTTTTTTATTAGTAATGGCGGCGATCAGCAATTTTTTTTGTGACTGCGACATTATGGCGGACACATCGGACATTTTTGACACATTTTTGGGACCATTGTCATTTATACAGCAATCAATGCTATTTAAATGCATTGATTCCTGTATAAATGACACTGGCAGTGAAGGGGTTAACCACAAGGGGGCAGTGTAGGGGTTAAGTATGCCTAGGGGTGTGTTTCTTACTGTGGGGGGCGTGGCTGTCAGCTAGTGAATGCTGATCTCTGCTCCAATCACAGGGAGCAGAGATCGGCGTCACTAGTTGCTAGGCAGAACGGGGAGATGCTGTGTACTTCCGCATTTCCCCGTTCAGCCTTCCCGTGAGACGATCGCGGGTGTCCCTGCGGCGATCGAGTCCGCAGGACCCACGACCGGCCTCACGGGGGTCCTGACCGGCGCGGGAGCGCGCCGGGAGCGGCGCGCTCCCGATGCCATGACAGGCATTAAGGAGGGACTTATATATACGCCCTCCTGCCTGTACGTGCCATTCTGCCGACGTATATCTGTGTGCGCCGTTCGGGAAGTGGTTAAAAGATGACATGGCCTAATTCATTGGGGGATGTCCCAAATGGTATGGTACCCAGTGCAGCCAATACAAGTTGCACATTGCACAGGCTATAATCTTACAGTTTCTCCCCTGAGAATAAAGCCTCAATGATTTCACTTGAGAAAAATGCAGATGGTGAAAGTTGTTGTGTTCCTTTACATTGGTGGTCAATGAAGTAATTGTTGGTGAAATGTTTATTTACATTGGTGTTCAGTGAAGGAGGGTTCCCGTAGTTGGGGGGACTTTACAAGAAGTTTCACCTTACATTGCTGGTCAGTGGCAGAAGGGCCTCATTACACTAGAACTTCAGTATACTCAATAGGAAGAATTCTCCTTACATTGGGGCACTAGTGTGGTGCTCAGTGGGGAGAATGCTCCTTACAATGGAGGTCAATTTATGGAGCATGTGCCTTAAACTGGAGGACAGTGGCAAGAATGTACCTAACATTGGAAGTCAGTGTGGTGGTCAGTGGCAAGAATGCTGCTTACATTGGGGTTCAGTGTTAAGAATGCTCCTTACATTGGGGATCACTGGCTTATGTTGTGAGTCAGTGGCAAGAGTGGTCCTTAACCTGGTGGTAAGTAGGGATAAGGGAATGGTGCGGCCCGGGCATAAGTTCGGCCCGAAACATTTGCTGTTCGGACGTTCAGCGAACCATTTGTTCGGCCCCCAAAACCGACCATAATGCATTGTGGTGCTGAACAGTTCCTTTGCAAGCCCTGATTGGCTGGAGCAGTGAAAGCTTCAGCCAATTGGGGCACAGAGCACTGTCAGAGTCATGACTGGACACTTTATCCAATCATGGCTCATTCCCACCCCACAGTATAAAAGTATTCTTTCAATGGCAACCATTTTCAGTGTGATTTTGGCGTGGAGAGAGATAGAACAGGGCTCTGTTCAGTGCTATTAGTTAGTGTGCTATACTGTGCTATTTTGCTTCAATTGTCAGTGTAGAATATTAGTTTAGTGTCAGTCTAGGGATAGTGTGAAGTGTAGTGAGGAGGACCATCATTCAGCATTGCATAGGGGGCAGCTAGAGTAGAAACAGTTCAGATAGCATCAGTGTAGTGACGGTTGAACACCGTCTATTTGATTGCATTACTGCCAGTTTAAAGGCATATATTTCTGTGTGCGTTACTGCCAGTTTAACGCCATATAGTTTTGTGCGTTACTGCCAGTTTAACGCCATTTACTTCTGTGTGTGTTACTGCCAGTTTAACACTATTTACTTTTGTGTGCGTTACTGCCAGTTTAACGCTATATAGTTCTGCCCGGCACTGTACTTTTGGCACATTATATTGCAGTATATTATAGTGTATCCGTGGAGTGTGTCTGTGTAGTGTGAGTACTAAAATTAAAGTGCACCAAACACCTCTTTACATTGATTAAAGTGCATCTACGTACAGATTTCAACTTCTTCTTTACAATTGCTTATAAGCACCCCCCTCTCCCTCCCAATAATGTCTGGGAGGACAACAAAAAAAGGCAGACATTCCCTTGGCACTGTAAGGGCAGGGGCAGATCCGGGGGGCAATGGGGCAATTGCCCCCTCCGAGAATGCAGGTGAGAATGCAGGCCGCTTGCTCTGCGGGTGAGAGAGCAGGCGGCTGGCTCTGCGGGTGATTGAGTGGGTGGGCCGGGCGGGTGAGAATCTGAGAGAGCAGGGGGGGTTAGAGGGCGGACGGGCCGGGTGAGTGAGAGTTTGAGAGATGGGGGGGCTGCTGGCCATTCAGGGAGCCGGCGGGCACAGCCATTGGCTTGCACTGCTGATAATCAACTCCAATGATGCGAGGTCCGGGGGGCAGGGGCTGAGCCCTGTAGTCAGCGGCTTATGGACGCCGGATACAGGACTCGGGAGCGTGTCCACAAGCTAACCCCCTTGGGGGAGCGCTTCCCAGAGGGGGGTTAGCTGATGCGGGGAGGAGCCGAGACAGCCGCCGAGGGACACCAGAAGACATGGCCTCTGTGTGCAAAACAAGCTGCACAGTGGAGGCAAGTATGATATGTTTGTTATTTAAAAAATAAAAAAAGTGAAGCTTTACAACCCCTTTAAGTTCTGTCAACTAAACTTATTTTTGTCTGACTAATTCGACTTTTCATGTGTTTCAACTTTGTTGTTTTAAGTAAAGCCAACAAATTTTTTTTCAGTTTATAGACCATAGTGTTTTAAGTTAGGAATACATACCTTAAAGTGGTGTTCCACTGTCTATAACGTTTTTTTTTTTGCATAATGACAATCATTAGTATAAATGAATAAATAACTCACTTGTTCCTTTTTATAAGTAATTCTGCATGCCTTTTTTGCCACCGAAATGAAGTTATAAAACCGTCTCCTGACGGTTGTCATCTTGCCTGTGGGCATGTGAAGCCCACAGGCATCCTCTTCCGGGATACAGTGCTGCTGATCGACCAGCATGCACCGCCTGTTCTTTTCACGATCTCGCGCATGCGCAGTAATGCGCCGTAGTGGAGCTGTAAATTATACGGGTTGCCATAACAACGGGCGTCGTTGGAAGTGCCCGCCCCGTTGTTATGGCAACCTAGCCCTCGGTGCTGCTCAAAGACTCCTGGGAAATGGTGACACACATCTCCCAGGAGCCTTAGCGAGCTGGGCCTCTGAAGGATGTGACGTTTTTAGCCCGGGCTATGGAAGAGGCAGATTTCGTGGGACCACCTAGGAAAAGGGAGAAATAGGTAAGTGAATTTTTTTTTTTTTTATCCAATTATTTTTTATTAGCAGATTTGATGCAGATCTAAATAAAGTTGTCATTTTGGGGGAAACACCACTTTTCTGGAACTATAGTTTTAAGTGAAGCCAACTCAATTTTTCCAGTTTATAGACCATAGGTTCAAGTAAAGCCAACTAAATGTTTCCAGTTTCTAGAAAAGTTTAAGTTAGGAACACATACATTAATGTATTTATTTCAAGTACTTATATAGCACCATCAATTTACATATACATTGTACATTCAGATCAGTCCCTGCCCTCAAGGAGCTTTCAATCTAATATCCCTAACTCACATGCATACATACACATACTAGGGCCAATTTACACAAGAGCCAATTAACCCTTCAAGCATGTCTGTGGGAGGAAGCCGATGCAGGCACAGTGTAGACAATGCAAACTCCAGGCAGGTAGTGTCGTGGTTGGGAATCAAACCAGTGACTCTTTTCTGCTAGGCGAAGGTGCCAACCACTACACCACTGTGCTACCCTATTACTTAGTTACTTAATGTAGTAACTAAGCGATATTAACTTATTTTCCAAAAGGAAATGGAATATATGTTCTAAGAGTTTTATATAAAAATTATACAATAATATGTTTTTAAAAAAAGGAATAGTCTCATGAAACAGGCTTTCAAAAAAAATGAACATTTATTATTCATAAAGTGTTACAAATGTAATATTAAAGCAGCATCAAATGTAAATATAAAAAAAAAAAAAACACAAATGCCTCTTTCTCAGCTAAGAAATCAAACTGAAACACACACATGTATATACAGTATATCTGTAAAGAACATAGAATACAGAATGTATTACATTTTTTTTCACCCTCTTAGGAAAGTAATTTGCACTTTAACCACTTCAGCCCGGGAAGGATTTGCCCCCTTAATGATCAGGCCATTCTTTTGTGATATGGCACAGCGTCGCTTGAACTGACAATTGCGTGGTCGTGCAACGCTGTACCCAAACAAAATTATTTTTTTCCCCCACAAATAGAGCTTTCTTTTGGTGGTATTTGATCACCTCTGCGGTTTTTATTTTTTGCGCTATAAACTAAAAAAAAAGACAGAAAATTTTGAAAAATAATGCTATAATACATATCCAAAAAGTTATCGCGTCTACAAACGATGGGATAGATTTAGGCACTTTTGTTTTTTTATTGTTTTTACTGGTAATGGAGGCTATCTGCGATTTTTTGCGACAAATCAGACCCCAAATTACACTTTTTGGGGACCAGTGACATTATATTGATCAGTGCTATAAAAATGCACTGATCAATGTATAAATGTATAAATGACTCTGTACACCGATCATGGGTTGCCGGCAGACATCGAGTCCACCGGACCCGCAGGCATGCGCCCGCTATCTCCTGTGCAAAGACCGACGTACACCTACGGCGGTTTGCGCAGGAGAGCCGACCTGCCGCAGTATAATTACGGTGGCTGGTGGGCAAGCAGTGTGAACTTTTGAAGATAGATTCCCCACATCTAGCTCTTAAAAGATCTTCTGAAAAACTTCAAAGGTATTGTGACGGAACGTCCCTACACTCCTCTTGAGTGCGTTCGTCATATATAACTTCCTTCCAGTCTGGATATAGATATCAGATATTCCAACCGCTCCCAAGCACTAAACGAGACGACACTTGCTTAGTTGCTCAACATGGACTGTTTTATTACAAAGCCAAACTCACATTTATACACAGTAGGAGAGGAGATCCCCCCTCCTGCTCATATTACTCTAACAATACACCTGTAACAACTTAACATAAACTAATTAACTAATCCCTTTAAGCAGCCGATGTGACTCATCAGGATTTCACTACAAGTCAGACTTGTTGTCACCGAGCTAAACACAGTTGATTATAAATTATCATAATTACCACCACAAGACATTTCATCACAATAGCAGGAGACCACCAGTAACAGACGGACCGTCTCCTGCATTGTACAGAGGACAATGTGATCAGCTCTCTCAATTAACATCTTGAGTTCATGACACTAGCATCTGAGAGAGTGTATGTCCCAACAGCATGAGACCACACACATTATATATACACATATATACAGCATTGAATCTGACTGGGGTTGGGGTTCTCCTTCACCATGTGCCCCTTAAAATCCAGGGCCCATAATCGGTTGGCAGGAGGCTCGCATTTAGTGCTCTCAAAAAGCCTGTGCCCCGGCTAGGTCTGTCACAGGTAGGGATGGGCCCGGTGCTCGATTCGAACCCACGTTCGAATCGAGCACCGGGCGTTCGCTCGCTCGGCGAGCCCAGAACTATTTGGGCCGTTCGCATCACATTCGTGTGATGCGAGCGGCCCGCAATGCATTGCGGCCGGCGCAGTTCATTGCTGGCTGATGATTGGCCAAGCATGCACTGTGACCCCGCATGCTTGGCCAATCACAGCGCCGGAAACTAGGAGAGCAATAATTGGCTACAGGCAGGACGCCTGTAGCCAATTAAAGCTCAGGGGCTTTAGTACACGCCCCACCATATAAAAGGCCGCCGCGCCGTCGGCCCAGGTCACATGTGTTCCGGCTTTAGGGAGAGCAGTCTGCTGATTGATTTGCTTCTTTGCTTGATTGCTATTTCTTTGCTAAACCATTGCTACCTGAGTCCTTCATCATTACTGATCATTCATTGCTGCTGATTGCACAGTGAGTGTGATATTAGCTGCTGCTGGGGATTAGTCTGGTGTGTGCGTGCTGTTAGTACAGCATAGCAGTAGCATCAATCGCAGTGCTGTTAGAACAGCATTGCACCCCAACTTCTGTCCCAACCTTCTGTCCCATCCCAGGCAGGGATTTATAGGAGCCATATTGTGTTTGTGGCAGCACACATAGGTCCTATATTTTCTTGTCAGGAGCACACATAGTACCTATAGTGTGTTTGTGTGAGCACCCATAGGACTTATAGTGTGTTTGTGGCAGCACACATAGGTCCTATATTTCCTTGTCAGCAGCACACATAGTACCTATAGTGTGTTTGTGTGAGCACCCATAGGACTTATAGTGTGTTTGTGGCAGCACACATAGGTCCTATATTTCCTTGTCAGCAGCACACATAGTACCTATAGTGTGTTTGTGTGAGCACCCATAGGACTTATAGTGTGTTTGTGGCAGCACACATAGGTCCTATATTTCCTTGTCAGCAGCACACATAGTACCTATAGTGTGTTTGTGTGAGCACCCATAGGACTTATAGTGTGTTTGTGGCAGCACACATAGGTCCTATATTTCCTTGTCAGCAGCACACATAGTACCTATAGTGTGTTTGTGTGAGCACCCATAGGACTTATAGTGTGTTTGTGGCAGCACACATAGGTCCTATATTTTCTTGTCAGCAGCACACATAGTACCTATAGTGTGTTTGTGTGAGCACCCATAGGACTTATAGTGTGTTTGTGGCAGCACACATAGGTCCTATATTTCCTTTTCAGCAGCACACATAGTACCTATAGTGTGTTTGTGTGAGCACCCATAGGACTTATAGTGTGTTTGTGGCAGCACACATAGGTCCTATATTTCCTTGTCAGCAGCACACATAGTACCTATAGTGTGTTTGTGTGAGCACCCATAGGACTTATAGTGCGTTTGTGGCAGCACACATAGGTCCTATATTTTCTTGTCAGCAGCACACATAGTACCTATAGTGTGTTTGTGTCAGCACCCATAGGACTTATAGTGTGTTTGTGGCAGCACACATAGGTCCTATATTTCCTTTTCAGCAGCACACATAGTACCTATAGTGTGTTTTTTTGTCAGCACCCATAGGACTTATAGTGTGTTTGTGGCAGCACACATAGGTCGTATATTTTCTTGTCAGCAGCACACATAGTACCTATAGTGTGTTTGTGTCAGCACCCATAGGACCTATATTTTCTTGTCAGCAGCACACATAGTACCTATAGTGTGTTTGTGTGAGCACCCATAGGACTTATAGTGTGTTTGTGGCAGCACACATAGGTCCTATATTTTCTTGTCAGCAGCACACATAGTACCTATAGTGTGTTTGTGTCAGCACCCATAGGACTTATAGTGTGTTTGTGGCAGCACACATAGGTCCTATATTTTCTTGTCAGCAGCACACATAGTACCTATAGTGTGTTTGTGTCAGCACCCATAGGACTTATAATGTGTTTGTGGCAGCACACATAGGACCTATATTTTCTTGTCAGCAGCACACATAGTACCTATAGTGTGTTTGTGTCAGCACCCATAGGACTTATAGTGTGTTTGCGGCAGCACACATAGGTCCTATATTTCCTTGTCAGCAGCACACATAGTACCTATAGTGTGTTTGTGTCAGCACCCATAGGACTTATAGTGTGTTTGTGGCAGCACACATAGGTCCTATATTTTCTTGTCAGCAGCACACATAGTACCTATAGTGTGTTTGTGTGAGCACTTATAGGACTTATAGTGTGTTTGTGGCAGCATACATAGGTCCTATATTTTCTTGTCAGCAGCACACATAGTACCTATAGTGTGTTTGTGTCAGCACCCATAGGACTTATAGTGTGTTTGTGGCAGCACACATAGGTCCTATATTTCCTTTTCAGCAGCACACATAGTACCTATAGTGTGTTTGTGTCAGCACCCATAGGACCTACAGTGTGTTGTGAGCACACATAGGAGCTCTATTTTTTATACTATATACACTACCGACTACAATGGCTGGAAGACCGCCAAGGAGAGGCAGAGCGTGCCGAGGCAAGAACACAGGGCAGGCAGGCTCTGTTTCTAGAGACAACAGTGCTGGCCGTGGACGTGGTCGTGCATCGTCATCAGCACGTGGCCATGGGACACGCTTGTCTTTGTTTTCGGCAGCTGGACATGTTGAGCCGCATCATGCCGAAGGCTTGGTAGAATGGATGACCAAGCCCTCCTCATCCTCCTCATCCTCTCTCACCCAGGCTCAGGGTACTGGCAGAGCAGCTGCCAACGCGTACTCAATGGCATCATCAGCCACCCCTTCCCTAGACCCACCATGTCCTCCTGAGGAGTCCCCCGAACTGTTTGAGCACAGTGTTGGGTACATTCTCCAGGAGGATGCCCAACGATTCGAAGGCTCGGATGATGATACCCAGCTTGAGGAAGGCAGTAGTGTGCGCGCAGAGAGAGGGGATGCTGAAGGACAGCAATCTGGCAGTACTGTTCCACCAGCTGCAGCTTACTGCCAGGTTTGCTCTAGTGGTGAAGAGGGAGGGGATGATGAGGTCACTGACTCCACGTGGGTGCCTGAAGGGAGAGAGGAGGAGGAGGAGGAGGATGCGGCGGCACATGTCCAACGAGGCAGGATGCCCCCTGGAGGCCAGCTAGAGGCCAGCACACCAACTGTATCACACCGCAGAGCTCCGCCTGTGCAGGGCGCTGCCTCTGCACGTTATCACAAAAGTTCTTTGGTGTGGGCCTTTTTTGAGACGAGTGCATCAGATCGCACCACTGCTATTTGCAATATTTGTCTCAAGCGTATCTCGCGTGGCCAAAACATCAGCCGCTTGGGCACCACAAGCATGAGCAGACATATGTCGACCTACCATGCAGCTCGTTGGCAAGCACACATAAAAGACCCACACCAAAGAACAAAGCGGACCTCTCCTTGCTCCTCATCAGCTGGGATCTCCATCCCCACTATATCTTCAGTCCTCTCTGAAAGGTGCTCTGAGAGGACTGAAGGTGTAGAATTAGGTGTGTCACAACCAAGTACTTGCAGTACACCGACGTCCGATTGTAGCAGGCAAATTTCCCTGCCCCAGCTGCTGGACCGTCGAAAGAAGTATACTCCCAGCCATCCACATGCCCAGCGGTTGGATGCTAGCTTGGCTAAATTGCTAGCACTTCAACTGCTGCCTTTTCAGTTGGTAGACTCGGCCCCCTTCCGTGAGTTTGTTCAATGTGCGGTTCCTCAGTGGCAGGTTCCCAAACGCCACTTTTTCTCACGGAAGGCGATTCCGTCTCTCTACCGGCATGTGGAAGGCAATGTCCATGCCTCGCTGGACAGGGCGGTCAGTGGTAAGGTGCATATTACCGCTGACTCATGGTCCAGCAGGCATGGACAGGGACGTTATCTTTCTTTCACGGCCCATTGGGTCACTCTATTGGTAGCTGGGAGGGATGCAGGACAAGGTGCAGTAGTGTTGGAGGTTGTTCCGCCACCACGCCTCCAAAATGCTACTACTGGTTGTGACACACCTCTCTCCTCCACCCCCTCCTCTTCTTCTTCCTCCATGTCCTCTTTGAGTGCTCTGTCCTCGGAACCAGCGGTGCTCCGTAGGCGTACAAGGGGCTACGCGAGTACGCAGGCAAAAAGATGCCATGCCGTGCTTGCGCTGGTGTGTTTGGGGGACAGGAGCCACACTGGGGTAGAGGTTCTGGCAGCTCTGCAGGGGCAGGCCGAGAGGTGGTTGACGCCACGCCAGCTTAAGCCAGGAATGGTGGTTTCAGACAATGGCACCAACCTCCTCTCCGCCCTGCGACAGGGGCCCTGTATGGCTCACGTCCTCAACCTGGTGGTGCAGCGGTTCTTGGGCAGGTACCCAGGCTTACAGGATGTCCTGAGGCAGGCCAGGAAAGTCTGTGTGCATTTCCGCCGATCTTATAATGCCAGTGCTCGGCTGACTGAGCTGCAAAAGGAGCTGAACCTGCCCAAGAACCGCCTAATATGTGACATGCCTACCAGGTGGAACTCAACGTTGGCCATGCTGCAGCGACTGCACACGCAGCAGAGGGCCATCAATGAGTACCTTTGCGACTACGGCACCAGGACAGGGTCAGGGGAGCTTGGCTTTTTTTCCCCACGCCAGTGGAGCATGATCAGGGATGCATGCGTTGTCCTCTCACCATTTGAGGAGGCCACGAGGATGGTGAGCAGTGACAGTGCATGCATCAGTGACACTGTACCTCTTGTCCACCTGTTGGAGCATACGCTGCGTGGGATAATGGACAGGGCACTTGAGGCAGAACAGAGGCAGGAAGAGGAGGACTTCCTTGCCTCTCAAGGCCCCCTTTATCCAGACAGTGTTCCTTCTGTCCCACCCATCACACAGGAAGAGGCTGAGGAGGAGGAGGAGGAGGAGGAGGATTGTGTGAGCATGGAGGTGGAACCTGGCACTCAGCATCAGCAGCAGCAGTCTTTTAGGGATGATGTACAGTCCCAACAAACCAGTGGACTTGTACGTGGCTGGGAGGAGGTGGCTGGCGATCATGTCGTCCTCAGTGACCCAGAAGACTCCGGACCGAATGCCTCAGATAACCTACGTTGCATGGCCTCCCTGATCCTGCAAAGCCTGCGGAAGGATCCTCGTATTCTTCGGATCAAGGAGAGGGACCATTACTGGCTGGCCACTCTCCTTGATCCACGGTACAAGAGTAAGGTTGCGGACCTTATCTTGCCGTCGCAGAGGGAGCAGAGGATGAGACATCTCAGGGAGGCCTTGCAGAACGGTCTGTGCAAAGCGTTCCCAGAAACTGGGAGGTTACAAACTCCTGGTCCTGTAAGACGAGTTGCTGAGGCTTCGGTCAGTAGCAGAAGGAGCGGTGGGGAAGGTGGACGTCTGACCGATGCGTTCAGACAATTTTTTAGTCCGCAGCCCCAAGGTATGATCGGTTCCAGCAACCATCGCCAGCGTCTGATATACATGGTGCAGGAATACCTAGGGGCAAGGTCAGACTTGGACACCTTTCCCACCGAAAATCCTCTGGCTTACTGGGTCTTGAGGATGGATCACTGGCCAGAGCTTGCACAGTATGCAATTGAGCTACTGGCCTGTCCTGCATCCAGCGTTCTTTCCGAACGCACATTCAGTGCTGCTGGAGGATTTGTCACTGATCACAGGGTGCGCCTGTCCACCGACTCGGTTAATCGACTGACCTTCATAAAAATGAATCAGTCTTGGATCACCACCAGCTACCAGGCACCTGAAGCGGATATAACTGAATAATTTATAATGTCACATCCCTTCAAAACTGCCTATGCTGATGCTGAGTGACTGTCCTGTTATGTTCACTGACTATCCTCTTCCTCCTCCTCAATGATCCATTCCTTGATAGCTTGGAAGAACATTTTTGTTTCTGGGTGCCACCACACCAGTGCCTAAGGCACAATTTTTCAGCCCCTGTATAACAGGGGCGTGTAATTACAATTTTTTAAAAAAATGCTTCGCAACAGGTGTGACTGCTGTGCTCCAAGTACAGTATCTGTGAGGGGGTTGCAGTGTTGTGGCACCAGCACCAGTGCCTAAGGCACAATTTTTCAGCCCCTGTTTAACAGGGGCGTGTAATTACAATTTTTTAAGCAATGCTTCGCAACATGTCTGACTGCTGTGCTCCAAGTACAGTATCTGTGAGGGGTTGCAGTGTTGTGGCACCAGCACCAGTGCCTAAGGCACAATTTTTCAGCCCCTGTTTAACAGGGGCGTGTAATTACAATTTTTAGTCAATGCTTTGCAACAGGTCTCATTGCTGTGCTCAGAGTACAGTATCTGTGAGGGGTTGCAGTGTTGTGGCACCAGCACCACTGCCTAAGGCACAATTTTTCAGCCCTGTTCAGCAGGTGCATGCAATTACAAATCTTGATCTAATAACTCACAGCAGGGTCCATTCCTGCGCCCACCAAGGGTAACTGTGAGGGCTTACAGTCTTGTGGCAACACCATCCACCACCACCACCACCAAAGGCCCAATTTTTCTGCCCTGTTCAACAGGTGCATGCAATTACAAATCTTGATCTAATAACTCACAGCAGGGTCCATTCCTGTGCCCACCAAGAGTAACTGTGAGGGCTTACAGTCTTGTGGCAACACTGTCCACCACCACCACCACCACCAAAGGCCCAATTTTTCTGCCCTGTTCAACAGGTGCATGCAATTACAAATCTTGATCTAATAACTCACAGCAGGGCCCATTCCTGCGCCCACCAAGGGTAACTGTGAGGGCTTACAGTCCTGTGGCAACACCGTCCACCACCACCACCACCACCAAAGGCCCAATTTTTCTGCCCTGTTCAACAGGTGCATGCAATTACAAATCTTGATCTAATAACTCACAGCAGGGTCCATTCCTGTGCCCACCAAGAGTAACTGTGAGGGCTTACAGTCTTGTGGCAACACCGTCCACCACCACCACCACCACCAAAGGCCCAATTTTTCTGCCCTGTTCAACAGGTGCATGCAATTACAAATCTTGATCTAATAACTCACAGCAGGGCCCATTCCTGTGCCCACCAAGTGTAACTGTGAGGGCTTACAGTCTTGTGGCTACACCAACATCTAATGGGGCAAATTTCTGCAGAGTATATACGGCAGGCCCCTACTTTCAAACATCCAACTTACAAACGACTCCTACTTGCAAACGGAAAGAGAAAACAGGAAGTGAGAGGAAATCTACCCCTAGGAAGGGAAATTCGATCCTGTTAGATTTAATTTGGGAAAAAGGTATCTCCTCTCTACTGATGCTTTATCACCAATCCTTGTTTCAATTAAAACCCCACTTTTCCAAAAACATTTGTCATTGGGACGGAAAGTGAGGTGAAATGTTCTGAACAGATGTGCAAAGACAGCAAATGTTACAGGGGTGATAACCCCTCCCTATGTTCTCCAAAAAGCTTAAAAATAGATTTTTTGGGGATGGAGCTACACTTCATAATGTACCTGTTCAGATTCTACTTAAGAACAAACCTACAGTCCGTGTCTTGTTTGCACCGCCTGTATACTGCTGTTCAGAGTATATAGGGTTGTAGGTATAGGGTTTTATTTTGGGTGCGGGGTCCCCCTTAATATCCATACAAGACCCAAAGGGGCTGGGGTGGGGGGGGGGGGGGTGATGGGGTAGCCATGCCATTTTTCGCAAGGATTTTCAGCCATATGGCCAGGACAAGACATGACATTAAAGCCACAAGTGGTTTTAAATGGCTTATTTTTTTCATTTACAAATGTCATTTTGTGCAGGGACAGTTCTAAACACGGGAAACACATGCCACTTCACAGGCATACTTTAGACACCCCCCAGGTACCATATTTAAAGGAAAATTTCAAATTTTTTTTTTCACTTTATGCATCATTAAAATGACTGCTCCCGAAAAAACGTTAGTTTTTAAAAGTTATTTTTGCATTGATATATGTCCCCTGGGGCAGGACCTGGGTCCCCAAACCTGTTTTATGACATTAACATGCATATTGGCCGTTGTAATTAGCAATTTTGATTTCGAACGTTCGCGTCCATTGTAACGAATAGGGTTCGAAAATTTGCACGAACTTTCGGTCCGTTCGAAGGTTCTGGTGCGAACCGAACCCGGGGGTGTTCGGCTCATCCCTAGTCACAGGTATACTTTAGGTTTTCAGGGTAGTTCAGGCTAAAAGCATAAATGAATCCCATAATCATTCTTTCTGCCAATATGCTTGTTTTTCCTGCCAATACAGCATAAATATGGTATATTTTTTTTTGAAATGTAATAACATAGTGCAAAGTTGGCGGGGCTTTAGGTTACATAATCTAACGTTAAATGTCCAATAGCTCAAAAAACGAACTAAAGGAAAGTTTGTTTTTGTGATACAAATCAGCACAAACAAATTGTATAATTGTTTTTAAAATGTAATAACATGTGGTGCAAAGTGGGAGACGTTTCATCAACTATAATGCGCAATATCTCTGAAACCAAACCAGCACATATGTTCGTTTTTACAGCACAAATCAGCACAGATGAAGTGCAAACGAATGCTATCTTTGTTTTTAAATTTTCATAACATTGGGTGCAAAGTGGGCGGGGCTTGATGTTACATAATCTGAATTTGAATTCCAATAGCTCAAAAACGGAAATCGGCTGAAACATTCATTTTTGTGGGACAAAATAGATTTTAACCTTAACAGCTGGCGGTCCCTCACCTTGGTTGCATTTTGCCACATGCAGTAAGTGCAAACTTTGTGTGCGCACAAGTGAGTTGTCCCAATAGGTGTATACAACAGTCCATTTATTATAAATATATTAATCTGCAAATAAAATAAACATTTTGGATGGTATGTTAAGCAACATTTAAAGCATGCAAACGATAATTTGTTCAATGTTCACTCTCACCTTTCAATGGCATTGCATGGCTTTGTAGTGACTTGGAAAAATTCTTGTCACTGGTGGCGCCCTTTTGTCCTGATGGGCCTCAAACGTATGGGAACTGCCTTGTGCAGGCTTTCAAAGTTCCAAAAGATGTCAAACTCTTTACCACTTCAATACAGGGCATTTATACACCATTCCTTCCCAGACCAATTTTTAGCTTTCAGTGCTCTCACACTTTGAATGCCTGAGTAATGCCTTGAAGAAGATGTCATGCAACACTGTACCCAAACAAAATTTTTATCATTTTTTTCATACAAAAAGCTTTCTTTTGGTGGTATTTAATCACCACTGGGTTTTTTATTTTATGCGACAAAAGTCAAAAAGAGCGAAGATTTTGAAAAAAAAAAAACACTTTTTTTAGTTTTCTATGATAACATTTTACAAATAAGTAATTTTGTTCATAAATTTGGGCCAAAATTTATACTGCTACATCTTTTTGGTAAAAATAACCCAAATTAGTGGATATTATTTGGTCTCTGTGAAAGTTATAGAGTCTACAAGCTATGGTGCAAATCATTGAAAATTGATCACATCTGATCAAACCTGATGCACTGACGGCCGATCTCATTTCTTGAGGCTCTGAAATGTCAGGAAAGTACAAATACCCACCAAATGACCCCTTTTTGAAAAGTAGACAGTCAAAGGTATTTAGTAAGAGGAATGGTGAGTTTTTTGAAGTTGTAATTTTTCCCACAATTCTTGGGAAAATTAAGAATTTTCTTTTTTTTTTCACAAAATTGTCATAATAACAAGTTATTTCTCACACACAGCATATGCAAACTTCCAATGACACCCCAAAATACATTCTGCTACTCCTCCCGAGTATGGCGATACCACATGTGTGGGACTTTTACACAGCCTGGCCACACAGAGAGGTCCAACATGCAGGGAGCACCGTCAGGGGTTCTAGGAGCATAAATTTCACCTCTAATTTCCTAACGACCTATTACATTTGTGAAGGCCCTGGGGCACCAGGACAATGGAATTACCCACAAAATTACCCCATTTTGGAAAGCAAACACCCCAACGTATAGTCTATGAAGCATTGTGAGTCTTTTGAGCGGTTCATTTTTACACAAGTCTTCAGAAAACGTGGAAAGAAATTTTTTTTTTTTTTCCACAAAGTTGTCAATTTATAAGATATTTCTAACACATAGCATGTACATAGCAAAAATGACACCCCAAAACACATTCTGCTACTCCTGAGTATGGCAATTCCACATGTGTGAGACTTTTATACAGACTGGCCTCATACAGAGGCCCAACATTGAAGTAGTACCTTCCGGTGTTCTAGGAGCAAAAATTACACATCTCATTTCATTCCTACCTATCACACTTTTGAAGGTCCTGGAGCACCAGGACAATGGAATTACCCACAAAATTACCCCATTTTGGAAAGCAAACACCCCAACGTATAATCTATGAGGCATGGGCTGCAGATAGGTACTTGGGTACTCCGATGGGCTGGTGACAGGTACTCGGGTACTCCAATGGGATGGTGACAGGTACTCGGGTACTCCAATGGGCTGGTGACAGGTACTCGGGCACTCATGTACTCAGATGAACTGTGACAAGTACCCAGGTACTAAGATGAACTGTGACAGGTACTCGGGTACTCGTATGGACTGTGACAGGTACTCAGGTTCTCAGATGACCTGTGACAGGTACTCAGATGAACTGTGACAGGTACCCAGGTGGACGGTGACAGATACTCAGATGGGCTGTGGCAGGTGCTCAGGTACTCATGTACTCAGATGAACTGTGACAAGTACCCAGGTACTAAGATGAACTGTGACAGGTACTCGGGTACTCGGATGGATTGTGACAGGTACTCGGATGGACTGTGACAGGTACTCAGGTACTCAGATGAACTGTGACAGGTACTCAGATAAACTGTGACAGGTACTCGGGTACTCAAAAAACAGGTACTCGGGTACTCAGATGGACTGTGACAGGTACTCGGGTACTCAGATGGACTGTGACAGGTACTCGGGTACTCAGATGGACTGTGACAGGTACTCAGATAAACTATGACAGGTACTCGGGTACTCAGATGGACTGTGACAGGTACTTGGGTACTCAGATGGACTGTGACAGGTACTCGGGTACTTTGATGGGTGGCGACAGGTACTTTGATGGGTGGTGACAGGTACTTTGATGGGTGATGACAGGTACTTTGATGGCTGGTGACAGGTCCTCTTTATTAGGGGGCAATCAGTGTGTGTTGGTGTGTACACTAAGCGGTAACGAGATGTTACCACAATCCCCTTCTTACACGCGATTGGTGTGTGAGGAGGATCTGTACGTATCCTAGGGGCGTGCACGAGCGCCGTGTATGTAGACAGTACATGTGTCCGGCTGTGATTGGACACAGCTGGACACGTGGTAAAGAGCCATTTTTTATTGGCTCTTTACACGGATCTGGGATGAGCTGTGTCCGAGGGACACACCTCATCCATGATCGCCACGCTGCGAGCCCCCCAAACATTATACAATTTTTTCTAACACCCCAGAGAATAAAATGGTGGTCATTGCAATACTTTGTCACACCGTATTTGCGCAGGTGGTCTTACAAGCGCACTTTTTTTGGAAAAAATACACTTTTTTGAATTAAAAAATAAGACAACAGTGAAGTTAGTTATTTATTTTTTTACATTGTGAAAGATAATGTTACGCCGAGTAACTTGATACCCAACATGTCACGCTTCAAAATTGTGCTCCCTCGTGGAATGGCAACAAACTTTTACCCGTAAAAATCTCCATAGGCAACATTTTAAAAATTCTAAAGGTTGCACATTTTGAGTTACAAAGGAAGGCTAGAATTATTGCACTCGCTCTACCGATCGTGGCGATACCTCACATGTGTGGTTTAAACACAGTTTTCATATGCGGGCACTACTCACGTATGCATTCGCTTCTGCACGTGACCTCGGCAGGTTGGGGCGCGTTTAAAAAAAAAAATTATTTTTCCCTTTTATTTTTACACTGTTCTTTTTTTTTTTTTTTTTTAATTGTCGCTTTTATTCCAATTACAAGGGATGTAAACATGCATGACAGGACCTCTTAAATATGAGATCTGGGGTCAAAAAGACCTCAGATCTCATATTTACACAGAAATGCAATAAACAAATTAAAATTATCTTTTGAAAAAAAATAAAAATAAAATGGCCCTTTAAGACTCATCTTCATACCCAGTAAGGACAAGGATCTTATTACCTATTATCGGAAACCGGAACGCCCGCCGAAGAAGAGGATACAAGGGTTATGGCAGCTAGCTGCTGCCATAACAAAGATATCCCTCTTCAAAGTTAGGACATATATATTGGCGTGCAGTGCGTGCGTGCAGTGCTCCTTTAAGAGCTATAGCAAGTGCGCGCGCATTCCCGCTACATGGCGGGGGAGTCGATGCGCGTGGCCGGCAGCCGCGATGTCCGCCGGCCACCTGCGATTGTTCCACAGAGAGCCAGAACGCGGATCTATCAGTGTAAACAAACTACTCCCCTGTCAGAACGGCTGCTGTTCCTAGTGATCAGGAACAGCGATCTCTCTCAACTCCCAGTCAGTCCACTTCCCTCACAGTTAGAAAAACCTCCCTAGGGATCGTGTGTACAAGGCTTAAGACTGGGATGCCATTAAAGTTCATGTAAAGGCAGGCGTCCCAATACTTTTGGTAATATAGTGTATAAATATATATATATAAAATGTATTTTATTTTTTTATGTATGCCAAAAAAGTTAATCTGCTCTGGTGGTAAACGGGTTAAAGAACCATGGTGATTGTCCATTAGTTAAGCTGCTGTATATTTTAAAATAAATAATATACAAAAAAAATGTACTTTTGGGTCCATTTTCTAGCTCAAGTGGTCCATGATGAATCCAAAAAAGTGATAACATTTGGTAGGTGGTGTCAGTGTGGTATTCAGTGGGTAAAATGCTCCTTACATTGGTGGAAAGGTGTAGTGCATGGTGGGTAGTGCGCTCCTTATATTGGTAGTCAGTGGGTAGGTGTATAGTTTTCATTATTTAAATTTTTGTGAAAAGATGAACTCACAGTTTAAGGCTTGCCATTTTTGTTATGCAATTACTTGGCATAACCTCATCTATTTTATCAAAATATTTAGTCATACATGACGTTTATGTGTCCTAAAATTGCAGTTAGTGTACTTTTTTTTTTTCTTGAAAATGTGCACCTGATAAACTGTTGCTCAAATTTCTCATTGCAAAAAAAATTGGAGCCACCACCATTGTATCCTCCCGGCTCTCTGCTTTCAGTAAATATACACTGTTTGGGGGTTTTAACCGATCTTCAGATCTAAAAATACACATTTTATCTAAGCATTAGAAAAAAAATTTAATATACAAAAAAAAAAAAAATTTGCCTTTGGGTCAGTTTTTCCGCTCAAGTGGTCCACCCTGACCCAAAAAAGTAATAAAATTGGTGGTCAGTGTGGTACACGGCGAGTAGGACGCTCCTTACATTGGTGGTCAGTGTGGTGATCGGGGAGGGGGTAGGACACTCCTTACATTGGTGGTCAGTGTGGTGATCGGGGAGGGGGTAGGACACTCCTTACATTGGTGGTCAGTGTGGTACATGGTGGGAAGAACACTCCTTACATTGATAGTCAGTGGGAAGGTGTACGGTATTAGTTCACTTTCGTTTTTTGTGAAAAGGTGAACTTACACTTTAAGGCTTGCCATGTTTTGCATCTAGTTACTTGTCGCACCCTCATCTTAGTAATTTACCAAAATATTGAGTCATACATGGCGTTTGTGTATGCTAAAAATAGGATTTTTTCGTCATACTTAACTGAAAAATCCTTTTCTTTGAGTACATCATGGGACACAGTTAGGCTAATATTCATTACCTGCTGGGTTATACTTCATCTCCAGGTGAATGGACACTAGTAGACCAAAGATCTTTAGACAGGAAGTGATACCTATATAACCCCTCCCATACAGGAAGTACTTCAGGCGGTGTTCCGCCGCAAAAAATAAAATAAAAGCCAGCAGCTACACATACGGCAGCTGCTGCCTTTTAACAATAGGACACTTACCTGTCCTGGAGTCCAGCGATGCCAGCACCGCAGCTGACGTTTCCATCAGCTGTCGGGTGCTGCTACCACCATTGGGTTTAGGGGTTCCCAGCAGTGTAGCCTTACGGCTTCACCGGGAAACCTACTGCGCATGTGCAAGGCCCTGCTCCTCTCTCCTCCTACTGGCCCGGCGACAGGGAGAGGAGGACGGAGCCCCGTCGGAATGTCACGGGCCGCGGTCCGGACTCCCGGAAGTGGGAACAGGATACCTGTCAAAGACAGGTTGCCAATTGTGGCAACGGAGGGGGAGAAAAGACAAATATGCAGAAGTTCCACTTTTGGGTGGAAATCTACTTTGTTTTGTAGCAAGCACTGAATCGTATGGAGCAGAGAAGTACTAGTGCCGCTATTCCTTCTGGTAAACTGGCAAGCACCAGCGGCCTAGTACACCCTGTCATACATCCAGCACTGCAGTAACACGTGGTGACGTGGCGAGTCCCATAAGTGCAGTACAAGCTGGCGAGCACAAGTAGTGTCCCGCTGCCACCAAGAAGACAAAGACAGGCCCGTCGTGCCCATAGTGTCCTTCCTGCAGAATTCGCCAATCCGAATTGGGAGCCCACCACTTCTACAGCACGCGTACTTTCACCATTCACCGGTCAACCCGGCATTCAGCTTTGTATGCTGGTCAATACATCACCGCTAATCCCCAGTCCTCCCTTGCCAGAGATTGGAAACCAATTACGGTTTCCAAATTTAAGACCTTTCTGGGCCTATCCCTCGACATGGGCATAACTAAAAAGAGTGAGTTTCGGTCATATTGGTCCACTGACCCAATTCACCATATGCCTGTGTTCTCTGCTTCCATGGCCAGGGCTAGATACGAGCAGATCTTGCGGTTCATGCACTTCAAAAACAATGAACTCTGTCGTCCTCGTGGACACCCTGGATATGATCGGCTCTACAAAATTAGGCCCCTCGTAAACAACTTCAACCAATGTTTTGCTACCTTGTCTACTCTCCATCAAGATGTCTGCGTTGATGAGTCCCTGATTAAGTTTTCTGGCCGCTTGTCTTTCAAACAGTATCTTCCCAGCAAGCGTGCCAGATACGGGGTCAAGATGTATAAGGTCTGTGACAGGGCCACAGGCTATACATGTAGTTTTATGGTTTACAAGGGAAAAGATAGTCACATAGAGCCGGAGAACTGCCCAGACTATATAGGGAGCGCTGGCAAGATTGTGTGGGATTTGGTGTCACCCTTATTCGGAAAGGGGTACCATTTGTATGTGGACAATTATTACACGAGCGTGTGACTTTTTAGTCACTTGTTTGATCATCAGATTGGCGCATGTGGCACCGTGCAACCTAATCGCTGGAGCTTACCCCAGAGGCTTGTAGATTCCCGTCTTAGGCTGGGGGAGAGAGCCTGCTTCAAGTGTAATAATTTGCTCGCTGTGAAGTGGAGGGATAATAAGAATGTTTTTGTTCTTTCCTCCCTTCATGCAGACACGACAGCCCAAATTCCTACGGCGACTGGTGTTGTGGAGAAACTCCTCTGTGTCCATGAATATAACCTTAACATGGGAGGGGTGCTTCAGGATGGACTGGATCCTTCCTTAAATTCCAGGAAGACATCGTCAGAGCCCTTCGGGTTCTAGACGGTGCTCCACCTCACCTTCCCAATCCAAATGCAGTAAGCTCCTCCCGATTACCCCTACCCAACGAGCCCCCCAAAGAAAATGTTGTGTCTGTAGAAAGCGCGGATATAGGTGTGACACCCGCTATTTTTGTCCCTCCTGTTCTGAAAATCCTGGTCTTTGCATTGGTGAATGTTTTGAACGCTACCATACACTAGTTGAGTATTAGCGTAGGGTACAGCACTGCACAGACTATGACACACTTTCACAGGGTCTCCCAAGATGCCATCGCATTTTGAGAGACCCGAACCTAAATTTTAGATTTCACGCCTCACTGCCACCCCCCCCCCCCCCCCAAATGACCCCATTTTGGAAAGTAGACACCCCAAGCTATTTGCTGAGAGGTATGGTGAGTATTTTGCAGATCTCGCTTTTTGTCACAAAGTTTTGAAAATTGTAAAAAGAAAATACATTTTTCTTTTCGTTCTTAATTTTCAAAAAACAAATGAGATCTGCAAAATACTCACAATGCCTCTCAGCAAATAGCTTGGGGTGTTAACTTTCCAAAATGGGGCAATTTGGGGGGGGGGGGTTGTGCTATCTTGGCATTTTATAAAATTGTTTTATTTTTTTTTGTCATTATTCAATCACTTGGGACAAAAAAATTCAATGGGCTCAACGTGCCTCTTAGCAATTTTCCTTAGGGTGTCTACTTTCCAAAATGGGGTCATTTGGGGGGGGGGTTTGTACTGCCCTGCATTTTAGCACCTCAAGAAATAAGATGGGCAGTCAAACTAAAAGCTGCGTAAATTCCAGAAAATGTACCCTAGTTTGTAGACGCTATAACTTTTGCGCAAACCAATAAATATATGCTTATTGACATTTTTTTTTTAACCAAAGACATGTGGCTGAATACATTTTGGCCTAAATATATGACTAAAATTTAGTTTATTGGATTTTTCTTATAACAAAAAGTAGAAAATATAATTTTTTTTAAAAAAAAATTCAGTTTATTTCTGTTTATATCGCAAAAAATAAAATACCATCAAAAGAAAGCTCTATTTGTGTGAACAAAAGGACACAAACTTTGTTTGGATACAACATGCATGACCGCGCAATTACCAGTTAAAGCAACGCAGTGCCAAATTGTAAAAAGTCCTCCGGTCATTGAGCTGCCAAATGGTCCGGGGCTGAAGTGGTTAACCAATCTTCAGGCATAAAAATATATTTAATGTCTTAAAAAAATAAAAATAGTAAAACCGCTCTGGCAGTAAAAGGGTTAAAAACCCCACAAGTCAAGCTGGCGTTCATTAGAAAAAAAAAAAAAAGATATAATATACAAAAAAAATTTAAATTTACTTTGGGTCCATTATCTGGCTCAAGTGATGCATGATGAACCCCAAAAAAGTGACGGCGTTATATAAATACCTGTATTAATAATATTAAAAAAAAAAAAAAAAAAAACATCTTCAGGCCTAAAAATGTTTTACACGTGACCAAAAAACAAAGTAAAGCTGCTTTTGGTTTTGAAGGGGGTTAAAAAAAACAATGGTGACCATCCATTAATCAAACTGTTGTGTGAATTTCTCACGAGATAAATTATTTTCAGTAAATATACACTGTTTGGGGGGTTTTTAACCAATCTTCAGGCTTAAAAATATATTTAACATCTTCAGAAATAATTGTAAAAACGCTCTGTTTTGAAGGGGGGTTAAAAAAAAAAAAAAAAAAACAGTGACCGTCCGTGAGTCAAGCTGGCGTTCATTCTAAAAAATATATAATATACAAAAATATTTACTTTGGGCCCATTATCTGGCTCAAGTGGTGCACGATGAACCCCCAAAAAAGGGACGGCGCTATATAAATACTTGTAATAATAAAAAAAAAATAATAACCAATCTTCAGGCCTAAAAAAGTAAAACCGCGCTGGTTTTGAAGGGGTTAAAAAAAAAACACAGTGACCGTCCATGACTCAAACTATTGCGTAAATTTTTCACAACATAAAAAATAAAATGGTATTCCTCCCGGTTCTACTTTCAGTAAATTTACACGCTTTGGGGGTTTAACCAATCTTCAGGCCTAAAAATATATATATATTTTTTTAAACGTGTGCAACAAAAATTAAAAAACTGCCCCGGCGGTGAAGGGGTTAACAAAAACCATGGCGCTCGTCCATGAGTCAAGCTGGCATTTATTCGAAAAATACACTAAAAAAAATAAAACATTAACTTTTAGGTCCATTTTCTTGCTGAGGCGGTTTGCGCCAAACTCCCAAAAAAGTGCCAAAATGGTGAGTGAGAATTGTGTGTGGAGTGTGGTGGGAGAGGAGCCTCCTCAGGGTCGGTGGTGAGGTCCCCTATGGTAACACATGAGGTAATGGGGGTGGGGGGAGATGGAGTCTCCTCACCAATGGCGCTGTGCCGGGGCAGGACAGCACATGCTCCCCCGGCCTGCGCGCCTCCAGCACACACAGCCAGCCTCGTCCGCCCCACCATTACCCAGCATTCCCCGCACACAGTTCACGCGAGCTCCCCGATACATAGCACAGCCCCGGCTCCGCATCGCGTTTTGTGCTCTGAGCGCCCCTCCGTGCCGGCCGCTCCTCACATACGGTAAGCGGGCTCTCCCGGTACGGGCTGTGCGGGGAGAGGGGGAGGGTAGTTTCCCTTGCAGGCCCGGGGCTGGCGGAGTGGGGGGGGTGGGGTAAGGAGCACACAGGAGGCTTCGCCGACCATCGCTGTGTCGGCCGCCATCTTGGCAGAGCCTGGCGTGTTGTTGTTGCCTAAACAAACAGACGGCGGAGCGCTGGTGTCAGGGCGAGGGGGTGTGTGAGGAGCGGGGAGAGGCGATCATTAGGCGTCACACGGACGAATTTCCTGTAATTACATTGACGTGTGGCGGCTGTGTGCCCTCCGCTAGAGCCCCACACATACAATGGGAGGATGGTGAGGAGGAGGAGGCCAGCCTCTCCTCACTACTACATGATCACCTCATCATATCCAGCACTCATCACACACAGGGCCATGGCATGCCATTGTACAGCATTGGGCTCCATGGAGGAGATCACCACCATAAATCTCAATTATCCTCCTCATCATCATCCTGACCACCATAAAGCATCATCCAGCTCCTCACCATCATCATCCTCCTCACCACCATAAATCTTAATTATCATCATCACCCTCCTCACCACCGTACATTTTAATTATCCTCATCCTCACCATAAATCATCACCCTCCTCACTATAAATCATCACCCTCCTCACTATAAATCATCACCCTCCTCACTATAAATCATCACCCTCCTCACCATAAATCATCATCATCCAGCTCCTCACCAAAAATCTTAATTATCCTCATCATCCTCACCGCCATAAATCATCATCTTCCTCCTCACCGCCATAAATCATCATCTTCCTCCTCACCGCCATAAATCATCATCTTCCTCCTCACCGCCATAAATCATCATCTTCCTCCTCACCGCCATAAATCATCATCTTCCTCCTCACCGCCATAAATCATCATCATCCTCCTCACTAAGGATGAGCTCCGGCGTGTTCGCGCACAGCCCACGTGCAGAGCCCGCCAGGAAGTCTGCGCTGAGCTAATCACAGGCAGTGAGACATTTCCCGATCTCTGCAGCCGCGCATCAAGACAATGTCTCATTGCCTGTGATTAGCGGGCGGGCTCTGCACATGGGCTGTGCGAACACGCTGGAGCTCATCCTCACTTCTCACCACCATAAATCATCACCCTCCTCACCATAAGGCTGCTTTCACACTGGGGCGGTTTGCAGGCGTTATTGCGCTAAGAATAGCGCCTGCAAACCGACCCGAAACAGCTGTTGCTGTTCCTTCAGTGTGAAAGCCCGAGGGCTTTCACACTGAAGCGGTGCGCTTGCAGGACGCTCAAAAATGTCCTGCAAGCCGCATCTTTGGCTCGCTATAGGAGCGGTATATTTACCGCTCCTATAGCGCCCGGTCCCATTGAAAACAATGGGGGAGCGCGCCGAACCCGCCCACAAAACGCCGCTACAGCGGCGGTTTGCGGGCGGTATTGACCCTTTTTCGGCCGCTCGCGGGGGGTAAAAACCACCCCGCTAGCGGCCGAAATGCGCCGCTAAAACGCCGGTAAAGCGGCACTAAATATAGCGCCGCTTTACTGCCAGCGCCCCCACCGCTCCAGTGTGAGAGCAGCCTAAATCTTCGTTCCTCACCGCCATAAATTATCATCATCGTCATCCTCCTCACCACCATAAATCATCATCCAGCTCACCATCCCCCTCACCACCATAAATCTTCCTCCTCACCACCCTAAATCATCATCCTCACTTCCATAAATCATCATCATCATCCTCCTCACCACCATAAATCTTCATCATCACCCTCCTCCTCACCACCATAAATATTCATCATCACCCTCCTCCTCACCACCATAAATCATCATCATCACCCTCCTCCTCACCACCATAAATCATCATCATCCTCCTCCTGCTCCTCCCCCACCATAAATCATCATCCTCCTCCTTTAATGAATCATGACTATACAAATGTACATCTCCTTCTCTCCAGAGCCCGCAACATTATTATTAATCAGTATCTGTATAGCACCGACATGTTGCACAGCACTGTACAAATAAAGGGACATATACAAGAGGCCTGCACCAAAGAGCTTACAGTCTAAAATGAGGAGAGACACAAACACATAAAATAGACAACTCTGCAGCAATCAATCTGCAGGGCAGCCTCGCACTACCCCAGGGGGCCCAACTCCTAAAACGCACTAAAAATGCATCCCTCCATTAAAATGAATGGAAACCACTTTAAAAACGCAACGTACTTATGGGAAGTGTTTGTCCAGTGGGGAAAACACAACACAAACTAATCAAAAACACATGCATTTGTGATAGGTTTTTTCAGCAGAGCAGTATAAAAGTTGCTTTAGGTGTTCGATCGCTCGGTTCTTGGAGCCATCAGGGGACAGATGCTGCATCGCACTGCGGCCGCAAACCCACAAGACTGTGCACCTAGTCTAAGGAGTGATACTGTTACACCTTTTAATCACTAGTCAGAATAAGGGTGGCTTCACGCTACCCCACTGCACTTTTGCTAACCCGCGGTTTTCATGTGAGTTCGCTGCCCTTTCCTGTAGACTTCTATGAGGTCCTGCAGTTTTGGTGTGGTGTAAGAAAGTGCAGCAAAGATGCAGCATGCAGGAGTGTGGTGACTGGTCACACATGAGATACACACACAATGCCAGGGTTCTCCAGCCTCTCAGTCATTTACCTGCTCATACCTCCCGTACGGACTGAAAGTTACTGAACTGAAGGAAGAATCTGTGAACTGCAAAAGTGCTCACCAGCACCCTCATAGTTCATTGAGAACTACAACCTGTTTGCCACAGTAGATGATGGTCCTTGTAGTTAATTCATTTACACAACTTTGTGAATGAATGGCACGGCCATGTGAGCCCCGCACAACCATGGTGTTTTTAAATTGTGACAGTGGGTGCAGGGGGATGGGATGGGGGGGGGGGGGGGGGGGGGGTCCACTGCCACAAGGGGTTGCACCCGTAGGTGTGAACCAAGCCTTAGGCCTCATCTACATGTACATATGTGTCATTTTTTGAACACAAAAAAAGTTCTTGCTGGCAGAGGTAGCAGTACATCCAAATACTTGCATTTAGACACATGCAGTTCTCCCAATGGATTTGTGCGTGGATATGTAACGTGCGTTTACACATGAAAGACTTTCAGGTATGCACGGCCCCGGGCACAGCTGTGTCTTGTTTTGTTTGTACTCCGCTAAACATTGCCCGTTGAATCCTATAGTGCTACGTATAGAGGCGTACAAAACTTCATGCTATATGTATGTATATATGACTTCAGTTTAGACATGTACATTTATTCTGTTGACTATAATTGTGTATACATATACGTGTTTACATGTATATAATCTGTAGATATATACGGCCCCAGACGCAGTTGTGTCCTATTTTCCTTTTTGTGTAAATGTGGCACACATTTTCATGTGTAACTGCGTCCCCATTGATTCCTATAGTGCTGTGTTTAGATGTGTATTAAACTTTATGCTGTACACAGCTACACCTTTGTGAATGACCCTTTAAAGTGATAAACCTGTTTTTTTTTATTTTTTTTTCTGGCACAATCCAGCTTTTGCAAAAATGATACAATAAAAAAAAATGTGCATATATTAGGTTTTTGCACTGGCACCTGCAGAGCTTTGCAGATGTGATCAGTGGATGATGGGTGCAGCGCACAGGCTTCTGCATTGTTTACATCCCAACCCCAGTTCTGTAATATTAGGGTTGCCACCTCATCCCTTTAAACCCGAACACATATGAATAACACAGGTTCTGAGGCTAATTTAATGCAGATAAGGCACCACGTGAATTTAATTACCACCCTAATCAGCCACAGAACCTGTGTAAATAATATGTGTTCGGTTTTAAAGGGATGAGGTGGCAACCCCAGGTCTGTATGGAGGTACAGACTTTCTATATGGGGCTAGAGGAGGTAATCAATGGACTCCAAGCCTGGTGATGTCACCATAGTTGTTCTCCGCTGAGATCTGCAAAGCCTTCTGCCGAAGGCATATGAGGCTTCTCTTCTTTCCATTGGTAGGCCTCTGTGAATGCATGATGTGGCTGTGCTGACAGAGCTATGCACAGCTGCGTCAAATTCAAACACTGAAGGCTGCAGGGAGAGAAACCCTTTGATTTAGCCAAGGGGTGCATGCGACTGTTCAGAAGATTCACGTAGGGTCACCTCATGCAATTATTTTTTTCTAAAATATCACAAACAATAGATAAAAGATAAAGGGTCAGTTTAGATGGCCATAAATTATACATTTTCTTGTTAAATTTCCTTTAGATTTACCTTCAACTATGTAGTGCAAGGGCCTGCCTGATTGCTTACAAATGAAAACAGTTTAGGTTTGACCTCCATATTATATGTTTTAGGTAAATCTAAAGGAAAATTGAACAAGAAAATTGTATAATGTCTTAATCAAGGTAACATTTTGAATTTGAGGTAAATACTGCAAAGGTGAATCCTCCAAAAATTGAGATGAATCATTATTCTGCAATCACACATGATCAATATGAAATGGCTGCACAACGAGGGGCGTGTTTACCTCTAATGGCACACCAGTCATGCCGTGATTCTGATTTTGCCATGATTGTCACGCGGTAAATCGCGCTGCAATTGCAACGCACAATGCTTGCCGCTCAAAAAAGGAACATGAGCTTCTTTTGGGCGACAGCAGCAGCAAAATTGTGACACGATTGGGGTGCCATTAGAAGTAATGACGTGTCCTGCGTTTTGCAGCCATTTGTAATTGCGGGGTGGAATCATGGCGATTGCAGTGCAATTATATGTGAATGCAGCCTAAAGTCAATTCACTAAGGCTTAATGTACACGGGACGTTTTTACAACCTCTGCTGAATGATTTTACCTGACAGATAGTAACCCACGTTTAAAATGTCTGGTGTTTTGCAGCGTTTGCGTTTAGAATTTTTTTTTTTTAAATATTTTTTTTTTTCAAAATAGCCGAAAAAGCTAAACACAAGTTACCACGTTTAGCCGCATTTAGAAGTGTTTGGCGCTTAAAATGCCTCTAAACTCAGCTTTTGAACCCATTTTCTGCGTTCCAAAAAAAGCCTCTAAACTCAACTGCCTAGAAACGACTATAAACGACCCTGTGTACATGTACTGAAAAGATAACATAGAGGGGAGTTCAGGGGCAGCTGAAAAAAATGCCCAACTGCTCCTAAACGTTTGTTTACCAGCAGCAATGTACACAAGGCCTTAGGCAGGCCATACACGGGTCGAATCTTTTCTTTCAAAAATCTTATCTAAGAATTTTCGTTCTTTTTTCGCACCATTAGAGGGCTGCAGCAACAGTAGATTTTCGTGCGGGCATCCAATTCAAGTAATCGGACATGTTGGAAATTTTTTGAAAAACAAAAGATTTTCTAATCAGTGATGGGAGAATTGTGCGAGAAATGTAGTCGAAAAAGAAATGCACTTGTGCAAGAAAAGAAGATTCCCAGCCACGAAAATTCTTTTCTGTAGCAACATGAGGTGAAATCGAAGGCTTGGTTGGTCAAATTTCGAAATCAATGGTGGCACCATCGGATCACAAAATGCACTCATTTTCTGATTTTTCAAAAGAAAATCTTTCGAAATTCGATCATGTATGGCCAGCCTTAGAAGCAAACACATTTATATTCTGAATCTGGGCAGTCAATATTTTAGAAATATACAAAATAACAATGAGGGGAGCTCTGCACTGGCCAGTAAGTTATAAGTATACAATGTATCAGTGTGGTAATGCTCTGCTTGTAACATTTTACTAGGAGATGGTTCTGTGAATGAGGGCACACTAATGACTTGGCAGAAGAAAAGCAATGTCAAAAACATGCTTAAAGCCAGGTACTATTTTTTTTTTTATTTTCAACCCAGCTGGTTGAATGAAAAAAAGCTGACAGCTACGGTTGGATCTCCCCCGCTGAGCTGTTGTGTTCTGACAGAGGGGACGCCCCCCTACCAGAACACTCCAGTCAGCGCTCTCAGCCATTGGTTTTCCAGCATGCTCGTCCGACAGAAGCCGGCCAAACAGCCAGCTTCTGTCGGACTGGGTGCCATACAAACGGTCCAATGTCAGCCAGTTTTTCTAGAAAAGGCCTATTTCGCCTTACATTTGGCCCGTGTGTACTAGGCTTAAAGAGGAACTGCAGTCTGCTCACATAATTTGTAATAAAAGCATTCTTGCCATTCTGAAGCTTCCCTCCAACCACTTGGCATATTATTTTATATATACTGTGATTCTGTACTTGCCAAATATGCTTCAGAAATCTCCCTCCAAGTCTGGCAGCATCCATTTTAACTGTGGGCAGCTGAAGCTGCTGCCTGTTCTTTTCCTGGATTTACACACACACACACACACAGAGGTACACCTCCAGCTCTCATTGGCCCTCTTATGACTCATCCCCCTCCCTTCCTGGCAGACTCTCACGAGAGTGAGAGTTGTGCATGTGGTCATAAGCCTACGGCTAATGACTGGATACACAGGAAGTGGGCTGTATAAGATACTTACTTGCAGAAAATAAATGTTTTACTATAAGCTAAAACAACAAGGGCAGAAGATTTAATAGATGGAAAAATGAAAAAAAATCACTAAAGGTCCGCTTTAAGGTTGGCCATGGATGGATCAGATCTCGGCTGGTTCAGCAGGAACTGCCCCGAAATCAAACCATTATTGGGCAGGCTGAATGTACCAAGTTAATCAATTGATCAACTTGGGTAAAACCAGCCTGCTGAATTCACTTGCGATTATCGTTGGCGGCAGCTATAGTTGCTAGTGATTAATCACTGACTTCTCCCGGCGGGGACAACTTCCTCCGCCCACCCCCTGCCGGGAGCAGAGAATTGCTTGGCAGGAGGGATTCCCCTGTCAGCACTGTCTGTGTTGATGGGGGGAATCGTGCAAATTTCTTTCCTGCAACCCGTGGTTCACACTGGTGCGATTTGTCATGCGATTTCACAGTTCCAAATCACATGACAAGTCGCAGCCTATTTTTGGCAATGAAACCTTCATATCACCACAACATATGTCGCAGCGATTATGAAAAAGGTTTCTGCACTACTTTTTGATGATTTAATTGCAACTTGCATAGACTTCTGTTAACCGATGAAATCGTCACTGCAAATCGCACTGATGTGTGGCTTTGAAATCACGATGAAGTAGCGTAATTTCAAAACTGCACCGGTGTGACCCGGGACTAAGGCTGTGTTTAGGCTCGTCAAGTGCTTAGACGTTAATTTATTCTGACCTTTGAAATGAATGAGTACTGAAGCACTTGGCGTGCCTACTGCTTAAGCGCGCTTTGGCATGTCAGGTGTTTTTCCTACCAAAACGCTGCTGCTCCTGAACTCACTGGTGTTTTTTTTTTTTCTGCATCTAAACTACCAGTAAATGCCTATGTGCATGGACACATAGACTAACATTGAGGGGCATTTAGAGGCAGAAAAAATAACCCAAGACACCTCCAGAAGCAACATTTAAAGGAGAACTCCAGCCTAAGCTCGTTTGGCTGGGCTTCTCCTATGGATCACAGGAGTGCAATTAGTTTTGCACTCCTGCGACCTGTTTTCAGCAGAGAGCTGTCTGAAGTCTGCTCTCTGCTGACATCACAGAAATCATGATGCGAGCCGCTGAGAGCCTACGACCCCTTTTACACTGAGGCGCTTTGCAGGCGCTAAAGTGCTAAATATAGCACCTGCAAAGCGCCCTGAAAGAGCCGCTCAGTGCATTCCAATGTGAAGCCCCTGAGGGCTTTCACATTGGAGCGGTGCGCTTGCAGGACGGTCAAAAAACGGTCAAAAAAGTCCTGCAAGCCGCATCTTTGGAGCGCTGTAGGAGCGGTGTATTTACTAAAGCGCCCCTTCCCATAGAAAACAGGGGCAGCTCTCCAAACCCGCCTGCAAAGCGCCGATGCAGCAACGCTTTGCGGGCGGTTTTAACCCTTTGTTGGCCGCTAGTGGGGGTTAAAACGGCCCCGCTATCGGAGGAAAAGCACCGCTAAAACGACGGTAAAGTGCTGCTAAATATAGTGCCGATTTACCGCCAGCGCGCTCAACGCCCCAATGTGAAAGTAGCCTAATACAGCGACTCCCGGCTCCTCTACAGCTCAGCACTCCAGTGAGCGAGGAGGGAGCAGAGCGGAGAGCTGCTGATTGACAGTCTGCAGCTCTCTGCTCGGGGAGCTGAGAGAACCGAGCCATCGGCAGTGTTGCATCGCTTGGTTCTCAGTGGAGAGGCGCCGGGGGACGGATGCTGCATCCACCAAGTTAAGTATAAAACAGCAAAGAAAATGTAAAAAACATACTTCTCTTTTAAAATGCCGAGTGCGCATGAGACCTGAGAATGTTTTCATACATTCACAATATTTCTGTGTGCTTTTATTCATAGAACAATCTGATGCAGTGTAAGTTCTCATGCACACAGAGCATCAGTTAGTCTCCATTCACACCTGAGCGCTTTGGATCGCGGGCAAAATCACTGCAATTCTGCCCGCGATTCTAGAATCGCAGTAAAACGTGGAATGCGTTTGCAATGGCTTTATTTCTTAATGGCACCCCAAACGTGCGATTTACCCGCAATTGCGCCAAAATTCGCGACCGCAAACACTCCTGGCTCTGTGCCAAGATTTGGTACATGAGCTTCGTTTGGAGTGGAGGGAGACCCATTTAAATGAACGGTGCCGCTCCAAAAACGTTCAACTAAAAAGCAAAAAAAAAAAAATACACTGCAGCAGCTGACAGCTGCTCTACGCTTAGGTGTGAATGGAGCCGAAAAAGCCCCTCTGACCACCAGAACTCCTGGCAGGGAAGAGGCTGTTTAAAAATATGGTAGAAGCCACGTATTTCACACGCATTTAGGCTGGCCATACATGTTCAATTTTCTTGTACAATTTTCCTTTAGATTTACCAAAAAACATATAATATAAGGTCAAAACTAAACAACACTTTAAATTGCATCCAATTAGGCAGGCCCTTGCACTATATAGTTGAAGGTAAATCTAAAGAAAATTGTATAATGTATGGCCAGCCTAAGTCAGGTCTAACGTTTCAGTATTTATGTATTCTGTTCATTTATTCTGGTTACTGGAATGCATTAATACTCAAATGCTAGACGCGTCATGATCTACTCCTCCCTCTGTGTATGACCCATATAATAGTAATAATAAACTTTATTTTATATAGCGCCTTTTAAAGGTAGCTTCTCAAAGCGTTTACCTGTTTGTATAACCCATATGTGCTGTATCTAGTGCCCCATTACCAAGTTTGTGATTTAACTCCCTTGATACCAGCATGTTTATTTGTTTCCAACAATTGTGGTAAAAGATGAGATCAACTTTAGGCATCTAGTGTCTGCTTTTCTAAAAGGGGTAATTTGGGGAGCTTTTGTACTGTTCTGGCATTTTTATTTTAACAGAAAGTAAGTGAAAAATATTTTTATTATTATTTATTTTTTTTGTTCTTTTTTCTTTATATAGCGTAGTAAAATTTGAAAACCCAGTGGTTATTAAATGCCACCAGAAGAGAGCTCTGTCTAAAAATATATTCAAGTATACTTAAACCCTCCCATTCAATGTTTTTGTGTGTGTGTATGTGTAAATAAATATATATATATATATATATATATCTAAAACATTATAAATACCTGTTTTTAGCTACATAAGAGAGGTTGGGGTGGATACTGCTGCAGGGACATGTCAGCAAGAGGCAAAGAAACAGCAATACACTGATCCTCCAAGGATTAGCTGTAAGAGGGGGGCAATGTCAGCACAAATCTGACCACTGGAAAGAAGGCAGGCTGAGCTCTCAGCACAGCCAGAAAGCTGACCATGTTGAGATGCATGAGCTTCAGTGCTTACTGTGGCAGGATCACCAGGTATTTCACGCAAAGGAATGCACAGAGAAAAGTAAAACAGACGTATATCAGGAATATGAAATGTTGGGGTAAAATACACTTTAATTTGGGTACAGTGGTGCATGACCAATTGTCAGTCAAAGTATAACAGCACTGCAAATGTAAATATGGCACTCAATAATCTTATCCCCTCTATACCATAATAACAAGTTTCCCTGTGCCTGTGTTATGTAAAAAAAAATTATCCGATCTGTACCTATATGAGCGTAGCTCCCGTCACTCAGCTGACTGTCGGCTGTCTCGCTCTTCCCCTCCTCCCCAGCTGACGTCAGTGGGAGGGCTTGGCCTTGCCCACTGGAGCTGTGAGCCTGAGAGTGAAGAGAGCCAAGGAATCAGCTGAGTGCCGGGAGCGGAGCTCATATAGGTAGAGATCGGAAGTTTTTTTACATAACACAGGCACAGGGACACTTGTTAAATTATTATGGTACAGAGGGGATAAAATTTTTTAGTTACAGTGGGTTAACAACCACTTTAAACATTTCAGCAGTGGAGGCCCACACTTAAATTAGGTGCTGCTTCTCCCTCATTAAACCTTGCCTTTCTCACCTTGTTTAAAACAATAAATTGACTTGCACCATGGAACATGGAACACAGAGATAAAAAAGTAAAAGCTGATGTTTATTAAAAAATGTAAATTTGACACTTTTTTACTGCATTATTATTATAGAGAATGTATACCAGCACTTACTACAAGATTTCTCTATATTCAATGCAATTCCATAAATATGGACCAGGGACTTCATATCAAAAGTATGTGCACTTGTGACTTAGGCCGGGTTCACACTGGTGCAACATGACAGTCGTACCACTTTCGATCCGACTTTGCCTTGCGACTTGAAGTCCAACATGCGTCCGACTTCAATGAACAGACTTTGATCCACAGCAACACCAGGCACTGTGTCTGGTATGAATCTTTAGGGTAAACTCCACGCCAATTAAAAAAAAAAAAAAACGGCATTGGTTCCTCCTCCAAGAGCATACCAGGCCCTTCCGTCTGGTATGGATTTTAAGGGGAACCCCCACGCCGAAAAAACGACAGGGGGTCCCCCCAAAATCCATACCAGACCCTTATCTGAGCGAGCCCCCCCCCCGAACCCTTACCAGGCCGCATGCCCTCAACATGGGGGAGGTGGGTGCTTTGGGGCAGGCCATGTTGATGAGGATAAGGGCCTCTTCCCGACAACCCTGGCCTGGCTTATCGGAATCTGGAAGCCCCATTTAACAAGGGGGCCCCCAGATCCCGGCCCCCCACCTTATGTGAATGAGTATGGGGTACATTGTACCCCTACCCATTCACCTAACAAAAGTGTAAAAAACAAAACACATTACACATGTTTTTAAAGTCCTTTATTAAGGCAGCTTTGGGGTCTCTTCCGATCTCTTCTCCCCTCTCCGGCCCTTCTGCCTCCTCAGCTGACGTCTTCTGCCTCCGTTTGTTTTTTTATGTTGAGTTTCCATTCAAGATAATCAAAACTCAAGTCACATGCCAAAGTCGGATCATGCAAGATGGCGATCCAACTTTGATCCGACTTCAATGATAGTCAATGGGCTGAAGTAGGATCAAAGTAGTACAGGGAGTATTTTCAAAGTCGGACCGACTTTTTTTGGACCAGTTAAGACGGCTCCCATAGGGAAACATTGATTTTTCACATGTCATGCGACATGAGCTCCCAATGCGGAGCGTTTGTCGTACCAGTGTGAACCCGGACTAACTTCAGCTTGTTCAATTAGGCTTTGACAATAACACCTGGAAGCTGATTGGTTTCTATGCAGAGCTGCACCAGATTTTGCCCTTTCCAGTCTTAGTAAATCAACCAAGCAGGCTTTTAGCAGAGTTTAGGAGCTACGGTTAGGTGAGCTTCAACCTTCCTCTCCTGAACGTGGAAAGACAACTTTCAGGACAGGAATGCAGCAGGAAACTGCAAAACATGACAAAATTGCAGCGCAATTTTTTTCCTGTGGCCGTGGTGAATGTACATGAAGCCTAATACAGTACTTAAAAAGTGTCTCTGTGCAACAAAACATAATACACTTGTGAAAACAGTGTCCATGTTATTAATCTTCAATTTCACAAAATATCTCCATGTCCATTCCAAAATCCAAAGCTTACTACCAGTAGCACAGAATAACTCACCAGAATCAAAGGCCCTTTAACTGGTTGCCGCCTGCCCACTGTCAAAAGATGGCGGGGCAGTGCGGCTCTTGTTCTGGGACGCCGTCATATTACAGCGTCCCAGAACGGCCGCTCTTGCGCGCCGTGCCGTGTTGCTAGGACACGGCGCAACCCAGATCTGTGGAAAGACCCACGGCTCTTTAAACATGTGATTGGCTGTGTCCAATCACAGCCGGTCACATGTAAACAAGGAAGTGCCAGTAATCGGCTCTCCTCGCCTCACACTGACAGTGTGTGTGGCGAGGGGAGCCAATCAGTGGCATCTCCACGCAGGGGGACATTTAGGAATGTAATCAGGGCACTGATCATCAGTGTCCTGATTACAATAGTGAAAAATAGTGTCACCATACAGTGCCCACCAATGCTAGCGATCAGTGCCTACCAGTAGCAGCAATCAGTGCCCATTAGCGATGCCAGTAAGTGATGCCCATCAATGCCCATCACTGCTGTCAATCAATGCCCATTAGTGCCCACCAGTGCCACCTATCAGTGCCCATAAGTGTGGCATATTATGGCCTCATCAGTGCCCGTAAGTGCCCCCTCATCAATGCCCACCAGTTCAGCCTATCAGTGCCGCCTAATCAGCGCACATCGGTGAAGGTGAAAAATTACTTAGTTATAAAATTCACTGACAGAAAAAAAGTGAAAACATATTTTTTTCAAAAATGTTGGTCTTTTTTTTGTTTTGTAAAAAAAAAAAAAAAAAAAAAAACCAGCAGTGATTAATTACCACCAAACAAAAGCTCTATTTGTGTGAGGAAAATGATAAAAAATGTGTTTGGGTACAGTGTTGTATGTGTGACAACGCTGAAAGCTGAAAAATGGCCTGGGCAGGAAGGGGGTGTAAGTGCCTGGTAGGCAAGTAGTTAATGACTGGGTCAAATCAGGCTCAGTCGACATGTCCTCCAAGGGTTCTCTCATGTATTGGGAAAATCTCAGCATAAAAGAAAGAGAGGGTAAACCTCACCACATAAAACCATTTATTTAAAAAAATTTAAAACACAAACACAGTAAACAATGCGTACTGACATTTCAAATGGAATAATCCAGCATAATATAATAACAATTTTTTATTTACTAAAACTGGAGAGTGCAAAATCAGGCTCACTTCTGCAAAGAAACCAAGTTTTATTGCCAAAGCCTAATTAACCACATCAATACTGGGCACTTTCGCCCCCTTCCTTCCCAGACCAATTTTCAGATTTCATCGCTCTCGTACTTTCAATGACAATTGCGCGGTCATGCTTCGCTGTACCCAAATTACATTTTTATCATTTTGTTTGCACAAATAGAGCTTTATTTTAGTGGTATTTATTCACAACTCCGTTTTTTATTTTTTGCAAAAAAAGAGCAGAAATTTGGAAAAAAAAAAAACAATATTTTTTTTTATTCTATTTTAAAAGAAATCCAATAAAATCGAATTTTGTCATAAATTTAAGCCAAAATGTATTCTGCTACATGTTTTTGGTAAAAAAAATCCTGTTAAGTGTATAATAATTGGTTTTTGTGATCATGGACATATGTGTGCAAATGATCATTGGGACATGTGATTTTACTGTTATATATGTGGGGGACATATGTTTTGGGGATCATTACTATGTGGGGACATGTGTTTGGGGGACATTGTGTGTTTACTGTGTGTTTTACATGTGTGGAGTGTTGTGTGTTTACACTAGACTGGTGATCAGTGAGTAAAAAGCTGTAAAAAAACTAATAGCTAATACTCACTGATCACCAGCCGGCTGCAGAGATCCGCTCTCTTCTCCTCAGCAACCACTTCCGTGTGAGCAGAGGAGAGCCGATCGCCTAGAAACCGTCTGGCTGTTTACATCACATGACGGCCGTGATTGGATACGGCCGTCATGTGATCAGGAGGGCCAATCACAGAGCCCTCCTGCTGATCTAAGATGCGCCGTGTCCGGGTGACACGAGCGCATCGGGATCGCACGGCTGCGCGGGAACCCGCTCCTTCTGAGGGACGTTCCTGAACGTCCACACAGAAGGAGAGATAGCCCACCCATCCGTTTATGTGCAGTGGCTGGGTGGGAAGTGGTTAAACAAGCTGATGTTAGAAGCTGATTAGTTTTTATGTAGAAGTGAGCCTGATTTTGCACTCTCCAGCTTTAGTAAATAAACCCCTATGACTTCAAGCGGTATCGGCTCCAGCCACATAACCTGGCTGCAAGCAGATCTCAAGTCGGACAAGCCTTGCCCCATGCGTTTCTTTGTGATGACATGAGCCTGGTATACTACTACTATATGTTCTTTTTTTTCATGTTACTCATTCCCTTTTTTTGTGATACATTGCTTGATGGACCGGTAATGAAAATTGTGTGCTGCTTAGGGTACAAGGGAAAGCAGTTCTGTGTCCATCGCTGTGAGTGCTGGCCAGGGAGGGAGATTGTCTCGGTTCCAAACAACTGTTAGGGCTCATTTACACTTACTTCAGCTTCAACACGTGTTAAGGGCTAGTTTACACTTGCTTCCAAACAGGGCTTCTGAGACACTTTGTTAAAGCTCTGTGAATGCTAGCCAAAGCCCATGTCACTAAATAAAATGGTTAGCTTACAGTCCTGTTTACACCTTGCGTTTTCTTTGCTTTGCTTCGGCTTTGCTCCGGCTTTGCTCCAAAAATTATACCCAGTGACACTTTTGTGGTGCTTCAAAGCATCTTCAAAAGTCTCCACAGGAGTCTATGGGCTCATTTACACTTGCTTCGGCTTCAACGCACATTAAAGCTCCTACTGCTTCAATAAGCTTTTATGATGTGTTTTTGATGCTTCGTGGTGCTCTTTTGAAGCTTTGTTGAAGCTTGGCCGATGCCCTGTGTGTGTGTGTTGATATCACACACCTGCAATTTCTCCAAAACAAAGCAAAGCTAAAGCAGAATTAAAGCCTCTCAAAATGCGCAGTTGCTTCCAGCAAGCTTCAGAGGAGCTTTGTCATAGAGCTCTATGGAGGCTTTGAAGCTCCACTAAAGCTACATGGGGCATCATTTTTGAAGTTAAGCCGAAGCGAAGCAAACAGAAGGTGTACACAGGACTGTAAGCTAACCATTTTATTTAGTGACATGAGCTTTGACTGGTGTTAAGAGACCTTTTAACAAAGTTGTTTTGAAGCAAGTGTAAACTAGCCCTATGACAAAGCTCGCTTGAAGCCCCACCGAAGCCCAACTGAAGCCCCACCGAAGCATCAAAAACACATTAAAAAAGCATGTTGAAGCAGTAGGCGCTTCAGTGGTGCTTCCATCGAGCTTTGTCATAAACTTCTATGGAGGCTTTGAAGCACCACTAAAGCGACATGGGGTATCATTTTTTTTAAGCAAAGCAAAAGCAAGGTGTAACCAGGACTGTAAGCTAACCATTTTATTTAGTGACGGCTTTGACTGGTATTCAGAGAGCTTTAACAAATCGTGTCCGAAGCCATGTTTTGAAGCAGGTGTAAACTAGCCCTTAAAGTTATTGTAAAGTCTCTCTCTTTTTTTTTAAATAACAAACATATTATACTTACCTGCTCTGTGCAGGGGTTTTGCACAGGGCAGCCTGGGTTTTCCTCTTCTCAGGTCCCTCTTTGTTGCTCCTAGCCCCTCCCTCCTGTCGAGTACCCCCACAGCAAGCAGCCAATGGTGCCACTGCTGTGTCCCAGCCAATCAGGAGGAGAGTCCCAGACGGCCGAGTGACTCGTGGACAGAGATGGGGCTCAGCTAAGTATTAGGGGGTGCTGCGAGGGGGGTGAGCTGCTGCATACAGAAGACTTTTCAGATAAAAAAAACTTTCTGCCATGAAGCCGCACGTCAATGCAAACCCGCTGGTATTGGAATGAATAACAGTCTCAGTCTGGGCTCCTGCCGGGCCACGCCCCCAATGCATTTCACTCCGCCCCTTGGAGCTTAATCGTGGGGATGATTAAGCTCCGAGGGGAGGAGTGATATGCATTGGGTGTGGGGCCTGGCGGGAGTCCAGGTTGAGACTGTTTTTCTTTCTAATACCAGCGGGTTTGCATTAATGTACGGCTTCATGGGATCTATCCTTTGCTTAAAATTGCATGATGGGACATGTAGTCCTGATCAATGTGATCTGAGGACTGCTAACAATGATATTAGTGCATGGTGTCTGACTAAAAGTTCAGGGAAGCGACAAACCGCTGGAAGTAATGTATTTGGGTACTTTGCTGAACAGATTATATTTTTGACTTGCAATATAACGTACATTAATGAATAGCAATGTGTTGTTAAATCGGAGTTCCACTCAAAAGTGGAAGCTCCGCTTGTTTTCTCCCCCCCCCCCACATTTGGCACCTTTCGGGGGGAACAGGTACCTGTTTTTGACAGGTACCCTTCCCCACCTTGCTGTGGCGAGGTCTTCCGGAAGTTCAGACCCTCACCTCCTACCTCCTTTGCCGGGGCAGTTAAAAAGTGCAGCGCGCTTCGCGAATGCGCAGTGGGGAGCCAGCTATGAAGCCGAATGGCTTCACTGCCGATTTCCCCTACCATGAATGGTGACGTCAGCACCCGAGAGCAGATCGGAAAATGGGCTGGGGTGCCAAGATCGCTGGATCCCTGGACAGTCAAGTGTTCTAATATTAAGTCAGCAGCTACAGTATTTGTAGCTGCTGACTTTTAATTTTTTGGTGGAGGGGCTGGACCTCCTCTTTTAATAAAAAAAAGTGCAAGGGTTTGCTTTCCCATGGTTCAGGAGAGCTTCCCCACATTCATTAAGCTAAGTGATCGTTCTCTTGCAAAGTAAAAATGCTCTACACCTTTAGTGCATCAGGGTCTATGTCTATTCTTAAACATTCTTATCTATCTGCTCCTGAATTTTTGAAAGAACATTCTTTGCATATCTCAGTACTGTGATAAATGAACTCCCATTTACATGAGTGCCCGGCCGTGACACATTAAATGGAATGAATGGATATGACTATTTTAACTGGTGATGTACTGTATATTGTCGGTTCATCTACAACTCTTTAGACACTCAAAAGTCTTTACCTGCAATAATTATGGAATTATTATGGAACCTGTTGTAGTGTTTTAGTGTCTTTCTACTTGCAGTGGTATCATAGTTGAAAAAGATTTCCAATATTCCATTTAGTTCAACCAATAGACATGAAATAAATAAATGTAAATCCTGCACCCACGGAACCCCAAACCCCCAGTTAATCCAAAGGAAGTCAAAAAACCCTTTTAAAGGATAAGTTCACATTTCATAACATGTTGGTTACATCCATATTCGAGATGTAACATGTTATGAATGCATCGGCCCCCCGCTGCGTCGCTCATTCATAGCTCTGTGAATGGAAAACTACAAGATCCAGCAACCTTTGTGGCTGTCTGCTTGTCGTTTTCAATGAAGAGCGCTGTGGTGGTACATTCATTCTTTTTGTCAGCATGTTTTGGCTTCCTCGTACAAGGAAGCCAATACACTGACAGGTCTGCAGGAGACCTGCATGGCATCAGCGATCTGCTGATTACTGGTGCAATGCTTTACATGCTCCTGCAAAACATAATAAATGCAAATTTTTTTACCTGCAAAATAAAATGTGCATTTTTTATTTTTTCTGAAAAGGTGAACTTTTAGGCTGGGTTCACACCTATGCGAATTGGATGCGGGAAATTCGCATAGCACGAGATTGTGACCGTCTCTCTATGGAGGCAGTGCAAATTGCACAGGAGTCCTGTGTGTCTTTTGGTCCATTTCAGGTCCGAATTAAGCCCAAAATTGCTAAATCGTGCTAAAATCGGACCTGAAACGGTGAATGGAGACGCACTGGACTCCTGCTGTGAGCCACTGCATTCTCAACTGTGAACCCAGCCTTAAAGAGAGGTGCCACTGTGGATCCGACTTTGCCCTGCGACTTGAAGTCCGACATCCGTCCAACTTCAATGAACAGGGATCCGACTTGATCCTGACAATACCAGGCACTTTGGGTCTGGTATGAATCTTTAGGGGAAACACCACACCACAGTTCCCCCCCCAGGATCATACCAGGCCCTTGGGTCTGGCATGGATTTTAAGGGGACCCCCCCAGACGAAAAAATGGCGTGGAGTCCCCCCCAAAATCCATACCAGATTCTTATCCAAGCACGCAGCTCGGCAAGTCAGGAAAGGTGGGTGGGGACGAGCGAGCCCCCCCCCCCCCCTGAACCGCACCAGGCCGCATGCCCTCAACATGGACCTCTTCCCGACAGCTCTGGCCGTTGGTTATCGGGATAACAAGGGGGCTCCCAGACCCCGATCTCCCACCCTTTGTGAATGAGTACCCCTACCCATTCACCTAAAAAAAAAAAAAGTGTAAAAAAACAGGCAAAACGTCTTCTGCCTCTGCCAGTTCTTCTCCCCTCTCTGAGTCTTCTCCGCTCTCCGCTGATGTCTTCTAGCCCTCTACGGTTCTTCACCCTCTGTCCGCTGTCTTCTGCCTCTTTTCTTTTACACTTTTTTTTTTTTTTTAGGTGAATGGGTAGGGGTACAATGTACACGATACTCATTCACATAGGGTGGGGGCCGGGATCTGGCAGCCCCCCTGTTAAAGTGGGCTTCCAGATTCTGAAAAGCCTCCCGCCCGCAGACCCCGACAACCAACGACCAGGGTTGTCGGGAAGAAGCCCTTGTCCTCATCAACATGGGGACAAAGTGCTCTAGAGTGGCAGGCGCCCCAAAGCACCCACTCCCCCATGTTGAGGGCATGCAGCCTGGTACGGTTCAGGAGGGGGCGCTCGCTCGTCCCCATCCCCTTTCCTGACCCGCCGGGCTGCGTGCTCGGATAAGGGTCTGGTATGGATGTTGGGGGGACTCCATGCCGTTTTTTTGGCGTGGGAGTTTCCCCTTAAAATCCATGCCCAACCAAAGGGCCTGGTATGGTCTTGGCGGCGGCTACCTATGCCGTTTTTTTTATTTGCCGTAGAGTTCCCCTTCAAGATCATCAGAGCACAAGTCGCATGCCAAAGTCAAGACTGTGAATACTTATGTACATTTGATTTTTCTTGTTTTTATTTTTAATAAATTTGCAAAGATTTCAAACAAACCATTTTTCATGTTGTCATTATGTGGTATTGTTTTTAGAATTTTGAGGAAAATAATGAATTTACTCAGTTTTGGAAAAAGACTGTAACATAACAAAACGTGGAAAATGTGCGCTGTGAATACTTTTAGGATGCCCTGTAAAAATTTTATTCTGTAATTTTTGTCCTGTTTAAAACCACACTAAAATTATGATTTTGGTACAAAGCATGGTACAAAAGTTATTTCCAACTAAAGTAAAGTAGGTTTTTTAAAAAAAAATTCAGTGCGATACATGTAAAAATATTAATGAACAAAGCAAACAAAAACAGAAAACCAGTTTAAATATTAGTTAATAAAATAGAAAAATAAATCACCCGGAAAATTATAATTGAATGGAGAATAAGGAGTTAATTAGGGCTT